>BGZK01001227.1:0-187248 GCA_005406025.1 Eumeta japonica
TTGACGTAATTGCAATAGTTTCGAGAATATTAAAATATTTACATTTTTACAGTAATAGATTGCGTTTATAGTAATACCAATGTAGTGACCGATATTTCAAAGATATTGACCAAAGAACTATTAATAAATGTCGGCCATTCTAGCATTAAAATAAAATGCGAGTTCAAATTAAGTTAAGCTTAGTATATAGGTATATACTACATAATACATATCTAACATACACGCACACGTGCACACGCAGTCACGCGTGCAGACTCACACACACCACACTCAGGCATGCACGCACGGACGGACGCACATTACCTTACTAACTCTTGCTAATATTATAGTATGCTAAGTCTAGCATACGATAATGCTAGATTTAGCATACGGTGACAAACTCTTGGAGTTTGCCACCGCTCGTCGCCTCGCCACAGCGCCATCTGTATTGATTGAGCCCAGGAGAATGCCAAATTTATCAGTACTATGGGCGACAGGTCTATTTAATTTTCATGTCGACCATTTCAAAAACCATAAAATATTTGTAATATGAATAATAACCTTGTTACAACGATCTTTTAAAGTTCTTTTAAAATTTGCATTTAGTGGCTTGAGTTTTATGTTGTTTTTATTTCAATATTAAAATGATTCATCTTATATCGTTTTTAGAGTGGTTCAAAAATAATTAAAGTAAATTATATCTCCGTTTAAAATAAAATTTTAATCTCCAAAGTATTGGAAACTTGCTGAAATTGTAATGATCTGTGACAACTGACAATCTCACTTATCTTTGCCGAGAATCGGTTTAATTCTAGTCGCTGATTATTGCTTTCATAATGGGGATTATTTAGAAAATAAATAGTTTGAGCAATTTTCCACATGTGACTCTATAAATTATGATTTTAAGAATGATAATTGATTGAAATTTTGTATAGATTTCCGAGATCTAACAGGGGTATTAGGACTAAAACTGAGAGTAGGATTTGATCGGAACCAAGAATGAAATTAGAATCGAAATAGTCGATAGTACGTGTGCAGTGTCCTTGCAAGATAGATATAGGAATAGTGATGACGAAGAACAGTGTGGTTTGAAAGATGATGTAAGAATTATAGCAGAAAAAGATATTTTGAGGCAGATTGATTTAGCCATTCGGATAGGATCAATGAAAGTAGCCATAAGAATGAAATATATAAAGCGAATGTGTATGACGGAAGAGTCGTCAAAGACTGTCCAATAAAATCTCTTCTTGTCAAATTGGTGGAAAATTAAAGAAGGGTCACGTTCGAAGCAACTAAAACACACGAGCTTACCATGGAAAAGTTTTTATATGACAATGAATCAATTAATGTTCTCTTTTAATTATTCTTTCAAATATTGTTATCTGTTTTTAAGCTGCATAAAGTAATATTCGTGCGGCCATTGACCTCGTACATCTCAGGTTTATAAAGATGAAAGACTCATGTGACGCCGTTATCCGGAATAAAGTCCGCGTTCTATTTTAACGAAGACGAGTTTTGTGTTTAAATTATTGCGAATCGTATTTTTTTTTTGTTGTTATTGAATTTATCACCACGTAAAATTACAAAGCTATCGCCTTGAATAAAAAAAAAAAAATAAATTTCTATGTTCAAAGCGAAGTGGCCAATATATCTAATTAATAAATCTTAGATACGTGTTTTTCGTTTTTATGATAATGGCCGTGTTCGTTGGCGTTTTTTTTTACGCATGCGACGTAATATTTTAAGCTGCGCATGTCAAAATTTAATTTTGACATGCGCAGTAGGCGGTTGATGGTTTGCACACCGTGGTGGTCCAATACAAATGTGTAGTTTTCTCAAACTTCATCGTGTTAATTTTATTTTTATTAATATTTTTTAAAAACCCTTACTTTTTTTTACCTGACAAGGTATTAACAAATTGTACACAAAAATTTAAATACGTTATTTTTTTTTCTAGCGCATGCGCAATAAAAAAATTTACGACGCAGGCGCCAAAAAAAAAACGCCAACGAACTCGGCCATTGAGGCAGTTCGTTTTAGTCATGCAATGATGATGAAACCACAGCAATACAGCAATAATAAACATTGTCTGTTATGAATTAGCATAATTATAAATAATTAATACTACACAACATTATATGTACATTACATTTACATATTTTCTGAAAATATTTCTTTAGATATATCCACAATATACAACGATTGTTAGTTAGGACTAAAAAATACATGTTCATTAATTTTTTATTCGAGAATTGGTTCAAATTTCTGTAATCTAATGCATAGTAATAACACAAAATTGTGTAATAATCGACATATCCATCATGTTTAATCGCATAGACAATGTAAAGGACAAATTAAAAAAAAAAGAAATTAAAATGTTGTTCACTTATTTAAGGGTATACAATTAAATACCTGCGTTTTATAATACACGTTTCTAAATGCTCTATGATCCCTACTCCTGCAGCATGAGAGTTCTGGGCATGAAAGTTGTGGCGTTGCAATCGGTCCTGGCTTTTTGGTTCATTGATAAATACGATATGATTTAGAGACAATTCGTTTCTTAGTTAGGTAATGTAATTTTAATGGATAAGTGTTCGTACATTTGTACATTATATTTTGCGGTTTTATAAAACTTATATTGTCTAAAAGAGGTGCTATTAAAACACGATAACAATAAAAATATTTTTATTTATATTAACATCACTTTCTTTAACTTATACAATTTACTTATTGTTTGGATATCATAACATTTCATTCACGATTTTTAACTACGTTAAGCGTCAATTTTGTAATTATTTATTAAACCAGCTAAAGAATCACAATTAAAAGAACACCCGGTGGACTAATATTTCGAGCAGAGAAATAATCATCTTTCTATTTACATGAGACGCATAAATAGTTAAAATCATGTTATACACTATAGTTTAATATTGAAACTCGCACTGCTGACGGTCGAAGCGTCTTTTTAAGTACCGACTGATTTAGAAATCAAATTGTAGGTATATTTGGCACTAAAACAATAGAGTGCATTGACGTCACGCGCGATAATAATGAAACTTCTCGATCGTCATCTCTCGATATAAATAGATTATTAATATATATTTTTTTATAAACCAAAGGATAATTACATATTGGGTGTAGTGAGGATGCGAGTATGATCTCAAATGAAAAACACGCTACGCAAATGCGTAGATAAATACCTGGCCCCCCTCTCCCCCTGTTTCCAACTTACCTTCCGACTTTCACCACTAGTGCATTCTTTAAACGGGAGATGGCGCTGAGGCGCCCTCCTACATTGCCGGTTGTCCCACCACGTACCTAACTATTTCCCACATGCGATTAAAATTTTTTGTAAAGTTTGAAAGTTTTAGATTCATCAGTAAAGTAACTTCAATTCAAAAGCGACCATCGTTAGAAAACAACCATTAAATTGTATGATTTTTGTTTAAAGTTCACAAATTACAATACAATAAGTGGAGTTTTCCTTACAAATATGGCGATTAATTGATGAATTCACCCAAACTTGACTTCATGGTTATGCTACTTTGATGATTAATATAATTCTTATTTTTCAGGTACACAGTACAGTCGCAATGAATTATTTTCAAAAACAGCATAAAAAGATACCGTTATGCGTGCAGTAAACTTGAACGGCTGTTATGGGTAAAATTATTTTAACAAAAGAAACCTTCACCCGTGCACTGGTAAAAGTTCATCACTCACAAAAGTTTTTCTATCGACAATCTTTGGTCAACCGCCGTCAATCAATGTCCATCACCGACCGAACTAGATACACGGACCGGCCCCGACAGCGTTTTGGCGGGAGAGCGATCCCATTGATCGACACGCTATAACGCCGCCAGTTCGACGTGTCCACGACTGTTATCGATAGGAACTTAAAGGACGAGCCTTTTTCCTCTATGCACGAGAAATGCCGTCGACGTATTCGGTGGCTTCCGGCGGTTCGCTAATCGATTTCGAGTTTGCGGAACGCTCCGACGGCCCCGTAGTACTCGCGCTCCTTGACGCTGACGCTGGTCTCGTGTGTTATCTCGTTGAGGTTGCGCAAATAGTCGTGCAACTCGCCGACCCGACGCCGCCACTTCTCGCTGAGCACGTCCAGCGACTCCTCCTCGCCGCCAAAGTCGGAGGGCAGCACGCGCAGAGAGATGTACTCCTGTAGTTGCTCCAGTTTAGAATGCAGTCGAAACTACGGACAAAAAGGTTAAACTAATTAAAAAAAAACAATTGAAAAAAACACAAGATAAAAGTTTCAAGTTTCGACTCGCGTTCGTTTTAAAAGGCCGTACATATATATTCTCTTAACTGTAATCCTATTTAAATTCAGATATAACTTCAAGTATTTAAGATATCATACGTAAGTAGTCTGAAACTATATTTTATCTTATTGTTTAGTTTTATTAATGTTGTATCGCTTTAGGCATCTACATTCATGATATAATAACTAATAATATCAGTCAGTAATTCCTTTACACATTTCACATCGGAATTTATCTAGGTAAATTCCTATTTAAAAGTGTGCGTCGTATCATATGACAAACATACGTATGACGATACAACTCGATTGATCGATGAAGTAAATGGTTGAAATTGACAAGCTTATTTTACGTTTCTTATGATTTAATTAACCTTTTAAAAATATTTTTGGCCCACATAAAAAAAATTAAAATTTTAATTAAAACGTTGCGAGCAATTTTGACTCGTATAGAATGAAAATTGAACGCGACCTTTTACGCGAGGTGGCGTTTCACCATCGCGGCTCGCGAGTTCAAAATGCGTTAAAAACATCATACGACAGGAGCGATTTAGATGATAATCAGTTAGTTTCTACAAGCTTCGTTATTACATAATGGAAAATTAAGAGTTATAAAAAATTAATACTTAAAGTTTTAGACGTGGATGTTTCTTTATGGCCATTGGTTCATTAGTATTACACTCTAGTATTTATATATGTATATAGATTTTCAGTTTCGTGTTATTTATTTTTAGACATGTTTATTAGAATATAATGTAATTAATGTATATGTGTATGAACTAGCTTTAGTCCAAGGCTTTGTCCGCGTGGACGTGGAAGGCATTCTTTCACTTTTCATATCGACTGATAACGGTGTCGACCATGATCCCAAACTTAGTCCCGCTCTTAGTTCTGATTCTGTTTATGCATTTGATTCGGATTCCGGTCACGATATACATACCGGTTCCGCTGTTATTCGCGCGAACGAAGCCCATTATAAACTAGCGTCTTTACATACTATAACCTAGGTACATCTTATTCTGAGGCATAAGTTATAAAACGGTAAAACTTGATGAAAATCCGACAATTAGTTCTATAAAGGAGTAACAAACATCCATCCATACATCCTCACAACTTCACCGATTATCACGTTGGTACGATTGACAGGATATACGAATATTGATTAATTAATCATCGGAATGAAAAAACGAAACAATTTAATATGAAATGCTATCTGCATACTGTCTAGGTATATATTAGCGGTCGCTTGTCCGCTTCGCTGGGCGTAAATTTAAATTTAGCAATTTTTTTTCTATTCAATTATGCCCCCGGTCTCGGTCCGGTGGACATAGATTACAATGACTTCTTTCATGTCCTACATCGGCCGATTTTGCCGTCAATTTGATCGCGACGAGGGTTCTGTTCTTGACGATAATTCTGGTTCCACTGTTGGGTCCAGTTCCCGTCCCGTTCTCGAATTCAATGTCGGTCACGATACCGACCTTGGTCCTCACTGGGGTATCAATGTAGTAATAACAAATTGTTATTTATACAGGAACGAACGTCGAAACGACAACAAAATATATAAATATTATTATTAGTGGTATTTACATATTTTTTACATAAAGGTAATGTTATGTAATATAATATAATGTAATCTTATTATATTAATTTTATATCCTATTTGAAAACGTAATCTACGTCTATGCAAAATTTGATTACAATCCGTCCGGCCGTCAGTGTATGACAAATGTCCATAAAAAAATACTTTTACATTTTTTATATTATAAATGACCGATAACCATCTACAAATGATACCGCATAGAATGGTCACAGTCCCATAGTGACACTATCAGTGGTTTTTACATGATTGAGCTTCAAAATATTTTTTTTTCATTATATCTCTGCTATCAATTTTCGTGTAATTTCCAAATGTTGTATTAGTTTTATTAACTGTTCCTGCTTTTTAGTAAAAGAGCATGCCAGGAATTTCTCACTCATTCTGCTTAGAGTTAATCAGCATGAGGAATGGGCGGTAATATTAATGCCAAAAGTATACAATAATGAGGTATTTAAAGTTTAATTACATTATTATCTACGAAATAAGGATATTTTTGATTTTGATCTTGAAATACATTTTAGCCATGTTTCTAGTGACATATATATATATATATATATATAGATGTCACTTGTTATTTATGCATTTAAATTGATACCAGTATATTGTTTGTTCTTTTCGCTATTGATTTTTACATGTACCTTTTCAACAAAAAAAAAAAAAATAAAATATGGGTAGATCAAATAATAGTATAATGTGTTAAACAATTATATCTATCCACAAGCTTTTTTAATCAAAGTATGTTATTTTTGATGGGTACGACATTTTTGTATTAGTGACTTAGAAGTAAGTGAAAAGTTTATATATTTTTTTATCGTGCAAGGTTAATACTCGAAATTCGTAATTAAAGAGTTGCCTACAACAAGCCTTAACATGCAGCATGCAACTCATTATTTAATTAATAATGCAACGGCATTATTCAAGAGGATTGACGTATACAGAACACCTAAGCAACGATGTATTATCAATGTCAAATTCGCCTCATTAATTAATATTAAATTTCTATATACGTTTCGTGCAAAATCAGCACATCGTCAAAGATTGTTAGACTATGTGATATAAATATGACTTCCTAAATTATCATAAAGGTTTAAAATTCTATTTTCCTAATGAACAAAATTGATATGGCTATATAATGATTATTACGTAATTTGGTAGTCCAAGTGCGTTTTGTGCGTCGACTGAAAACCAAGTGAATGTTGTGATTTTTTTTCTTAATAATACATCATGATAATCTAAAATTCATCCTCACCCGTCTTCGTATGGTCTCGCTCATGAACGACCGCAGCAGCTGTATCGTGGAAGCCAAGAACGCGGGCGCAGCGAACACGTGCACGCATTTCAGGCGCTGGGGGTAGGCGGCGTGCGCGAGCTGCACCCCGCGCCGGAGCGCGTTCGCGGCTGACGCGACGTGGGCCACGATCGAGCCGCGCGCGCCCCCCACCTGGTGCACAAAATATGCAATTATTGGTGACGGGTCAGACTCGGAAAAATTTTCGAGGTATAAATATATGAGTACACATACCGAATGTTTCAAAGTTTTGACAATTTTGAGAATGTGCACACAGAAAAATGCCATTTTTATGGGACGAAAAAATATTAGTTAGGCCAATTCTTAAAATGGTATAACTATTCTAGTAATAGTAATCCTTATTATAATATCTAGACTACTTATAATTTTATAAGTTCCGTGCTACAAAGAAGGATAGAACAATGATTTTCGTCGTGATATTTTGTGTTTATCGTTAAGGGTTTGAATAAGTACAGGGAAGTGTTGATATGTTCACGATAAAATAATGACGTCACATTGAATAAGAAATAATAAAGAACATACGGGAATTACTAATACATTTATTGGAGAGGCCGAACGAAAGGGTTTTAATGTGACGAACATAGAATTAACAATGCATTTTATAGTAAATTGTGTGAATCCGTCCTAATATATTACAAGGCCTTTCCGATGTTTCTCTTATTTGTGAACGTAACAATATATTCAGTACAACAAAATTTTACTATAAAATAACGTGTCATTATTAATGTAATATTAGGGCTTTTTAATCAAATTTCTGTATGAACTTACTGTTACTTTTTTATGCATCCACGGAATATATCAAAATTATTTTAATACGACTAAAGTTATCTTAACATTCTCTTTAAATTATTACTAAGTACATCTTCTAGAAAATGTATCATTATGCAATGTCTTGGTATATTGTCGAATAACTTAAACATGTTTTACTTTCCTGCTAACTCATTAGGAAACGCAGTCAGTACTCCACCATGTTTAAAATAGGGACGCGTTTGAAAGCGGCGCCGAATTGACTAGAGTCGTGTCATTGGCGTCGTCACGTATCCAGTTCGTCTTCATAACTATGAAATAGATGATCAACTCGCGGATTGTAACATCGGCTATGGTGTAGTGTAATATGTGTTCAGTACAGTGTGGGTTGTACGAGCACCTCAGTGCATGTACTGGTAAGTCTGGATTTATCTTTTTTAATGTGAACAACAATTGTATGCCTGCCTATATAACGTGTCACTTTTCCGTTCAAATAAATTGCTAAATAATGTCCCCACCCCTCTAATACCTTCTGCCTCGGCCCTACGGGTATTATAGAAACCAGATAACTGTTGTTGAGGTTTGAGGGGAGGATTAAATTGGACAATTTTCTGGATATGAGTTGGACAAGTAGATGAACGGACACAGTATTGTCTTTACCTCAAAAAATATTAATTCATAAATTAAAATATGTAATATCCGTATACACGTAATACAATGCACGCATAAACTTTGTTGTTGTTTACTCTACAAAATGATGACATAATGTGGATGTGGAAAATTCCAGACATGTAGAATTTAGACACAGCTTTTAGAAAAAAAATGATAGTACTCAATTTGTGAGAAAATGTCGATAATGTCTTTTTAGTTTGGAGTGATTCAAATATCTAATACGAAATTATAAACGAAATTATTTAATACAGAAATGTTTGGTGATTATACCTAATTTAAAACTTTTAAATGATGATTTATTAAAATTTTATGTTTCAGGTCCTCCTTATACTGTAAAAAAAAAACCAGAAAAGGAACAGCCATATTAAAAAGGTCGTCTACAACGATCTACGTGAAACAATCATTTGCTAACTTAAAACTAAATGAAGAAAACCAAAATATTGAATTAACTATACAAGAAATCTCACTTCATGTGTGACAGCCAGACATTTGCTACAATAATCTGCAGTTCTTTTATATGTGTCATTACAAAATATTTTATTTATTTAAGGTATTTAATAAAAATAATTTATTACTTCGTTTATTTTAAAGTTTTTATGTTGCTTGAATTTTTTGAACGGAATTGTGCCAACAAATGTCAACATTTTATCATTATAAAAAACTGGAATTTAATAATTCGTAATTGTCTCAGTTAATCTAAATGTTAAACTTTGTAATTATTGTTTCAGTTGAATAGGATTTAACAAAATACCGTTAGTTTTATAAATTAGTGTGTCATTAACATCTATACCTATTATTTACATATGCTTTTGATATCCAATCGCAAATACAAGTAACAGTATTCACTTAGATTTTTCAACGTAAGTAGTACATATGATCATATTTTTTTTAGATAAAGCGTAAAGAATTGTCTTCAATCGGTTTTCCGAATAAATTCTATTAGGTATTATATAATAAAACAATTTATGTGGAATTATTTTTGAAGTTAAGTATCTAATACTGTAAGTATAAATTGATAGTGTAATGTACACAATAAAAATTATAAATAAAAAACGAATGTCCTTTTATTTTAGACATACTTAACAATGCATTTCAATTTAGGTACCCGGGAAGTTTTAAGGAATTCACTGGAACGTCTTATTTATTACTTAATCATAGAAGTAGTACAATTTATTAGCCCCACGTGTTACCCGTCATGTTGCAGGTATTATAAGTACTTTACGAATACAATTTTTGTGATGATTTTTAAAAATCTAACTGATATTTTCTTCATATTTAATTACGCATTAGTATTTCTTATATGGAAAACGCTATGCCCTCAGTATTGGTAACAGGTTTTGTGATGGTTTTTAAGAACGTAGTTAATATTTGCTAAATATTTAATTATATATTAGTTTTTCTTATATGCGAAAGTATAATAGCCCTATACTTTTGTCCCATTAACGTTTATGATTATGTTTAAAAAGTGTGCGAATTCTATCATCTCAAAATATATTGGAACAGTAATTTTGATTTTGTATACAGCAAGCGACCCACCCCGGCTTCGTACAAGTAGCAGTAATTATCTATAGCCGGATCATTTCTGGCGGATAGATAGGAGCGGTCACGCGACGAAAATTTGTCTATAGAGATGCCTTGCTACATCTAAGAAAATGTACCTATTAATTTTTGGGGATAATATGACACCAAATTGCCATTCACTGTAATAGAGCCATGATATGGTCAACTTGGCTGTAGCATGTAAATGGATCGGCTCAATCCGATCCATGCTATATCACACTTATAAAATACGAGTGTGAAATAACAGTTTCCGTTGTTGTATTTCATCCAGTGAACAATAGTTACGGTGGTCTACTCCCCCTCCATCACCCCGCAGCCTCTCTCTATCAGCCCCTCCTCTCTCCTTCTGCTCATTCTTTCCTCCGTCTGATATCGTATTGCGAATCTATGTTCCTACCCAAGAGGTCGACAACGCCCTTCCAAGTTGCGAGTGCCCATGGGCAGCGGTGACCATCATTATTTCGGTGACTTGCATGTTCATTCGTCCTTCGATATAGCTATTGTTTATATTGTTTTGCTGTTGTCCACATTCCCGTAAACTTATTTTGAATCGTGAATTTACTGGACCGAGCACAACGCCTAATTTTCTGTAGATCTTCAAATTCGTCAGGATTCTCGAACAGTCTGTATTTAAAAGCCGAACTACTTGTGTAGAATCGTCTAGATCTCTAAATATGAAATTTCAAACGGTGACAATCCTCACAAATTACAGAACATAATAAAAGTGATTATAATAGTTACGTGTTAAATAGCGTTTCATAATATTTTATTTAATTTTTTTATAAAACTTTCGAGGGACAAACGAGTATGCGAGTCACTAAAAAGTAGGTGGTCACCGTCGCCCAAGGGCACTCGCAACCTCAGGGTAATAATTAGTGTGTTGCCGACTTCTTGACTAGGAATAGCACATTCCGTAGAGGAGAAGGGCGAGTTGCTGGAAGGGGAAGTGAGCCATTAGAATTGTCAATTATTTTCAATATAACACTCACATCCCACAAAAATATGTCTCCAGCGATAGCGTGTTCGTCGTGCATGCGCGCGTCGGACACGAGCAGCACCGCCTTGACGGTCGCGGCCACGTCGGCGGCGCGCTCCGGGTAGCCCGGCAGCAGCCTGAACACCGTCACCCTCAGGCCTTCGTCCGTGAGCCGTGGCAGGGGCACGATTTGACTGTGACAAAGAACACATAAAGTAAATGTATTAAAAATATAGTTAGTCGCCTTTTATTTGTAAACGATAATTATTTGTGGCCATTACTTTATTGCCGACGAGATATAAGCAGAGAGTTTCCTTTTCGTAAGAAAAAAAAAACTGCCCAAGAGCATGTCGGACCATGCTCATTATAGGGTTCCGAAGCCATCATTACAAGGAAATACACTACAGATGAAAGTAGCACGCTGTTACATTTTTTCCATGTTTCCCACAGACAATGGTTTTAAGTATTTTAGTCGCCTGTAACTAGAAAAACTACTAAGTATGTCGACTATTACTATAAAACTAAAGTACATAGCAAAAGAGCGCATCTTCGTGGCACTTACGTCCTTTTGTTGAGAAGCGCAGTTTTTCGACAATAACTCAATAACAGTATATCCGATCATGATCAAAATAATTTTCGTTGAAAGTGTTTATTTAGCATTACCTTCGTTATTTTTTTCATATTTTTGCACTTACGGTTTAGAAAATAGACAGGCGGATATTTCTACAACTTAGGGAGCGATTATTTCCGAATTTATGCACGTAATCAGTGCTTTTAAAATAACTGTCGAAATATGTGCCACATGTTGATGTACGCTGATTTTTTTTTCAGTTTCTGTTACGTGCATGGAGTGTCCTCCCTAGAAGTTTTTTTTTATTTAACTATCAAACGAAATAGTGGCTTGTACAAGACACCTACACTACAAATTTCATCACTATACGTCTTGAAGTTTTTAAGTAAAATGCCTATGACATATGGACTGACAGACAGATGGACGGACATAACGAAACTATAAGCGTTCCGTTTTTGATATTTTGGCTCGGATCTCTAAAAAATGATGTCATTTTTCAAATATATAATTCCTCTGTGCAATATTGTATTTTTGCTATCCGACATCAATAATATAAACAAAATAACTTATTTTTGCAGTGTGATAAAAAGAGTTTTTGATTTTCTATAAATGCAATCCAAGATTAGACTTATTACTGGTATACTTAAAAAGCCACTAATAAACAAATTCAAAAATCCATACATTAATATCAAAATACAGAAGACTTCGTACTTTTTTCTAGTAAATTCATTAATATAGTCTCATCATTTATTAATTAACCGTCATCTATTTTGAATTGACTAATTACTTTAGTAGGTAGCACAATTCTTCTAGAATGTGCAATAGCAATCGATTTGCTATCTCTTTCTGGCTTATGATGCATATGGCGTATTTGCGATTTGTTGATGAAGCAAACTGGTAACAAGTATTTGTTAGACAAATAATTTAATTTCGAAATAACAATATAAATTATGATTGAAAACAAAATATGGTAGTATACATGTAATACCGATTATAATAATATAATATTTAAGTACAGATTATTGTGCCATTATCAAGCTCTTAACGATCACCTAAAACAATTTATATGACGTCAATATTAAATTAAAAATTTAAAAAGACATGCAAATCTACTTTTTCATTTGGTGTATCAATATGAAAAAGTAGACAGATGTCTTTTGTTTTGAAAATTTACATCACAAATATAATGTACATTAACGAAATAGTGCCAAACTCAAAATTTAAAAAAATTGATATCGTTCAAGTCCTGCATGGTCTCGCTATTCACGGAGTGACAG
Source organism: Eumeta japonica (assembly GCA_005406025.1). Classification (NCBI taxonomy): domain Eukaryota; kingdom Metazoa; phylum Arthropoda; class Insecta; order Lepidoptera; family Psychidae; genus Eumeta; species Eumeta japonica. The sequence goes on from BGZK01001227.1 coordinate 12,968, forward strand.
TTATTTTGCATAAAAGATGCAGTTCGAGCGAGACGATTTAAAAAAATAATGAAACTATTAATGTCTCCGACTCAATACCAACTCATTAAAGCGCATTACAGGTATCGTCATGGTCTATGAGCGCTGATCTTGAACGCGCAGCAATCGTTTTGGTTTTTTGGGTTTGTTTGGCGGAGCGGGAAAGATGCCACTGGTTCCTGGTCAATCAGTTGCGTTCCGTTCTCGCGCTTCGTTCATATGAATGTGCACGCATGCACAAATCGTTCTCACTACTTCCACCGAGCGCTATAGAATTAAACGGCGACGGTATCTGTACATGTTTTTAGTGCATTATAACATTCCATAAATTGTCGGTCGATGTTCATAATAAAAATAATGCAAATTTTAACTAATAAAACTCACATGAAATCCAAAATGTTAGCCAGTGGCGGATCGTTCAGCGAACGGTACTGATAGAGATCGGCGTAGCGCGCGCGCACCCGCCAAAACGCTTCGAATTTGGATCGGGTCCGCGTGAAGTCCATGCGGCAGCCGCGCACGAACAACTCCAGGAACTTTGTATCTGTAGATAGATTAGCATCTATGTCATTTTAAATAGATAACAATAGACAAAAGCGATAGAAGTATTTCTTTAAAATGATTAAAAAAAAAAGCAATTTAACGGAAAGAAATCTCATCTATTACATGTACCTATAAAGAAAATATACACCCAAACATAATGTGTTGCACGTCTATGAGATTTTTGAATTTGTTTTTAAAATAGAAAAGTCTTTGACATAATATTTGTGTTCGTATATCGAGATGCATGTACAGACACAGTTCGGTATAAATTTATTTAGTGTTTTTGTTGTCTGTAGCCCATTTTACCACCTTGACCGTTTACCATATTTTTACTTTCCTTAAAATATGCCGTCTTCTTCGTTTGATATAAAAATGTATTATTTGACATAATAGTAGTATAAGTTAAACATGTGACATTAATCAATAAATAATGTTAGTGATTGTAGAAAGTTATGGTACCTACTTTTATTCTAGTAAAATTAATAATTACTAGCTTTTTGAATTAGTAACTCCGTCTATGTGGACACAGAATTAACTCTTTATTTTTCAGGTTCCGTTCCTTAAAAGGACAATAATGGAACGTTTATAGGAACATTGTTATGTAAAAACAATCCAATTTAGATACCAACAGTTTTGATTGATACTAAGTTTTAAGTTGATAATACAAAATAAAAATTACAAATATGGAGGAAAATATGCTTTACAATTATAACATACATGAATCTATTACAGTATTGTTAAAACAATAATATACAAACTTTGCAATTTAAAAGGTGTATGTATAAACACAATATCAATTGGAATACTATTGCGCATTTATAAAATATTAAAATACGCAATTGTACCATAAAACCTTTTTCATATTTAGTAAAGAAAAGTATACATGTAAATTAAAAATCAATCAATTAGGCAAATCAATCATTTCAGCATTATCTTCTATAGCACCTCTTGTTATTATTTCATTCAAAATTTGACAAATTCTCGAAATATTCCACGTTGTCTTTTGTACTGTCTTTTTTCTTTCAACTTCTATAAAAAAAAAATGATAGTCCTTTAGGATATAAAATGTCATTGAATTTATGTTTTCGAGTTTTGGTGAAGGTATACATGTATATGTTGCATTTTGTAGACTGTCAGCCGAATCGTGTAAAATCATTTTGTTATCATTCTATCGGTCTGTCTGTCACGTCCATCAAGACCCTTTTTGTGAAGGGTCTTTTGCTAGAGATATCAATTTAAAATGAATACAAAACACTAAGATATACGATCTATTACACTTGTAAAAAATTCTTAATCAACGCAATTAAACCATGCGGCCATTTTGGTACTCGCAAACTCACAAATCAAAATATACAAGGTGTTTGTCGCTGGCTTATAATCATGAAATTTGGCAAAAAAAAAAACAAGGTCTCAGTGAAGAATGTAAATGAAGATAATCGAAAATCATTAATTATATCATATATTTTTTTGCGATTACCAACTGACAAATAGACAAACAAGAAGCCAAAATCTACTCCCCTAGAGTTCGAACTATTTTCTAACTGAATTTCATCAATATCCTACAGAAAATTTCTATCAATTTAAGTCACTTATTAGATTCATTCTTAAGATTGTCAAATATGCAGAGCCCCACAAACGGGCACACCATTATCATTTGTATTGATTAGGTGGACTAGAGACGAACCACTTTGTTTTAGATATTACATACGTATATATATTTCGATGCCTACCTAATGTATTTATTAACATATATAAACATTTTTGTCGAATAATCTAGTTTTGATTCAATGTTGTATTTAATCCTTTACAATTTATGTGTTTTGGATGATTACATAATTTATATACTTTGTAAATCTGAAGAATGAAGTTAAGAATATAAAGTGATTTAATTTCTTCAAGGTCGGTTCGTCATTATTCTTATAATGTGAAGTAACAAGAATATATGTAATAATTCAAGACAAGAAAAAACAGAATAGATTAAGTACGTCCGGTAGTAGTGGAAAAACAATTACTGTCAAAAAAAATCATACAGCGGCGACAAAAAAACAATATTCTGCAATTAAAATGATAAAAGGTAACACTGACTGTATGTAATATTTAATTGCATCACTAGATTTAACATTTATTAGGTAAGTGTTAACACAAGTTACAGTAGAAAAGTAGTTAGAAGTTAGCCACAAAAGAAAAACGTACCACTTAAGTTTCATCAATTAGGGTCGTTCAATGGTTATAATAAATTTTATTTAAAAAACCATTTCAAAGAATAAAGTTGTTAACTATTTTTCCAAAACCAAAAATGTAGTTTCAGATTTTTTATATCTATGAAGAATTAGATTTGCCTATGCTTTGACCTCAATTATAGATTAAATATGTTAGAAATTATCAAACCGACAATTTTAATTTAAGTCTGGAATCGAAAGAGTCGAGAATCAGTATTATATAAGTTGACTCTAAATAAGTACTTTAAGCAATGTCTTTTTGAAAACATAAATATAGTATTATTTTGTATTCGTATTTATGACAAGAATATTTTTTTTAATATCAATAATTGTTTGATAATATAAAATTATAAATATAAACTAAGACTAGAAGTCACTTCTTTATCTTCATACTCATACTCGCATCTTTATACTTTTAAGAGATTTTTTTTGTTATTTAACAGTAGTAATAAAAAAAAATATTTTTAATACAACTGAGTTTGGTTCCAAACTTATATATAATGTCATTACGGAATACGACCTACGGTCAATATTGAATATTGGCTGGTTGGAAGCCTACCTACATTTGTGTGATTATTTGAACGGTGCATTTCGAATTTCAATAGGACTCGTCAATGTTTTGTATGCCAAATTTGAAAAAAAATTCTACACTTGGCAACCCTGGCGTCATGACATTTTTTGTAAGCGCCTAAGAGCCGGTTTTACCTCAAGACGCGCCAATAGTTGTGTCAAAAATAAAAGAATTAATTCCATGCCTTAGGTACTTGAGTGGAGTCGTGGGAAGGCAATTAGTATTTAAATGAACGAATTGGAATCTATCGGTTATCTATTTTATGAAAAAAAAAACGATTAATGGTAATCTAACAACGATGTCGTCTCACGAGTATCGTATTCATCTAATTTTGTTAAGCTTAAGAAATCGTATTTCATTATAGAAGGCAATATGATTTACAAAAATATGTTTGGATACCAAATAATGCAAAAGTATTTGTAATTTAAATAATTGATATGTACAGTATTTCCTGAAATCGTAGAAATTCTAACGAATTGCTCCCGGCCTTGTACATAAAAAAAAATGAAGTTTTACGCGGAGCCTAATTAAGAGGAATTAGTAGGCGGTGAAAAACGATTGTAGCAACCGGGCAGTCACTGGCATGAAATAATGAGAATGGTTTGCACAACGTCAAGGGCTCGCATTGACGCCCTATGAAGAAATAATTCGTTATCTGTCTGACGGCATTTGATCGAATGCTGTTCTTTATTTTTTATTTATTTCTTATCCAATAGAAATTTGTAGTAGGGCACGATAAACGCACCATAGTTGAATATGGTAGAAAAAAAAATATGAAAATAGTATCAATGCAGTGGAGATGCGATACCTGCGTAGTATGTGCGGAGGGTCCCTGAATTGTAAAATGTGGGAGTGGTGAAATCATAGAGCGGTGTGGTTTGAAAATTAATGTAGTGAGTCGAGTGGGAAAAGGCATATTGCGGTGGTTTAACCACATGGTAAGTAAGAATGCAATTAAACCGATGAAACAAAATATAGCGAATGTGTATGGTTGAAAGTTCCGCAAGGGTCGCCATAGAAAATCCTATGCAGACCAAATTGGTGGCGTATTATGAAAGCGCCAAATTTTAAGCGGTCGAAACCTACGAACTAGTTGTCTGCTTTTCCGCTCGGGTGGACGTATAATGAATCTCGTCGTTTTTTTTTAGGTCGTGCCTTCTTTTATACAATCATGTCTTTTTTTAAAATTATTATATTGTTTTTATTGATTTACGAACGATTCACTTCTATCGTCTGTAAAGTTTGCACGCACTTATATTTTATTCTATTATATTTAATTATTGTCTGTTTGACTGTACCGATGTTACTTGCACTATGTTCGAATCAGGCAAAAACTTTGACATGCATACAAACACCTGTTTCTACTGCGCCCCCTCCATAGTCAAAGGAAAATTTCAGAGTTGATCTGTTGTAGGTCGTGAATAAAGTTTTTCAATAAACATTAGCTGTGAATACTTCCATTGTGAGCTGTTAATTCCAAGTGTTACACGTGGTAGTTTTTTTGTGAATAAACTAATAGGAAAGTTCAAAGATCGTTGTCGTGTCGATAACTTATGAAACTTAATTCCATAGAGCTGTTTAGTATGCGCGAAAAAAAAAACGGTTTTTTTTTCGGTAACATGATTTACGTTATGAATATTATAATGAACATAATAATTTAAACGAAGAAAACCGGTTATGTTGCTGCTAATATCATATTTTTTAATTAGATAAGGTTTTGGGAGAATCTATAATTTTTTTTTTGATAAAATGCGAACGGCAAAAACGTAATTATAGTACTAAACTTTTCTTGTTTTTCTAGGATTATCTATTATTAAAAAAAATTTATAAACTGTATCTTATATTAATGGTGGTCGAATCCTATAAAAACATGTACACCCCTTTTCATCCTCTTAATTAAAGGTCATAATTCATACGTGTTATATCCATTGTTACAATGAACAGTAAACCAAATTAAAAATAAAGACTAGAACGATGTTATTAGCTACATTGACACTGCTCTCAGATTGAAGATTTGAATTTTTAAAAAGCGACTGAAATGTATCAATTGTGTCAAAGAACACGAATATCAACTTTCAACTGAATTTCACTAGAAAAATGGTTTTTCTACAAACTTTAACCCTTTTCTGCTGTCGGAGGTTGAATTTTGAGTTTTAGTTTCAGTTTCGAGTTTCATTCCTTTTAGTCCCTTCTTCAAAGGGGCTAAGGGAATTAGCATGTTGAAACGGCCCTTCATGTGTAACGTGTAAAATGGAATGAGTTTTGATATGAATACACTTTGAAAACATAATACATACGTACGTTACAGCTATCACATGTGGTGTGTGACAGCTGTCACTTGTTAACTATTGTTGTCTATACTACGCAAATAATAAACACATTTTAGCCTGTTTTTAAGATTAGTTGCGATGACGATTGTAATAAATTAAATGTTATTTTATGTGCCTTTTTTATTTGGAAAAATAACTCAGAATTGTAAATTAGAAGAGCTTAAATTCTATTCAAATATTTGAAATTATTTAAAATATTCAATACAATTCAATTGTTTGAACAGGTGATTTGTATTTCTAACTACTAATTTCTATGTGTTTATTAACAGGAAATATTATGCAATAGATCCAAGGCTTGGCGACCTTAAGGCACTAATAGATTCTAGCTAACCTACAGATTCATACTAAGCGAGACGAGTGGAACCTATTAGAATTGTCAGATTGATCACCGTCAGTTTCAAGATAAATGTGCAGCAATTAAAAAGTTGGTTCCGAATCAAGACAATTATATAGTATGGTTGTAAAACAGACATTGCAGATATTTCTCTATAAAAATACTTCGATTTCACACGCCGTCGACTGTTGTCTATTTGGACTTGGCGTATCACGTTAGATTGTTGCTTACGGCTAGCAGGTTGTAGATCACCACTAAGTCAGCATTGCCTACTTTGGTACGATACTAAAATTTAAATTTCTTCCATGTAAGCATATGCGATCACGGTCATCGTAGTCACATAAACGGCTCGTGTTGGCTTAAGTTAATTAAGCAGATAGTCGCGATGCCATACGTTGATTAATTACAGCTGCGGTTTCACCGACGCACTCGTATTCAGTGCTTGTTTGTCCGTTCGTCAAAGTTATCTTTCGAGAGGCCCGATCCGCCATTTTTACGTCTGACACGAGATAGTAAATTCGTAATTGCATCTCGTGTCAGATCTGCCTGGATTTATGCAAGCCTTGGACGAGGTTCACGTAATATTCAGATAGTGGATACAGAAAAAATGGTTGTTCCAGTCAAGAAAATCGAATTGTGACTAATAGTCGTGATATACGATGAGGACGATTATATATAGAAAGAAATTTTATTTGAATGGCAACGAAATACTTACAAACTTGAATGAAAGTTTTAAGCACTTAGTTATAGTAAATCATTACTAAAGCAATAAATTGTGTGCTATCAATTCGTACTGCACAATATCCATTAATAATTTAGTACATGGACAGCCGAGCTTTGCTCGGCGTATTTCGGGTTTGCCGTGGGAACATGACGATTTCCAACAGGAAAAGCTGTTTCTGTTCATTTTCAGCAATAACTATTTAAATGCATAATGCACACACACTACATAATATGCATAATTTATCTGCTATTTACTTTCACGTATATATAATATGTTGTGCTATGTGTTATCGAAGCGTTACTTTAAGCCCACTGGTACTTCGCCACTGCATCCAGCGGCATAACAACAATGCATTTATTTCAAAATTCAACAAGATTGCGTTACATAGCAACCTTTAGAAAAATGTTTTTGAACCACATTAATTCGAGAAACAAACCCATATAGTATAAGCTTGAGAAGCAAGGCATTATCGTATTTACTTCTAAGTCGTTGCGGTCGTCCCCGAGATAATAATGAGAAAATTTGTGTACACGAATTGTTGTTCTCTTAAAATAATAAGATAACTTTCACGTGCATCTTATATCAAATAATTATCTTAATATTAAGATAGAAACTGTCATATACAAGATTTAATATAATCTTTTCACCATTCAAATGGACGTTTTATAAACGTGAACAGTAAATTAACTGCGATCGTGAATATTCCAAATTTGCATGTTGGTTTTTATTCGGAATGTGAGCATCAATAAACTGGTAACATGATATCTTATAGGCTTCTTATACCTATTAATATTATTGAAAATAATAATATAAACTCACGCCTATTTCCCAGAAGGGTAGGCAGAATGTATAGATTTCCACACGGTACGACCTTTGCATATCTCTCTCGCCTCACTGACATCCATCAATCTTTTCATGCCAGCACGTCGGTTCCGGGTGCTAAAAATATGGCCCTTTTTTAATATACCACCGACATGATCTCCATAGGATTTACTACGGCAACATTTGCCGACCTTTTCATTACACACGTTCGCGCTATAACTTTATTTTGTTAGTCTACCTTTATTCATCCTTTCCTGATTGCTTAACCGCGGCAACCTATACACTTTCTAATCTAGTCACCACATTTATAGGCTTCTTTTAAGCGAATCGGTTTGCGCGTTCCTTTCTAAGAATAATATAATGAAAATGTACACAGACAGCTCATCGAAAAGCGTGATGGGCGTAAACACGCGTAGACGTGCGATCTCGGCCGCACAAAATGGCCGCAGTCCGAGTCCTTACGTGGCTTTGTCGTAAACATACGGATTTGACTCATTTCGAGTTGACGCTAACAGCACGTAGATGGGTTTCCGTGCGTCGATGAATACATAAATATTTTATACGATATTTTATATTTATAACAAGAGTTGCCATTGAAAACTCACTCCTTGCGAATTCTCCGTAACTACAGGTTCTATAATGAAGCACGTTAGGCAAGTTCTTTATGTGACGTGATACGGAAAGATAAGGTATTTGGTAATTCATTAAGTGAGGAAGTAAAGAAGAAGTTTGTATGGACATCCGTTTATGGACAACTATTCAGAGGCGGGAGTCGAGAATAACGAGCAATTCGTCGTTTTAAAAGCTATTAACATGAAAATTAGCATTAGGCTTCTAGATAGAAATTGACATCGATCAAAGCGATTCAATACGCACATACAATTTATATAGGTAACAAATAGTATAGTTTGATTAGGCAGAAATTTTGTTCTAATTTTTTAATTTTTTGTTCCAATTAATAACTATTGAACGCATGATATTAGAAATAAAAAAAATATGACAAAAATGAAGACCATTGATGATGATGATATACTCTGCTTTAAATTACATTAAATTAGTTGGTATTAACGATTTTCAAGATTTCAAAAACGACTCTTAAAACGATAAAATAGGTGTGGAATTTCGCGTGTGATTTCATTGAAATCCGAGACACAAAGTTATGTTCAGATTCTTGATTAGAATTAACTCATTTCGATTTGCATGCAGAAACATTATATGGAACAGTTTTCAAAATATCTCATGATTTGAAATTAGCTTTTTATGTTCATATTTAGTAATTTAAAAAGGACCCGAAAAAAAGCATTTCAATATTTTAAAAAAAACTATTGTTATATTGTTATCAATATTGTTTAATATCAATATCTATTACAAAAATTGACTAAGTACCAACGATTGAATAAAAATTTCGTATTCGTTCCGAAGACGAATTTCGTGATTAAATATAGGTATCAATCAGTAAGTACATCAAATCAGGATGTGTTTAAATAATGGAAGGTTTACAAAATGACATTAAAAATTGTTGTCTAACTAGATTCATGGCGTTGAAGGCTGAGGAAGGAAGCGCTGAGGCGTTGATTGAAAGTCCAAAATAAAATAAAAAAAATAAGGCAAAGATATAGAGAACATAATATATAGGACTTGTTTCATTTATTATACAAGATAATCTTTTCCAAATAGCATGAAAAAGGCTTACCATTTAAATATTATAGTTAGTACTTTTCAAGACAATATTACTAATAATATAGATGGCGCCAAATAACTTTGCTGGAGTGAACTTGGTCGCAGTTTAATAAACATACAGGTGTCTGCATAATTATCCAGTCTAGTCTGTACAGCGACGATATTATTATGTAGCCAGAAGTGGTGTATACATAACTTGTAGACTAAAACATAAACCATTATGCTATTAAGTTGTAAGCAAGATGCAGAAAAAAAAATGCGATATTGGTTTTATTTTCTGTAGTCGGTAATGCGAGAGGGGAAACGTTGGATGAGGAAGATAAGGGTTGAAAGGAAGAAGAAAAGAACGAGGGAGATGTAGTGAGAAAGCGGAAGAAGGAGAAAGCGATAGCGAAAGGGAGAAAGAGTGGTCAAGGCCTCTCCCTTTACCACTCTTTCTCACCCGATTGAAGTCGGGGAGCGGACCAAGATCGTGATTGATAAAGGGAGCGACATCGTCAAATACTACGCGTACGAAGTATAGACAATACTCATGGCTTATAGAGCTTGAGGCTTATAGATAACACTTTAACATAGGCAATACTTATACATACATAATCAAGAAAATATATTATTTTATGATTTATGTTATGTATAATTTTTGATTAAAGCCTATTTTAATATTTTTATGGCATTCGTAGAAGCTGTTTAAAAACTGAATCTCATTAAATATTCCAAACTATTTAACCGTATCGATTCAATAGTTTGAAAGGTACAAAAAACATTTGACTTTACAGAACATTAAAACATTTGTTTTTGTGTCAAAAAAAAAATTCCATCACAATTGGCAAAAAATTGTATTAAGTTGTCGGAAAAAAAAATCATACTTACGTTCATAGGCAAAAAAATCGAATCCCGCATAAATCTGTTACAAACGATATTCGTATAATTACGTTCTTTGTCGCGTATTTATCATTATAAAGACGGTTTTCCCTCTGCTATCAACTGGCAAATATTATACCCTCATCCGGTTTAATAAGATGCAAAGTTATTCCATTATGGACACGGAAGGAGTATCATGGCCGTGCTGTTCTGACTTAATGTTGCTTTCATTGCCTCTTAAAACTGAATCGAGATGAGAGTCCTTGCGCAATTTACTTATCGATTTCGCCCTATTAGAATCGATAAAAAATGTAGTAGATCCAAAAGCCATCTTTAGTTTATATGACGTAGTACCATATGTTGTTGAGTACTAAAAGCATAGCAATGCAATTATCTGGAAATCATCTCGTACGATTTTGAGATCATAGGGCAACTTTTAGACAGTTTTTTTTTGTAAAATTGATTATTTTAAGACGGACATCTATACAGACAGACTTGAAAAGCAAATCTTTAATGAAATAAAAATTTGCATAGCAATGGTCAGGGCTGTTCGCGAGATCGTCGTGGCATATACGTATGCAAGTATAGCTCGTTTAATAAAATGGGATATCCTAACATAGCGCCACCCATTAAAACCCACGTAATATGGAATGCCATATTTTTCATAACGTCCATGGTTTTGTTTCGTAGACTTGATAGGTTATTATACCATTTATACCTACCTGTTATATCAATAATCTAACGATTCTTATCATACTCTTAGCAGAAGACATCTATTTCAAGTTTTTTTAAATTTTTTCATAAATCCCCTCAACAGTTAAAAACCAAAATCTAGTTTTTAACTGTTTGCAAGATTTATGAAAAAATTATTAATCATAGAGTATTTAGTAACCTTTGCCCAATAATTTTTCATTTCCTAAGTTTATTCCAAGATCTAAAAGGGATTAGAGTAATCTACTATTAAATAGTCTACTATTAAAAGATACATATTCTATCCGTCATTTTCTTTTCGATTAATTAAATCAAATTAAATATTGATTTTCGGTTTATTTTGATTCAATGGACAATAATAATTACAACGACTAAATTTATAAGCGTTATTAGGCCATTTCTAAAAGGAGTTATATCACAATTTAATTTTCTAGCATAATCTTTGTTTCTTTTCTTGTAGAGTTGTTAAACCTCTCAACACGGTTTATATTTTATTTAGCATTTGTGTACAATCTGCTGTTCAAGTCTTGATATATTAAATCAGGGTTTTTTAATGCAGTCAGCGAAATAAATGCACGTAGTAGTTTGAGATATCAATCAATTTGGTCTTTACAAATTCTTAGAGATTCATTTACTCGTTTATCAAATTGATATTTGGAATTTTAATGGGATGCCTGGCAGACGTGAAACATCACAATTTATTCATTTTGTTTTGTGTATTGAATGAAAACAAAATAGAAGTGCATTGACATGTTCTGTATTTAGTTTGAAATTTTTTATATTCTCGCTACAATTCTTACTATCACCGTCGCTCATATTCAAAGTTAATGTATATTTTTAACGTTTTAAAACGCATTCACTTAAGCGAACCGATATTATATTTAGTCGATAGTATTAAAAAAAACACGCTGGTAAGCTACTCACATCTCGTAGAGCAGCGATTGTGTGGTGTGTCAGAGAGGGAAGCGGTCAGTATAAACATATGAATATAGTCTATGGTATAAATGCTGATACGGGAGCACCGAATCGGAAAAAGCCGGCAAAATCCGAAGCTATTGGAATAGCACGTTGTGACCACGCACATTCAAAATATTTTTACTCATTCAAACGCATTAGATTTTTCAGATTAAATTTTCTAAATGTGATGTAGAGTTTCTATATGGAGATATACCAAAGTTGACAAAATTAGAAAAAGACCAACTGCAGAGTTGGAATATAGATTGTTTTTATTCTCAATAGCTCATAAATAACAAGATTGACAATTTTTAAGATTATTGAAATTGTTATCTTGTATCATTTTAGGTTTGAAAAGTAGAACAGTGAGAATTCACGTTTGATATTAATTTCTCGATAATAATTTAAAATGAACAATGTAAAGTTATTTTTTTTAAACATATGGTAATAAATTTATGGGTCACTATTATGATGTCCTTAGTTAACAATAATTATGATTCATAACCTTTATTTACAGGTAATATTATGTTAAAGCATTATAAGCATACATATGAGTTTATTTATATTATATTCCGAAGGAACGGTCACATTAATAGAACAAAATAATTACTTGCCATATGTAAATGGGTATTACTTCTTTTGACGCATTAGGAAAGTCTGATCAGAGTGTATTTTTCGTATGACGTGCCATAATTCAGATTAGAGGGAGTACTAGGACAGCATACGTATTACGTAGTACAATAAATTTTATTTTATAACTAATTTAATGTGGCATATCCTAAAAACATTGAATACATTTATCACAAAAAAATTAGTTATTTACGACAAAGAAGTTTTTTTTTTGTGGTAATAGTTTTTTATTTGCAACGAATCAAAACAATGCTTGTTTTGCGTGAATTAACTGCCATGACGAGAAAGCACTGCTTTGTAGGTCTATTAGAAAGGGTGAATATAGACGATAACCTGGTCGAATGATTGTGGATTTAATTAATATAAGTCTAGCTTCGATTAGTACTGGTCAAATGCAAACTCGATTCATGCAGCTATTAACCCACTTAGCATACAGACGATAATATCTGTTCATCATTCACTGTCTATAGATATTTTGCAATTAAATGTTTCCGCGACAGATGTCGCTTTTTAATATATCGAAGTCTAGTGTCGGTTATGAAACATGGCCTCTTTCCGTTATATGTGACAACCTGATGAAGTATACATTTAGTAAAAATGTCTTTCTTTTATAATCAGCGTTATCCATTTGTTTGGGAAAGACAGATATCTATAAAATAAAGCTCACGTAATAAATTTTACGACAATTAAATATCATATCATAAAAAAGTGTAAGATACTAGTTTTGTACAGTTCGCGAACGAACTAGGTCGTAAGAGCGCTCCCACAGGTGAACTACTCAAACTAGTTCTCTAATTCCCCGATCCATAGTTCATTAGTTCGAACGCATGTCGTTACGAACGGAACGGCACTCGTTGGTTGCACATGCGCGTCTCGTTATGGTAACATCTTTATAAGTGTAAGTGATATTTTTTATAAGAACAAACCAGTACCTAATACTAATATAATTGTTGATTATGTCTAGAAAAATATAAAAAAAATAATTATCGAAAATTGTTTGTTTTTGTTTTCTTTTTGCGTCATATGTTATTCTGTCAAGGAACAGAATGAATATCTATGTATAAGTTAAGTTATCAAGAATAACTTATACATAAATATTTCAAAAAGGCGAAAATTATAGAAAAGTATTTTAATCACTACTACTATTCATTCGGAGATTTTTTTTGGTTTTAGAGTACAAAATTTGTAAGTAAAAAGTACTGCATTCCATAATCTTATCAAATGCAGCCAGAGCAGTATCAAAACGAGCGAACGATCTGCTTTTCACTGATTGGAGCTGGGAGCTGACGAACTAAAAGAGCGAACTAGGTTGTTTAGGGGCGCCGACCTAAACTGAGCGATCTCAGTTGCGAATTACTATGCCTATAGCTGGTTCAAATTAGCTGCAGCATGAAAATGAGTTGGCTGGACTGGTCAGATACTCATAGAGTCGTATTAATAAAGCACACTTAGGTGTGTCACACCATCTTGAGAGTGGAAAGAGCAAGACAGTTATATTGCTTCACAATAGAAAATAATATATGTCTCGCTTCCACGTTAATTTTTGAGATGGCGCATTATTAGAGTGAAGTTTATTGGATATTCACTGGACTGATTTCACGTAACATTATTTTTTTTATGCGAAAATGACAGCGTTCGCTGCCAGACTGCAGTACAAGTGATATTATAGACCACACAGAAGTAGGAATTTAAAAAAAACGCGCTTTTTCCTACTTCCTGTAACACAATGCCGTCGTATTCACGAATCCAGTTCCGTCAAATGTACTACGACGAAACCTAATATTTCACACATATAACGAAGAGTGATGGCATTAGTGTTTATGTAAAATTGATCTATACATAATATAGCACAGCGTAAATTCTAGAACCGCCAGTGAGTAGCATTGAACTCGTTTGAAACCGGTCTCTTGTTTATTGCATGTGACATGTTATATTATAGCATAAAAGAAAGAATTTGAAGCTTTTTGAAAACGTCTGTTAGCTTTCTTTGCAAAACGATAAAGATGCGATAGATTGCACAAAAGGTATCCATACATATAAAAACGATTTTTTTTGGGGTTCCGCCCACCAAAATGGAAAAACGGGGTTCTTACGAGATCACTCGTGTCTACGTTTATTGTGCGGGTCTAGAATATATATATATATAGATATTACAGTTTTAAAGTAAACAGTTTTAAAATTTTATCATAAATAGATGGAAATTAATCATTCTCTCTTATTCCCGTAACTATTGCACCTAAAATAATAAAAAAAAATATTATTAAATATTTCTTTACTTATAGATTAAAGGAAAACCTATGAGTAGTCTATAGTTCACTTCGTTTCTGTTCGTTTCAAAGTCCAGTTTAAACTGACACTCGCGAAGTACGTGAATACATACTTAGTGCTTGTTAATTTTTTTTAGTTTTGCTCTATAGTAAAAGAGGTGGTACATACAAGGGTCAAACTTGGCGCGCTCATCGTCAAATCGGCCGAATTTGAGTGGGGTTCGTGCTAAGAACCCGCAAATGAATGAATGAAAATAACTTCTTTTAAGTATTCAATTCGAATACATTGTGTTATAGTACGGAACCCCCGGTACGTGAGTATTCTACTCGCAGTTGGCGGGTTTTTAATTCCATAGGGTTATCTGTTTGTCTTTTTGTCCGAAGTAATCTTCGGAACGGCTGAATTGGTTTCGATGAGACCAACGCGGGTCTACCGCGAGCACAGCTTTTTCATACCCAAATGTTTATGTAGGATTTATTGTATTTGATTCATGCCTATGCCTAAGGATGTCCGAATCTCATGGTAGATCACATGCCTGTCTTAAATGCAATAGTGATGAAGACAAGCAATTTTTGAAATGACGTCATAATGTAAAACAATTGACAGATGAAACAACCTGTATTTTATAGCGAGAGTTCCATTTTCAAATATAGTAATTACTTTTTAAATATTGTTCATGTAAGTGGCCAGTTTCAAAAACTTAAAAACTATAAGAAATTTAAAATGCGCCCCTCACGTATTACAATACGTTTGGAAGATCTAGACATAGTAGCCATTAAAAAGAATTCGACTGACTGTATTGTAGATGCAAGACTTACATAATCATAGCTTTGCATCGATAGTTTAGTCAGTTCAGTGAATTATGATTTCGAATATAGAGGTCTCGCAGATCGTGAACAAAATTAGTTATAGAAGCGGGATTTTTCCATATTAGTGCCGTCGCTAAAAACTAGACGACGAAGTAGTCGCGAGGGGCCGCTACTCGACTTAGGTTGTGAAAGGATATGGCCTGACGGTGTCATCGGTCAGTTACGGAATACGATAGGAGGAGGCGAGGTTACGAAAAGAATTGGGGAAATTAAAAAAAAATAGAAATAAGACCAATACCAAAATACATAATAAATAAGACACATTTTAGGTCCACACGAGTGTTATGTCGGGCGGTTGATATTTTGAAATAAATTATTTGTGGTCAATGCAGCTGTCTGATAATTAAGTAGGAATAAGGAGGGGGAATTTCAGTACAAATTCAGAATTCAGTGAATATTTAAGACGTTGAAATTGACCGCAGTCTGAAATCATCGCATCATAAGGGTTCATCGATGAATTATTTGAGCTCAAAATTTTTGGCAGCCTGGGGTATCCCATTCAGGGTAAGAATAGGTCAATGGAAAATCTTAAAATCTCTTCAAGGATGAGTGGGTCTGAATTCAAAAAAAAATCTCACGCAACTAATGAATGCTCTCTAATATTTTTATAATAATAGCTTTCTTGTTATCACTACCCTTGCTATCACTAGTAGAACTGTACCTATTTAAAAAATATTAACATTCCTTCCCAAAATACGGTACCATTGACATGGATGTGTGTATTTATATACTAAACGCAATAATTAAATATCAAAAATAAATGATATTTCATTATTGCGTTTTCATCATCAAGTAAAGGAAATCTCAATAGGTCAATTCTGTGGTCGCGGCGTGAGCAGTAAACGACGCTGTTATCGTTTGCAACTGCAACACTAGCTTGGTCGCCCATAGACATAATTTGATGATTTTGTTTTTCATAGGATTTGCGTAAAAATTGTTCTCAATAAGCGTCTACGTTCTAAATAGAATGACTATGTCAATTTTCAAATCAATCGGATTTATAGTTTCGGAGATCTCATGATGAGTCAGTCAGTCAGTGGTATTTCGCTTATATGTATATATTGCAATATTGACATACTTAGAGTTTGCTTTTTTTGGTCATAATGGTCAAAATTGAATAATTGGTAACCTAGGTATATATACATCATAAAAATGTAAGCCGTTATTAAGAACGAGACGGGATTTCGGGCGTTGTAGCTACTTCTACACCACACAACAAATTAATGCATTATTTTGCTATTTCTCAACACTCCGTTCAAAATTATGTACAAGAACAATATGCTCTACAATGTTGTCTTAAGTTATAACCGAAGTTGGCATACTTACGAAAATATTTCGTCGTAAAAGATATTTTTACCTGAAACCGGTCTTCCGCTAAACTGGTCACAACATCATGATACAGATTTGCATATTAATATAACATATGCCCATGTGCTAAAGTTTCATATGCCTACGTATTACATTAACAGAATACACATCAGCTATAATACAATATATCTATATTAGTAGATAATGAAAAATAAAACTAATTTATTTTCCAGCATACAATGTCCTATATTCGATTGTAAATTATCATATTAGTCTAACATTAAATCGGTAAAATGAGAGAAATGACAATATTGTATTCTGACGTGCATATTGAGTGGGTGGGCAGTGTGACCAGTAATTAAGTGTACGTAGAATCAAAAAGCTTTTGATTCTAGAACCAAAAAGCTTAGAACTTTTTCGTTCTCTTAGAAGCTACTAACGTGATCCAACAAGAATGTGAACTTTAGATATTCCATTTACGATTAACGTAAAATGTTAGGTACTTTGCGGAGAACGATAGTGTCCAAGGTGAATGTCTATGTGCTTTTGTACGGAAGAGGGAGGGAAGATTATTATAATCAAACATAGACAAAAAAGTAGTTCCATTATCGTGAACAGGAACTATGTGGCCTTTTCGTAACACATTTTAGAAAACCACTGCTGGCATTACGGAACAATACGTATTACGTAACAGTCTATCGTACTTTGAGCATATGTATCTATATCAAAATATGTTCTTTCGTTATTTATGTCGGTCGACAAAAATCTGACAAAATAAACACAACGATGATCAATCGGAATGATTGAATCGCCACGACGGAATTCGGGATTGAGCAATCTCTGCTACGTTCATAATTTAGCAATTATGAACGGATGCAATATCGACAGACAGCGGGCCTGTCCTTATATCACGGCTGAACACTTTTCTTGGAGTAACTTTTATTTTTATATTTTAATGAAAAGAAATCATTTTTTTTACCGAAGATGGAAACATCATAATATAACACCCAAATATAAAATAAAATAGCAACATCAATCCAAATGCAATGTAAACAGTAGACGTTTAATTTTGTGATTGCGGTGGTGGTCCACTGGTCGGTGCATTGACTTCGAATCTGGAGGTACCGTGTTCGAGTCTCGACGACGAACGAATTTTGGCCGATGAAGTTTTTTTTTTAACCCGAATCGAATTATCATATCGCTCGCTCCACGTCTGGGAAACACGTAAAGTCTTCGAACCTGCTCGTTGCCACCGAATCGCCACGGCTCCGCTGAGGCGCCATAGATCAAATTTAGGCCAAACGAACTACATAATTTTTAGAATCCTCTCGTCCTTGTCACAGGTGGTAACATTTTTGTACGATTTCCCGCCTATAGCGGATTTAGGATGGGGGGGGGAGCTAAGGGGCTCGGCCCCCTTTCTAAATTTCTACGTTTTAAAGTACTCTGTCTCGATAAAACTTACCCTGGTAAGGTTCAAGCGCTTTCTAAACCAAAATCCCGGATCCGAAACAGCCCCCCAGCCCTGTTGTGACGTCTGATAATTTGCAATTGTAAAGTCGGTAATCATTAAATTAAAACGGAACATTCAAAATTATTTATACGTTTCTGTTTAAAACCCGTTTTTCATAAAGTCGACAACATATCGAACGTTTTAGATAATTTATAAAGTGCGATACCGCAGGTAGCACAACTATAGTTCTTAGTTACATTCAACTTTATAATTTCAATATTTTAGTTCGTCCATGTCACACCATGTCACACTTTTTTGACCCCTCCCGCCCCTTAACGTGTGACGTAATACACGGATGGCCCATAGCAACGTAATGTACAGCCTTCGACGAGTGCTCGGCCAGGCGCTCGATCTAAAATAAGAGACTACGGGAGAATATGTCTCTATTGCGAGGCGATAAAAATGCGGCAATATCGTAAACTAAACTAAAAATGGGCGCAAGTTAAAAGAAATGAATTTATGGTCAACTGCAATAATGGCCGCAACTATGACACGTGTCTATGGCTTATTGTGATGACAACGTACCTATGGTCGGATGAAAGGAAATCTTCAATCTAAAGTGGCTCACCCACTTTACCGCCCCGATCACGTACCATGCAATTTTTATTTATTTCCTAAAACAAAAGAAAAACTTCAAGGAAAGTGGTTTAAGGACGCCAAGGAAACAGTTGCTCTATTAATCAAGGAAACAGTTGCTATATTAGGTTGAGGAAAAGTTTTTTTCGTATTTTATAAGTTTAAAGTTACAGTAAAATTTGCTTTGTCTTTGGTTGTGCTTTTTGTATCTGGCTAATTAGTATATACCCATTAAGTACAAAACATTAAAAAAAAAAAGTGAAAACGTGTCCCCGCCATCTTTATATTGTTTTACTGTCCACTAAAATGAGTGAATCTAACGTAGACATTCGGTATATTTTGAAGTTTTATTAAAAAAAAAACAAATGCGACACAAGCTACGAAAAAAATTCGTGACGTTTATGGATATAACTCAGTGTATGTAACAATAGTACAAAACTGGTTCAAGTGTTTTCAGTCTGGTAATGTTGACGTATAAGAAGTATTTCGTTCTGGTCGATCTATTACGGATAAAGTCGATGCCATTTCGGAAAAAGTAGACCAAGATTGACATATTAGTTTTTATGACATAGTTGAAAAGCTGGGGATTGATAAGGAAATAGTTTTGACCCATTTGAAAAAAGCTAACATACAGAAAAAGCTCGATACTTGAGTTCCACACGAGCTCATTGAAAGGAATCTATTGAATCGTGTACTCCTTTGCGATTCTCTATTGAAACATAATGAAACCGAACCGTTTCTGAAGAGATCGATTACTCAGTTATAACAAATGAATTATCTCCGACAAGAAAATACAAAAAAGATCATGGTCAAAAGGTAAGCAAGTTCCATAGACTACAGCGAAACCCAGATTAACTCGCAATACGTTGATGCTACGTGTATGGTGGGATTGGAAGGGCATTATTCATTATGAGCGTTTATCGCCGGGTAAAACCATCAATTCGGATCTCTACTGTCAACTGCTGACGAGACTCAAACAAGAATTAGAGAAAAAACGGTCGGAATTGATCAAGAGAAAGGGTGTAGTTTTTCATCATGATAACGTCAGAACACACACATCTTTAGCCACTTAGTAAATATTGAGTTTGATTGATAAGTGTTAATGCATCCACCATATAACCCTGACCTTGCTCCCTCAGATTTTCATTTGTTTCAGTTTCTTTAGAATTCTTTAAGTAGTGTTAGGTTAACATCAAGAGACGGCTGTTAAACCTACTTGTCGCAGTTTTTTAATCAGAAGTCCTATTTCTACAGCAATGGGATTATGTCACTACCTACAAAATGGTTGAACCAAATGGCATATATATATAATAATAATTAAATGTGAATATAATACAATAAAAATTATATTGAATTTGTATTTATAATACGAAAAAACTTTTCCCCCGACTTTATAATAAAAATAAGTTACCAGTTTACGCAGTTTTTGATTTTCTAAGAACTTTCAGACTGACCTCCGTATGCCAACTTTCAAACAAGTACGTGAAATAGTTTTTAAGAAAATCAACAGAGAGTCAGACAACAATAAGGTACATACAAGCGTTGCGTTTTTACAATTTGCTTACAGAACTCTAATATAAACGAGCATATTCCTTCGGTCTTTAATGGATAAGATTTTATATATATATATATATATATATATATATATATATATATATATATATATATATATATATATAGATATATATCCTTCACATACTTCGTTGCGTCATATCTCAATACAAATTGAAATTAAAACACACAAAAAAAAATACCTAGTTTCAGGAGAACATATAGTATATTTAGCCGTTGCAATAAATAACAGGTTTTATTTTCTAAACATAATTTCATAGTTGTTATTTGTTATACGATCTACACCATATTGCTAAATTTTGAAAATATCTTTTAACTGAGCGAGCATGTATAAATAAGTGACATGCTTTTGCTGTTCGAGGTTAGCCTTTGTACCAGGAACTGGACAACTCCAAAGGATCGATCGCGATAGAACACTATAAATAGATCTAGCATCATGTCGTCGTTTAAAATCGCAACGTTCGTGAACTTTAACTCATTTTAACGGATGTTAAATAGAATAAAAAAGCGGTGAACGTATCACCTCCAAATCGGAAGATACCAGTTTCCGATTCAAACCGCGAGTGTATCAACTAAAGAACTACAAGGCTGAGGTCGAATCGAATCGCCTGTTCCGTGCCACGGAGGGCCTGTTTTAAGTCACCGGTCACGGACGCCGTCATCGCTTGAGGACAAAGGTCGTCAGCAGCCCCATCCCGTGTCGGGCCAGCGCACCGGGTTCAAGGTCCAAGCCGTTCAATTTGATATGAAAACATGAGGGGATGCTACGGCTCTGCAATGAAGCGATATAAATAAAACACAAGCAAAGTGACGATTAATTTACCGATGCAATGAGCATTCGTTAGTGTTGAAAGGTTTCTACTAATATTTGACTTTCGTGAGTGAATGTCAACAGAAAGTAAAATTTTATCAGTAAATTTGCAGTTGACTGTTATACTGTGTGTAGGACGTCCGTTTGTCTATGCCTCTTAGATATTTTGTATATAAGTAAAAAGAATAGACAAAACTGGTGAAATGGGCCAATACATATTTCCATGAATATAGATTAAACTTAAGTGTAGTACAATATTGTTATTGATTAATTATTCAATAATTTTGATATCGCCAATCTCACTTTTGATACGAACAGATTAGTGAATAACTAGATATTTTTTTTTAAATTTATATGTATATTTTACTGCGATTTAACCACAATTACTAGATAGGACTCCCGCAAAAGCGAGGTCCCGGATGATTATCTAGTTCATCAATTCCTAGGTGGTTTGTGAAAAAAAATCATAGTGTTAAAAAAATCTATATATAAACAATACGAGCATGTTGTACATCTTTTACGTCCAATAGGATGCGGTTAAGGCGTGTGACACAATTTAAATACTTGTGTCACATTCTTGCCGAATATATAAAAGATAACTTGGATATTCAACGATTTTCGGGGAGAAGTGCTTACTCATCTCATCTACTGTTGGCGTGAAAAAAAATGCTGTTTAAAGTCTTTTGCAAAAGCTTTTTACACGAACGGCTTGTGGGCCAGATGTGTGCAAAAAAAAAAAACAACACCCTAAAGGTCTAATGTAATGACAAGTTTAAGAGGCGCGATGTGCCTTCCACCGCTCCTGCAGCGCTTGGGGCATGTTCACCGATGTTGGCATAGAAGATTTTAGTGAAATCCAACGGAAAAAGACTACATCGGTGTTGATACGGATGAGGTAGACCGCGAACGGGACCACAAGGATGATTTATGGAAGAATGAACTTCATCATCTCGACCGGTTCATTGACCTACGCATCCACAGGCATATGGATCAGTGAATGGACGCTTCAATTCTAATAATTCTGTAGATATTAAAATTGAAGTTCGACAAATTAAGTCTGAATACGAAAGATTATATTTTATTTAGGATTTTGCTAAAAAGAAATTGTATTCAATATTTTTGTTCTATAAACAGTCAAGAAAAATATTTGAAAGTATATTGAAAATATTTTCATATAATATAAATGATGCTATTGGTTACTTAATTTTCGAACATCCATTACATTTCATTCATGAAAAAAATTCTTAATACACGTTAGAATATGTTGCGTAACTGTTACACGAAATGTTAGCAGTTATTTGAATCTATGTATAATAAAATTGCGTGTCACTCGCATTGCGAGTAAATCCTTGCACAGCTCCTAGTAGTTGTCCACTTCTAGATGTCATTTAATTATAAGGGTACCGTCCACCGTACAACAATACCTGGGGGTGACGGCCGTTCGCGAGGAAATCCATTTTACGCAATGCACGCAACCGCAGAGGCCTTGCGTGTTCGTGTGAAGGGAAGCGGTTTTGCGTTAGAATAGTTTTTGCCGAGGTTACGAATTTAGTTTCGGCCAACGTTTTACGATGTTGTGTTTAGGGCATATTAAAAAAAAAACCATAGATTCATCGAAGCGTGGCGACAGTTCGTTGTGCAATGCAACATCGACCATCGCTATAGAGATATATCACGCCACCTGTCGACTAAAATTTACATCTTTCGGACAAAAATGTTAGACTGTAAGATGGTGCCATATATTTATTTTCATTTCAGTAAACTTATAGATTTTTCGCCTATCCTAGATCATTATCAATAAGCTCCCGTTACATTGCTGGACATTGCGTCGGAAGCGTAAAGCGAATTAACCAGTGAAATTTTATTGTTTATCATTTGCCTGTGGAAAAATAATAAACATATAACGTTGTCAGAGGTACAACTTACCCGATGTACAACAATCTCAGTGGCTATGTTTACTTGGATATTTAAATGTTTTGTTTAAGCGAGCGAAGAGCGAATGTGTGTGACGCGAAGGTCGGCAAGGGTCGCCCTGGAGACTCCTATGCAGACCGAATTGGCGGCATATTAAAAAAGGGCAAAATGTCAAGCACCCGAAACCGACGAGCTTGCATGAAAATATTGATGGATGTCAGTGAGGCGAGAGAGATATATGCAAAGACTGTACTATGTGGAAATCGATAGTCTCTGCCTACCCTTCTGGGAAAAAGGCGTAAGTTTATATTATTATATTATTGCTTCCAAAATATTTATTATGTACAAGGATATAAATCTTTATTCGCCGTATGTATCTTTCTGCCTCGAACACGATTGATTACTAGTGGTTAATTAGTTTTTCCATTTTAGGGTACCAAGTCAAAATAGCAAAAACGGAACCCTTATAGTTTCATCATGTCCATCTGTCTGTCCGTCCGTACGTTCGTATGTCACAGGCATTTTACTCAAAAACTATAAGATGTATATTAATGAAATTCGAGTATGGGTGTCTCGTGTAAGCCGCTACTCAGTTTAGTAGTTAAATAACAACAATACATCTATCTGGGGGCGAAGTATGGGTGTCTCGCTACTTAGTTTAGTAGTCAAATAACAACAATACATCTATCTAGGGGGCACTTCATACATGTAATAGAAGCTGAAATTTTTTCTTTTGCAAACATCACAGTATGACACAATAATATGTCGCCAGCGCTTTTAAAAACACTTGAAGTTTCTAAGCACTTTTTTTGACTAATTGAATATTTTCGGAAATAATCGCTCTGAAAATAGCAAAAATTGTGCCCCCCCCCACTATATTTTAAACCATACGTTCAAAAGATATGAAAAAAAAAAAGAGTGTGTGTACTTATGTACACGCGTTAGAAGTTATACTTCTTTGGCGTATGAATAATATTTAAAATAACTCAAATGCAGTAGTAATCGACAATAAATATTAAAATCAATCAAAACGATTTTGTTTAATTGAAAATGTTTTATTAACGTAACAATATAACAATACAGTACAAATATATAATCATTATTCATTATGTGAATGAGTCAAATACATTTAAAAAAAGAGTGTGTGTACTTATTATTCAATTATTTGTTAGAAAAATAATAAGTTCGTTAGAAATATATCTATATATTATACTTATATGGTTAACCTCTAATATTTAAAAACACTTCAAATTTTCACAATTTTTCACAACACAATGTTAAAAGTTTACAAATAATGTTTATATATATAATAAATTGAACAAAAAATAATAATTATAGAAAATTAATACTCAAAATTGATTATTCATATGAATACTATATTTTGCAAGAACTGGGTTATAAATATAAGTACTATGTAATATATAGCATGAACACTCTGTACTATGTACTATATAGTATGAACACTCAGTATTGTAACTATATTCAGTGTTGAAAATATATTTTTTTATTATTTCTATTCTGTGGCTAACTTCATCATGTCGTTTGTGCGCGCGCAGCTCACAAATTCACTCTCATCCAAACGCACCAAAAGAAGTATAACTTCAAAAACTAAAATAACGCTTAATAAATACTTTTTATGAAAATTATTTTGAAAATCATCGGATATATCGGAAAAATTGAACTTCTTAACAAAAGGACGTAAGTGCTATGAAGATACGCTCTTTTGCCTGTGCACTTTAATTTTCACTAGCTTCAGAGAAATAGTCTATACACCTACTTATTTCTCTAGTTATACGCGATTAAAGTGCTCATAACTATTCTGTGCGGGAAACATGGAAAAAAGTATAATGACGTATTTTTTTCGTATGTAGTACATTTCTCTGCAGTAATAGCTTCAAAACCCTACACTGGGCATGGTCCGACGTGCCCTTGGCCAGTTTTATTAATCATTCTGTTAACTACTGTAATATTTTCGCCCGTTTTGTGGATAAATTTAACACCAAACTGTACGACCTTGTGTATATCACAGTGTTTCTTATTAAAACGCTTGTGCAGCAGAATATAAAAAATACGTTGTTTGCACAGCGAAGCTATTACAAATAGAAAATATTTTTAACAATACGTGACCTCTATTAAAAATAATATGCATTATAATGGAAATTGTAGATATCACTCATACGTCTTTCTGAACACGCCAAAATACTTGTAACCAGTGTACACAAATACATAATTCAATTTTTTGTTTCTTTTTAATACTGTAATATTTAAAACGAAGTAAAAACAGCAAGAGTTATTATTGACACTTTGACTAGCCCATACCCATGGCTTCGCTCGCGTTGAAATAAACCGATTTGATTTCCGATTACAGTGAAATTTGACATATATACAGTTTATCAAACGAAATTTCCTTTGTACATTGCTCGCAAAATAATTAACATTGGCCAATTGTCTCAGTCACGTGGAGACAGAGTAGACTTCTACGTGCTTTCTAATCGATTGACCGTTGCTAATCAGTAATATCTATCTAATGACGAACCGATTCGCACGAAACCGCAGGCGGATCCTGGTGAACAACGAACCTGACAATAATCGGTGATCAATACCGGCGCTGAACAGAGTGTGTAGCGAAAATGTCGATCGTTTGCGTTCAGTTATTAAATCACGTAACGTCACGGTTTCCACTTTGTTTACGAACGTGAAACGTGTCGACCTTCGTAACGCACGCCACGGGCGAAATGTTCCGGGTACGGATGCGAAAATGGAAAAATACATCACCGAAGCCAACGACGGAAACTATTCCAGTCTATAGATGTCGTGTGTTTGCTTAAAAGGCAAAGGTGCGATAAAGCATCTTAAGATTAATTCAATAGGATTTTCGATTTTTATGGTTAAAAGGGAACGATCTTCATATTGTGTGTTTTATCTTGAATACATTTTACAATCACGTCAAAATTACAATAGGGCAAACAAACAAAAAGACATGTCAATGATTTTTCCAAGTATGTACTGTGGATATTTCACCACCTATTACAATACAAAACGTGCAAACAAAAATTATGATTTGACTCCAATACAAATATGTATATCACAATCTTTTTAAATCAATATTTGAATGACAATACCGGTGTCACATACAAAAATATAATGTAAATTATTTCGTTTAATCGCGTCGTTTCGTAAGATTTACTTTGGAATAGAAAAAAATATATATTCAACCGTGTTTACACACTTTTACTGTTAATTAAAATTAATTCAGCATCGGTGCCATAAGCATTAGGATATGGAAGACATACAACTAAGACTTACTACTTGTGGTCGTAAACATATATATATATATATATATATATATATATATAATAATTGCAATAAACATTTCGGACAAAGTAAAGCGAACGTGACAAAAACTGCCATGTTCGCGCACGCGCTCTGGAAAACGCTCGTCCGATACATTTGAAGGCGTCTATAATATTTAAAGAACTATCGAGGCCGTGAACGTGTTATGCCGGACATGCGCGCAATAAAGGTAATCACTTTATTAGGAAACTTTTATAGCGCCAATTAAAAAAAAATATGAAGTACTCTACGGCCTTTTTGATATTTTATATGTTAAATAATATTGGCGTTGGTGAAAAATTGATACTGGTCAATAAATGACATCGACGTTTTGCTATCAGAAGTGATTATTCGTGATAGTATTCCAGCGGGAAAGCTTTTACGGGATAACGAAATATCATTTCATTGGCGACACGAATAACGCACACGGCGAATTCGCACGCGTTCCGAATGTAAATTGGAGGCGAATACAATAATGGAATTGAATGCAAGTTTTGCATTCGATTCCATTATCGTATTTCTAAAATCGATCTTTCAAATTGAAATTCTCAGATAAATACCACAACATTCCTAATAATCATATAAATCAAAGTCATTTAAATGAGAGAGAGAGAAAAAAAAAACCCGGAATATTATGTGCAGTTTATATGCGTGCGAATAATATATTAAAACAAGCATTTATCACATTAATTGATATTTTTCTTTCAGTAAACATTGAAGAAAATAGTACAATAAACGGCTCACTGTTCCAATTATGTAACGGAGAACGGGAACGTCGAAAGCTATTTCTCCATCTTAGGTCGGATTTGGTAATAACCCGAGCACGATTAGAGCAGGGCCTGCGCCCTAGCGGGGCGTTCGCCTCACCACGTGCATACATTAAGGTTTCGACACGCGTTGCCGAAAGAAATCAAATTGCCAAAGAAAAGAATTCAATGCATTAAGTTACTATAAGGAGATTACTTAACCGTTTTATTTTATCATAACGGTGCATTGCAATTTACACGAGTGTCGTTTAAAAAGTTGCGATGCGATTAGAATATTTCGTAGATGAGTAGCGGAACAAAATTAGTTATTGTCATAAAGATATATTTGCAATTTTAATAAATTAAAGGTATGATGTTTTTCACTGTGCAGCCTGAAAGCGTACTCACCTATAGCTTCGGGTGCTGGAAGGTTGGCTGAACTGGCGCACACCGCCTTCAACTCCCTGACGATCCTGTCCGTGTCTCCGGGATTCTCGCCCAGCTCCTGTTTGATCATCTCGAATTGCTTGGGCGACGGTCCTTGCAGGAACGCCATTTTCGGCTAGAGCACTGTACGTATTTGAAACCGGTTCTCGACTATTTTAAAAATATCAATGTCTTCCGGATAGTGCGGTATTTTCGAATTCGGGACGTACGTCTTCGCCGCCGTCTTGTTTGTACGCGGCCACGAGCGCGCGAAACTCACGCGATACGGCGCGAAACGCGGCGTGCGGCACATTGCACGCGCGTCGCCGAGGGCCGCCTTATATAAACTCGCGCATTAACTGGTTCTATGTTGAGCAAGGTGGCGTACACGCCGTCGAATTACTTGAATCCAGTGTACGTCCGTCGGTCGACCGCAGAGATGTCCTGATGCAACACGCGTATCCATAATTATCATTTCGCGTGCCTTTATAGGACAAAAAAAGGGGAATTTAATAAAGGCCTAGCGGTTTTGAGTTTACTCACGTTTGATTCTTTATGATTTACTTTTGCAAACGGATAAAGCGCGATTCATGTTAAACATTTGAATACACTTTTTGCTGTTGTAACAATACAATTCGTGTAGATATGTTGTATTGGATTTAAACGTGGAAATTTGTGGAAACAAAAGAAGACCAATAAAAATATACATATTTGATTTTTTGCCGATATTCGCAAATTATAATAAGTTAGGAAAAGAGTGTACAGAAATTAGGAACGCATGCAGTTGTACATAAATAATTATATTTGAGTGAAGCGAATATCTAGTTAAAGGAAGGAAATAAAATAAGTTCACTATACAAGTTTTCATTGCTTTGGTGAAGTTCAGAAAAATCCATACAAATCCATTCAAATCCCAATTCCCCCCCTTGATATTATAATTATACAAAGCCCTCGGGTATAAGTATAATATCAGTCGATCAGTCGTTACAATATTATTAATTAAAATTCTCAAGTCCCTAATAGCTCCAAATTATTCCCTAGTCGTCGAGGTACGTGAAACCAATGACATTTTTCTTCGCCAGCGGTTAGCATCTTTAACGCAGCGAAGAGCTGTAGTTATAACGCATTAACGGAGTTCTTTCTGACCCCTGATTGATTAGAACATCCCGAAGGTTTCTATCTTCTCTTTCTTAATCTATTCCTCTACTTCTTTAATCTGTGCTACGTATAATACATTTCTCTATGTTATCAGCAATAGAAATAAAGTATCTCTTTCACAATTGGGACATATAGTGGGTACTTGTTGCTGACAAATAACGGCTAGTCGGTGTTTCATGTCAATCCTCTGTTTTTTACAGAACGAACAAATTTCTACGTCAAGTCCATAGAGCATCGATTGGTCTTCAGTCTCACACGTATGTCGCGCCTCATTATTTTCTCATGCATATTTTTTTCGTAAACACATTTACTTGATTTGTCCATATAAAAATATCATGTTATATGTCATAAAATATATAAATATTACACATAATGTAAACAAATCTCAAACTTTGTTGTCGGCGACGCTACAACGCCTGCGTACGATTCGAAGTGAATTCCAGACCCCCTCCTTCTTTCTTCTCCTCTCCCCTCCTCGTTCGTATTTTACGCCAATGCGACGCTTTCTGTGTTAACTTCACAGCGGCAAACATTCGCGCATTATTGTACTGTACTGATTTCACATGGAATATTTTTGTTAATGCAAATAATTTTCTTGTTTTATTCTCATCGACGATTACCTACAATGAAACGCATACAGCCCTACGCACAATTTTCTGTCTGTTCCTTGTGAACACCACCTTTAGACCTAGTGACTGGATATCTGGAATACTAACCCTACACACTATGCATTATACGTTATCCAACGCAAAGCTTTACCGTGACGCATCTTGCTATGAATAATCAAGCATATATCATTTTATTGGTAAACAGCGATAAAAAAAAATTACTACGCATTATTTCTATTTACAAAATCACATTTATCGTATACATTGCATTCGATTAATATTAACTTGACTGCATAAATATAGTGCTAAATCAATGTCTGACACTAGATACCTACACAAGAGCCGTTTTTAAAAGCTTCATCCATGAAATGCCTAAATAAAAAAATAACAGACAGTGAATGTGTTAATTTACTCAAGCATGAGTCATATGCAGGAACCACTAGTTCCGCTATTTCTACGCATGCGTAGTTTTGACTGCCCAACTTAATTTACTTTATAGATTTTATTATAAAAATTTAATATAAAAAATTTTGCAACTCGGTTGGCACACGCCTTAGGGACGAGCTTCAACAATGCGTTTGCAGCATTGTGCATTCTTAGAACAGACTGGTCTATAACGAAGGCATATTAAAAAATTTAACCAGATTTTTGTAAATAGTTGTCCTTGACAACCCTTTTCTAATAGTTAGCCTAATGACGATACATTCACATGTTTTTTTTTTTTTCAATGCGATAGTAACTTGATATTTCCATTGACTATGGAAAGAGCACAACAGGACAGTATTTTTGTCGAAATTGTTCATAATTTTAGGTATAAAGGTTATGGTCTCAACCCGCTAAGAAGTAATGATAGACCACGACTGAATTATCTCTATTTATTGTTGTGCACCAGTAACAAGAAATAGAAACACTTCAGCAGATAAATCAGTTATAAACAGTAGTTTATATAGAGTTTCACCGTGGTGTTTCAACTTGAAATTTGGCAAAAAAAATTGGTTGCCTGTAAAGTCGGTATACGGGCGAAAGTTTTACGTGACAACGACTTTGAGTGGTAAAATCATTTTAATGTGAATATTCATTCGTATAGTAGGAAGAAGGATGAAATAATAGTAACAATTTAAAACATTTATTTATACAAAGAATTATATTTAAAACATTAATTTATACAAAGAATCTCGCAATTTCATATTAACAAAATTTTATTTTACCTTTACACACATACGTATTTATATACAAATATACATACAATAACGCAATACATTTGCGTACAATGAAACAGCATTTACTACAACTTAACTTGTTCCTATCTGAGTGGAAGGGACGCGTGCCTTTCACTTTTTATGTCTGTCTCTCTCGCTCTTAGGCGGGCTAACCATGCCCGAGTGGAAGGGACGCGTGCCTCTCACTCGCTCTCATTGTGAGCGCATAACGTGAGCGGAGCGTAACGCAGTTTCTTGAAGTGTCACCCGGCAAACCAATTTATAAGACGTTGTCACGTCAAAAAAGAATAGCGTGTGGTCTATGACTTCATACCCTTATAACAAAGCGACACGCGTTCGACGACAGCAGTTCACGACGAGTTGTATAAGAAGCGTTACGTGTAAGACGTTAACAGTTTGTGGTTCGGTGACAAAAACGTTGCCTGTTAACAGGTACCAGGTTCGGTCCTGGCCAAGGGCGAATTGACTAATGAGTTTTATTCTGAGCTAAGATAAGCCGCATGCTCCGCGCCTCGAAGGACACGTTAATTCTTGGTTTCAGATATTGTCACAGCATTGGTGACAAGCGGTCCTTGGCGGGTCGAGTCAGCGCGGACGAGAAGAAAGAAGTTGCAGAAAAAAAAAACGGTTGCCCCTTTTTGGATAGATGCTCGAAAACAAAAAGGACCAAGTAGGATAACAAAAAAGTCACCGTCATATATTACGCCAGCGACTTGTTCATCTGTTACGGTGAAGAATTCCGAGACAAAAACTCTTTCACAGTACAGAATCATCCAGAATAATGGTACTGTCCTAGCTCCCATCACCAGCGTTTTTCTGTATACAAATCGTTTGTTCGTAGACGACACCTCCAAACAGAGGGTCCGACGCCTTCTACAGTCATTTCATCGGGTGAAACAATGAGCAGTAGGAGGTCGCGGAGTTTCATACAAAAGCAAAGAATGTTAATCTCGACTCGCCGCCAAGATTCTTTTTAGATAATCCATGAACTTTACAATGTCCCTCATATTCAGAAACAACGAGACTAATGGATCGAGTCAAAAATTGGAAATACTCGCAACTAATGGATCGATTTGAAATTGGAAATACTCGCAACTAATGGATCGATTTGAAAATTGGAAATACTCGCAATGAAGATATTTTGAGATGGAAATACTTGCGCATCGGCACGCGCATGGCGTCATTTAAAAGCAAAGTGGCGTGGAATCAAAATCGAAGTTTATGCGCTCGATTTCATTGTTTACACAAACACTGCGTGCGATGAAGAGACTTCAGACACGGCATAAGGGACAATGAAGCTTCAACTTTTGCGTGTGTGTGACGAATGTAGATAAAAAAAAACCCTATGAATTTACTTCGCTATTGGGTGGTTTACAAAAAATTGTAAAGCTTTTTCATTTGATTATACTCCCATTTCCATGAAATGTATGGCATAGAATTATTGATGACTTAATTGCTTTTTTTTTTGGTTTCCTTAACCGATTTTAATTTTAATTTCACTTTTAGTCGTCACGGTAAATATAATATATATATATATATATATGATTTACAAATATAATATTTTACAATCAATAGATACCGATCCACGAAAAGGTTTGCATTCAATTCAACGTGAACAAAACATATATAACAAGTCCGAGGAATACTCAGTTGGATGGTAAGGATTGACAGGTATTTATATACACAAAAATTTGGATTTATACATAAAACACGTATTAGAAATAATATGCTATTTAATATATCAAATTATTGAAATTAAAAATGATATGCGGTAAGACTACCTTTACAATGTCGCAAAATAACTTAATGTATACATTAAATATTAAAAATCACAGCGTTGAAAGTATCGTACAATTCAGTACTGCAATGTTACAAAATTTCCATCGTTGTCGAACGGAAATTAAATACAATTAACAAGAAAAAAAATTGTTATCAAATACATATCTAACATACACATTATCTACTACAATTTGGCACACTCCACAAGGAAAATTTTCGTTTTGTTTGAATACTTGAAAGATGTATGAAAAATCCAAAACAGAACAAACATTATTAATACTAGAATAAATAACTTGTATTACAAAAAAAAAAAATAGTAAAACTACATTTCATGAAAACAAAACTGCGTGAAATGGTAACGTCACAGTCGACGTATAGTAGTCGTTTTTTTAAGTGAAACTTCTTTAGGCACGCAGGAGGAGGTTATTAAAAAAAGTCACGTTCGAACGTCACGAGGCTACTAGATCACGTTGGGTGTAAAACGTATATTTCTTAGATTAGCTAAAATAATAAAATTCTTTAACCATTTGTACATATCTCTCCAGCAAATCCTATGACAGACATTTGTATTTTAAATAATCCACACTAATGATAACTCTCTAATCTGTATGTGTACCTATTAATAAATAAATAAATAAACAAAATAGCTTTTATTAAGAATGTAAAAAAAAATCTACTCGAACCCCGTTTATCCTTAGTAATCTTAAACATCAAATAGAATACAAATGATACATAACCTAAAGAAGTTTCACTTTTTATGTATGTATATATTATTTTTTTTCATTAAAAGGAACCCACACCCAATTCGCATTATAATCACGAACTGTATTTGTTTTAACCTTCCGCCAATTATGGCGGAAGGTTAAAACAAATACATGTCGTTCATCAATTTAGTATTAACTAAATTGATGAACGACACGCCACACGCGCAACCCGGATAAATTTAACCGGTTATCTTAAAACTTCGCAAAATAACGATCTTACCGGAGGTCGTTTAAACTACTCTATTACCTATGCGTGTTTTTTTACCATGCCCTTAATAGACGCGAGTCTCTAATTAAGCGACCGTTTCCTTTGAACCTGAAAACGAAGCTTAAAATTAATACAAATACTTATTTCATTCTAAACAAATATTTTTCGAAATATTAATAAGGAAATGTAATTCATCACGAAGATAAGCGTGAGCGATCGCCGAATCGCTTTAAACGTGCGAAATGAATAGGCAAATTTATCGAATTGCCTTTTAGTATTTGTAATAATGCGAAGATAAATACAGATTGTCACGCCGGTGGCCTAGAGACAGCATCGCATGAGCGAGACCGCTTTTAATACATTACTCTTGTCACGCCAAAATTCTTAATGTGATCTGATAAATGTTAGCATCGGCTTAGTGTCCTGACCTATAAAGTGATTGTTAAACTTGTACTTTACAATATACACTTATAAGTAAATAACTCATTAAAAAATTAATTGTTCTAAATTGATGTTAAGCAAAACTCGGAAAGGAAAATAGATCGGGTTATAATTTTAAACAGCGCGCTCTGATGAACATTATAAAACTTGCCAGTAATTATATTCGCTTACGGTGGTCAAGCTATGGTGACGCGTATTCCGTAGCATAGACGCGAAAATGACTCGAGATCGACCGACTCGCGTGAAGTATGCGAATGATGCGTGCGTCAATAATGATTCAACATAATGCTAATGCATTATACCTCCAAGTATGTTGACATTCATTTAAAAGCATTTAATTTTTTTATCTATGACTGACATGGCGCTGTAAACTTTGCACGAAATACGAATATATAATTACGTCGTTGCTACATATTACATCTGGTATCATATACTTTTTTGCGACGAAAAAAGAAAAAAAAAATGTCATTACATAGTCTACTGTGGTATGTGCGAAATGAAATTAAATATTAAAAATTACATTATCCTATTAATAACGAAAAATAAGTTTTTACACCAAAAATATTTAAAATATCATAGATGATATGTATTTCGAATAACTTTTGCAATATGTCATTCACTAAATTTGGAATTTTATAAAACACGACAGAGAGCCGTTTGCGTAACGTTGATTAGAAATCGCACAAAGAATGACACCTTTTTAGATTTACGTCTGCTCTTAAGAATAAAATTAATAAAAAATTTAAAAGTCTTTCTAAAACACTATAATATGAAAAATAGATTTGAATACCAAAATAAGATACAGATTAAAACTGAAAATGGCAAGATTTATGTTACACATAATCAGAATATATATTCGTAAATGCAATATAACGAAATTATGAAGTAGTGATTGCGAAATAACACCTGATTAAAAATAATAAAACATAATTAAAACAGTCAATTAAAAGAGGTCGAGTACACAATAAAAATAATGTAAATATTAAATATTTGTATACTTACCTAAAACACAATCATACGTAAACAATACAAGCAAAAGTATAAAATTGACAAATATTACTTATATAAATCCGACGGTCAAAATTTTCTACAGAAATGATATCGTTTGGCGATATTTACTATACAGTGGATATTAAAAACAGAATGTTTTCAAATAATACCGCGCAAGCGATAAAAGGTGACAATTTTTTAAATAGAATCAGTAATAGTGATTAACAAAAAAAATGTGATGACAAATTTGAATATAATAACCATCATATTCTATATTTCCAAGTAGTATAAGTTTATCAAAGCGAAATTTGGATTTATTCATATTTGTATTTAAGTTCTAAGGATTCACATTTTATTCTAATGAATTGAAAATAATTTTACTTTTGAAATATACATAATGTGAGTTGGACGTGTTCCTTCACAACTATTTTCACAATATTTCGACACAAAGGAAAATGTGGTCGTCACAATACAATATTTACATTGCATTTAACTATGAAAGTCTTAAAACAACAGACAACTTGTTTCGGGTTCATCTGTAAACGAAGCAGTTATCTGTAAACCGTTGAATAGCTACAGGGCTAGATTTAACATTCTTACATCCTCTGACAGTTTTAAGAATTACAAGTTACATTACAAGAACAAATGATATGTATATTATATACAATTTAAAAAAATGAATCTGTGAGGATACTCGGACAACTGAAATACATACAGGCATGCACACAGGTTGGCCCTACCATTAAAAGGATTTGGTACTGCGTCCAAGTTACAGTACAACGCGCGAAACTCTACCTCTGTGAAGTTAATCACAAAAGCATTGCAATGGTGTAAAATAGGAACGCGTCGGAGAAGCAAGGGTCGGGGAGGTGTTGAACCTGCGAATGACATCGTTCAAAGGTAACTCAGAGCGGCGGAGTTTCGTGCGTCGTACTGTAGTTACATTAGAGATCAATATTGCCAGAAAAACTAAAGACCCAAAATAAACGATAAAACTCGATTTAAATATTCGTTTGAAAACGCTTTTTACGCTTTGTAATTTGTCCGCCACCGTTTTAGGTTCACCGTTACATCGTTGCCGTCGACCCCCGAGCTGTGAGTTTACCGTGAGACTATAGTTTTTGATAATATTGATTTATAAAATTAATAGGTACTTTACGTACCCCCTCATGGATTGATTAAACTGCGTAATCGAACTATACAAATAAATGGTGTATTTTTACAGAATGGAATTACATCGAAATGCGATGATTATAGAGACTCATAATAAAATTATAAATCTCAACAGTGATTCGTTCCGAATAGAATTTCTTTACATTTCAACCACACAGAAAATTTAGTTAATCCAGTTGAAAAGTTATTAAGCCAGTTTACAGATATGTTATACAAATCAACCACAATATTCACATATTGTTTCACGTCATTAAAATAATGACTATAGATTACAAAAAAAAAACAGAAATATTAAAAAATTATTCTAATACAACAACATTTGAGCTTCTATAGTTTTTAAATGCTACGTATTAAAGTAGCAATGGTCGTAAAACCGAAACAATAATCTCGCCTAACAACCGAACGACCTTTTGACTTCCTATTTCGTAACGTTCGCAGCTTGGTTCCTGACATTTAAATACACATTCTGCGATTCAGGATATAAACTTGATTAGACATGCACAATATCTTAAAGGTTAACATATCAGTTGCAAAAAAATAGCCTAATTATCAGTGGGCTCTTTTTTCCTCCCTCAAATACTTACAAAACTGGTCATACGATTATGTATTGTAAAAAATTACATAATAATCTACTTTTTGTCATTTTTGTTTAGTAAGAATTATAATTTGAGCATTTTTTTTTAATTTAATGTATAGAATTGATTAATATTAACCCTCCGGAGCGCGAGTCCACGTAAATTTTCTACACTGCGAATATTTTGATTTAATTTGAAATATGTTCTGTTCAGATGTCAATTACTGCGTTGACGTTACAAAAAATCACAGTTTTAATTTTCACTCGCACAGTTGAGTGCAATCGGTAAGTATGGCGGCTTCAATAGTTTCTTTCAAACTTAATTGGATCAATTCAAAAAAAAACCTTGCTCCGAATTTGATGAAATGATATTCACTGACAAGAATGCAAATTATAACACTGGCCCCCCACTAGATATTTATATCAAGTCATCGTCAACCATTGCCGGCGAGTGGAACGACACCTAACGAACCTTTCGACAAAGGAAGTTTGTCTGAATTTACGAAAACAATAAAAAAAATACGTAGGTTTCTACAAAACGTGACAAATGTTCTAATTCCATCCCAAAACAAATCGTTTGCTTACGATTTGCTAATACTCGTGTACACTGAGATATACCAGGAAAAGAAAGTTGATTTTCTATATTCCTTTAAAAACGTAATTGAAAAATTTTTGAAAATCGTTTTGGGAATCTGAAATATTGTATTCGACGCGTATTATTTATATTTTACTCTTCATTCGTATTTCAAAAAAAAAGAAAAATTAAATCTCACATTTTACGGGCCACTATAGAATGAAATAACCATCATAATAAAATTATCCGTAAATATTTCAGTTTTTATTTAAATAGATCAAATCAGGCAGATAAAACGTACCGCAAAATACAAAAACACATCTCGTTTAGCCAAAACGGACGGGCGTTCCGGAAGGTTTATAAGGTCATTAACTTTAGAGGTATTTTCCGAGTTTGAGTGTACAAGGTCATCGCTTCTCGCTATCAATACGACCGGATATTATATGATATAACTGGTCCTGCAGGCTTACCTGATGCTACATTATATATATGGTATGTGTGTGTGTGTATTGTTCATATATATATATTTATGTATATATACACACACACACACACACACACACACGCACACACCGGTTTCGCGACGGACGGACGGATACCTGGACCAACACGGACACCTGCACGCACGCACGCACGCACGCACGCACGGACGGACCCGGACGCACACGGACGCACTGGACGCTGCACGCACGCCGCACTGCACGCACGGATCGGACCTGCCGCACCTGCCCTGGACGGACGCACGCCCTGCCGCTGGACGGACGGACCACCACCTGCACGCACGCACGGCCGGACCGGACGGACCGGACTGCACCTGGACCGGGCGCACGACCGGACGGACGGACGGACTTCACCACCTGCCTGAACCAGACGGACAGACCTGAACCACCTGCACTGCACCGGAACCGTGAGACCTACCTGGCCACCACACCTGTGAATGCCGGACGCACTGCAATACGGACGGACCCCACGCACGCACCTGGTGTGGACGGATACCCGCACACCACCTGAATGCACCAGCACCAACGGACGACACGCACCGCACGGATTCCTGGTCCACCTGCACGGACGGACCACCACGGTGGACGGACGCACCTGAATGCACCACGCACGGAACAGACACCTGGACGGACACCTGGACGGACGGACGGTTTGACCACCACGCATGCAGACGGACGGACGGACGCACCTGTGGACGGACCACCACGCAGAGACCATGGACGGACGGACCTGCACGCTTACCTGTGGACGCACACACACACACGACCAGACGGACGGACCAGACGCCGGAACGCACCACGCTGAACGCCGGACGCACACCACCCGGACGGACACACGCACGCAAACGCACGCACGCACGCACGGACGGACGGACGGACACACGCACGCATGCACGGACGGACGGACGGACGCACGCACGCACGCACGGACGCACACACACACACATATATGAACAATCTTTTCTTTTTTTCGGACATCGGTTAAAAATAAGTGAACTTATCGGAATGGGTCTTTGGTCATTCGGCGCGACATCGTTTGTAAACGATATTCGGCTACTTATTTTTTGAATTCCATATATCCGTCAACATTTATATTTAGTTATTTACTTTTCAAAGCCCAGATCGCCCGCTGAAGCGGCCGGGTGACTTCAATTTGACTTATTAACAGTTTGGTGACTTGAATTTCAATATTATACAACTAAAACGATGACGACAATAAAACTGATTTATAAGTATGAATTTTGTGTGTTGCCATTGTTTAGGAGTTCACTACTTTTCCTTAGAATTAACATTATACAAGAGTACTCTGCATCTCTCCAACAGTATGATGTATTGTGTAGACGATTTAGGTAGAGTGTAGCCATTTCCAAAAAGCTACAAACGAAAGATTTTTTTTTTATATTACAGTAGTTATTTTTTATATTACAGTAGTTATTTTTTATATTACAGAATTATTAAGTACTAAAAATATTTATACAGACAATTTGTGACTTACACGGGACTTGCGTTGATTATTACAGAAATATAATAAAACGTATGTCATAATATAAAACTTACAATATGTCATGCAATCAGTTTGGACTAACACTACAAACATAATCGAAATAATGATAATAAATACGCGTGGAAATTGAAAAAAAAAGACTCATATTCAATTACTCAAATGCTTCAATTCTCTCACTCCTCATTCATGGCGTTCCATACCATCACTGAAATCTGACTTGCCTAGCGAACATTTCGGCGCATAGATCGTTAGAACTTTTGATAGAGTACGTCTTCCCGTCGCTCTCCGTGTCCGAGCTGAAACCGGACAAGGAGGCCGAGGACTCCGCCTTTTTGGGGCCTACGTCCGAGCTCAGTATCTCCGTGATCGCGTCGCCAATCGCTCGCCTTTCTTTGGCCTCCTTCGCTGCGGCCTCTTCGGCCTGCCTCTTTCGCAACTGAGCGGCCCTACGTTTTATGTCGGCCTGAAACGCCGTCCTGGGTTCGTTCTCCATGGAAACGTCGTGTTCAATGACCGCTACCACTTCGGTTTTGACCTCTCCGGACTCGTCTGAAGAAGTGGAACTGTTTAGAGCACCCAAAGAGACGCTATCGAGAGACATAACGGAAGCGCCGACGCTACGCATAGCGAGCAAACCTTCCACCAGAAGAACGTTGTACTCGTCTCCCTCGCGCGATCTCAGGAATACACCTTCAGCGGTAGTGCCTAATAGTGCGGAGTCTTCTACGTTGATCCTGAAACACTCTGGAGCAGTGCAGTCCGATGAATTAGACGTCAAGGATCTAGCGTCGCACGTGCAAGGAGGTGCGTTGTAAGCTTCCTCGTTAATATGAATTATAGTAATCGAATCCTTGCTGACGTTGTACAGGAAAGGATGAGAGAAAGCCCATTGGCTGACTCTGTTCCGCCATTTAGCGTCCTCCGTTCTGGTTCTTTTGCCGTTTTTGTCTACGAATATGCCACATTCGTTATAACATATCAGTACTTCTACAGGGTTCTCTCTGATCAACAAAATCGCTTTAGGTGGCGAATGCTTCTTGGCTGCCGCTTGAATGGTGGGTTCGTGAAGTCCAAATGTTTCCAGCGTTCCATTGGGTAGACTGACTCTGAAAGGTTTCTCTCCGGCTATATATAGGGCTTTGTTAGTCAATAGTAACGAATGAGGAGGCCTATCCACCGTGAGGGATCTCAGGACTTTAAAGTTTAGTGCAGCGGCGTCCCAACACAAAACATGCACACGACGGCCAGTTGCGACGGCGACACAAGCATCACCATGGGGGATTTCTTCATTGATAGCCTGTCAAAGTATATATATTTTTAATATAAAATGTACGCGGTCATTTTTAAGTCCTTTGCCCTATTAAAGGTTAAACATATGACATTTTACATTGAGATTTTTTCGTTCAAGGTACTCAAACATGTGATTATCATTACCATTCTGAATACACTTTCTATTTAAACAAACAACGCGATCACAGTAGTCGGTGTATAGGGATCGTTCAAGTAACACGTAAGCAGAATTTTAGTCATTTTTCACCCCTCTTCGCGTCCCCCTGCCAAGCAAGCAAAGCTCTTACCTCTTCTCCCCCTTGTCAACGTAAGCAAAGCTCTTATCCTGATCCATGCTTATATACGCGTTAGTATGTTTTTTGCAAAACCGGTTGAAGTTTCTTTACTGTTATTAATTATGTTACAAGTAGCCATTGCGGTCGTCTATGACAATGAAATAAGCAATTATTGAACGACTAGCTTTCGCCGGCGGCTCCGCCCGCGTGGACATATAGTGAGTTATCATATAACTGAATGTTCCTAGTGTTTAAGGAGCCACGTCTCGTGGTGCGAATTTTAGACCTTATATTGTTTTTCTGGGTCCATTAACTTACAAAATATATATCATCTACCTCGTTCTTATAGGTGACGAACTCGTACCTAAGTCGATATTTTATATACTAACTGGGGCACTCCTTTGCCCAACGATTTCGATACGGCATTAATTTTACTGACTATACAATCATAAAATATAGTTTACATTTCTTATATGAATTGCTTATACAAACCGCGTTTGCTTCACTACATGGTTCGGGTCCACCTCCATTGACCGTTAACAATAAAGAACCAAGTGGCATGTGACCAAACGTTTAGCCCACATATTTATTTCATAATATTATAAATACCTTAGTGCATACCAAATTTTACTAAAATGGCCCAAATCGTCATTAAATTATAACAAGACGTAAGTATTCGGAATTAATTTCACCTATATACATCCAAGCATCGGTTTTGATGGGCAGACAAACAGACAATGAATTGTTCTTGTAAGAATTCCTTTTTTCCTTTCGAACCCTAAAAATTAAAGAACAGGGTCTGATGAGACACAGAAAGAATATTTATCCACAAAACTTGACAAAAAAATTGTGTGTAGAGAAAAACCATACAGATTTATGAAGTAGCATAAATGAGTAACAAAAACAAAAATTTTGAGATCAATAACTTCAGTAATTTTAATTTTTAAATTTTCGCTTCATAGGCTTCAGCGATTTTATGCAAAATTTTATCCCTTATTTCATCCCCTAGAACTACTGTTACAAAAATGGTATATATCATTATTTTTCATTTGTAACTAGTAACTAAAATATAAATTTTGGCTACTAATTACAAATAGCTTTAATGCCTTAGTTTTTTTTTTATATAAAAATTACAATTCTTATGTCACTCCGGGTTTGCAGGGTTACCTTAAAAAAAGATACATGTAATTGTTTTTTATTAGTAATGATTGGCTAAAGTATAACTTTTGACATCAATAGCTTTAGCAGTTCTAATTTCCCATACAACATTTTACCTCTAATTTAACCTGTCTCAAAGTAAATTCAAAATAGATAATGCATATAATTTTTTTTATAAATAATTAAAATGTTGAGTTTGACATCTGTAGCTTCAATGGTTTTGATTTTCCATACAATAATATTTCATCTTTTTCACTGACTTAAGAGTTTAATTATCAAAAATCCCTTTTTACTGCTCGTCTACATTATAACAAGAACCCTTGTACAAAATCTCTAGACCCAAATAGCTAGAGCTATGCATTGATATAACAGTCAGTCCATTTACTTTTTTATATAAATAGATATAGGAATTTAATGCACATTCAATATTTATTCAAGCAAATCATCAACATCACATTTAAATATTATATTATTGACATATAAATGATGTTTATTTATTTTGTTCCATTTAAGATTTTGGTAAATCGAGATTAATCGTCCTCAGTCAATAGTAAATACTAGACGTATTCATTTAGAACATGTTGAATGCAATGCCACACACGCTGTACTCCAACTATGTCGGTTCTTTTTTACTTAACCATAACAATTAACAGCGCTTGATAGCAAGTTAGCAACAATCTATTATCTATATTTTTATTATATATGTGAGAACAGGAATCTATAAAATTTTGCAAAAGAAATTGACATGTCAAATAAATTAATATTGCTAACTTAATCGCCACTCAAACCCCCACTCACCATGTCATTGAAAATAAGCAAAGCAAAGACATATGGTGTTCACGTAGTACTTGAACGGTCCTATAGAGTAATTGTGCTATTGATTTCAATTTTATAATTGCAACGTGTTTATATATGGTTGAATTATAATTGTGGCTCTTATATGTTTCATGGATGGCTTGATATGCCTCAATATAGTGTGGTGCGCTTATATAGTGGTTGAAATCTCGGACTCAACTTTGAATAAAATGTATAACTCCATGGGCAATCGTCAATCTTACAACTTTATGTTGCAATATTTAATTTTCTATTTTAACATGCACAGATCGGTACAATGTACACCTTTTAAGTAAATCTCATAAAAATTGCATGTTAAAATAATCAATTTGAAATAAAAATACCTGAAACAGAATACGAAGGCAATACAAAAGTAATTAAATTTGAAAACCATAATTGATAATTTTGAAATGTACAACAAATTTATAGATGAATTTGAAATGTGAGTAAATCATCATATATATATATATATATATATATATAAATGAATCACCAAAATGTATGTATAACATCCGAACGACTACACTATATTAAATAATTCTTTTTTTATCATATTTGTTATTAATAGGACAAAGTATATATAAAGAAAATAACCCTTTCTATTTGTCGGTCTATCTATTTGTCTGGAGTATTTTCGGAATGGTTGAACAGATCATTATGCGACTTTCACTGGGAGGTAAAGGAGCTTAATAGGCTATATTCAGGTACTTTTTAGCCCAATATTTTTAGGGTTCCTGCGTGAAAAAGAAATCCTTAAAAATGGGATAATTTACTGGAATTGAATAAAAAGTGGAACCGCAATAGAGACCGGGAGCATAACCGCAATGGAGATTAGATCAAAACAAAATCAAGGATGAGAAGCGGAATCGGAACCATGATGGACACAGTCATCATTTCCAGAAGGGGGGTCGAAAATGAATGTAAAGACCGGATCAAAATTTAAAATGTCAAAGGGATGTTTCATGTTTTGTTTGCTATGCCTACTAATGTTTGTCTACAGCTTCGACCATATATTTGTATTATTGAACTGAACTTCTATATTGATTCTAAAAGTCCATTTACTCATAGAAATCTAAACTATCCTCAAGTAATATTAGCAATATTTTATTTTTATAATAACCCCCGGCTCCGTTGAAGTCGGAACTGTGATTGGTGACGGAAAGCAGAATTGGGAACGGGGTCGGGATCAGAATCGACAGCAAGACCGGAACCGAAATTAAGAACAGGCCTAGGGTCGAAAACGAGTGTGGTCCCAGGATCAGAATCAAATGTATGTGGGATTGGAGTCGTATATGAGACCGCGATTGAAATTGACATCCATACATCCATCGATACAAAAGAAGAAAAATTCATTTTACATCCATGCTGGTGCAATTGCCGGCATTAACTATCCGACCAAGTCACCTACAAAAAGGTGTAGAACAACATCTGCCGGGCCAGCAAATTTTTAAGAAAATGACATATATTGCCTTTATTAATACTACACTTCATTCAACGTGAATATACAGATAATAAGATT
The DNA here is from genome assembly GCA_005406025.1 of Eumeta japonica. NCBI lineage: Eukaryota > Metazoa > Arthropoda > Insecta > Lepidoptera > Psychidae > Eumeta > Eumeta japonica. Next base: position 57,270 of record BGZK01001227.1, read on the forward strand.
AAAATATATTCTGTCAATGTAGTGTTCTACAATACAAATCTTGCAATGCAAATTTTCAGGGTTACGAAACAAATAATTGACTATGGTTGTTGCACCTGCAATATAATGCCCATAAAATAGTTTTACAATATCAAAGAATCAGAATATGAGTATTTTAAATTACTGTTTAAAGAGAGTACTGCCATACACTGGTGGCAAAATTCAATAAGGCCTTGTAAAGTGTATGGCAACCCTGTTACGCAAAATGATGATCTCAATATCTTTGATCACTAATAATTTCATTTTTTTTCCCCATTCAAATAAATAATTTCGTTTTCAATTTTCAATACCACGTCAAGCCCATTTCTATAGTTTACCACGAAAAAATTTCCATCAACAACCCTATACTGTTTTCAATGCATTTCAGAGTTTCACAATTGCAGGTTTGTTCATATGAATCAGAAATTTTCATAATTTGTATTTCAAACAAGTGACACTGATGACTAATGTTGCATTTTAAATTTTTATGCAAAAAAAGGATAGATTTATCCTTACAATAGTAGCTAAAGATGTGCAAGTCTTCACATTCACTGATAAACTCTAACACAAGCACAACTGCAGGCCGGATCAAAGAATATAATAATTTACATAGCTCGAGCTTTCTCCCTATTTCCTAATACACATTTCCTTCACTTACCCAAAAATATTCTCATTAAATTCTGCACACCAAATGTAAAATATATGAATACATAAGCATGCACAACATGCTATTGTGTTCCTTTGTTGTATCATTTAATTACATTTATGATACTGTACAAAGGAATTCAAATACTAATCAACGTACAAATGAAAATTTTCACATTCCCCATAACTGGCATGTCGCTTAAGACCATATACTTTTCTCGTGGAAGCACTTACATGTAACAACTGAACAGATCCAGTATCGGGTAGATCAACTCTAGACACATCTACAACAGGTCTCAAGCTTTCAGATCTCTTCAATGCAGAGGCCATCGTCGTATAAGCCGCGTGCAACAACATGCCGTCGCGGACGAACAGCACTCGGCCGCCGGCGACTGCCGAGGCGGTGACGGCGCCGTAGCCCGCCTCCCCGGTCTCGCCGCCGGCGCACGGAGCCCATTCCAACTGGACAGTGCCTCTTAGAGAATGGAGGCCGTCAGCACACCCTGACAACATAAAATCGAATAGGTAATCACCGTTGAAAATGTTCTACAACATGCCAATTTTCATTAAAACTCAGCTGCTACTTTTGTTTTTTTTTTAATAAACATAGATCTGTTTATTAATTGTGAGTACGTAATTTTGAGCATCTATTTACTATTAATTATAAAAGTGAAACAATCACCATTAGCGATTATTATCTATAACACTGAAACAGTAGTCCACTATAATGGCCCAATTACAATACAAATTTTTGAAATAGCAAAAATTATGAAATTTGTTCCAAATGTAGATAAATCAAATACCTATAGCTACAGCTTGTTGCGCCAAACTTTGCGCGCACGCAGGTGGTGTTTTAAGCGCCAACAGGCGCTGCGGGCTATAGCTGAGCGTCGCGTTCAGTCGGGACAATAGGCACTCGCGTTGCTCTGTACTGGAGCAAACTGCTGTCGCTTCTGCTGGATTCGACTCCTGTTCCATTCTTATCTGCATGTTAAACATATTAAATTAAATATAAATTTATAAAAGTTAACCTGTATAAAGCTTAACGCTGAAGACTATAATCAATAGATATAGAGTATAACTAATGATTCATGTATTTTACATATTGAATGGTTCTTCTGGCGCGAGAGAGATAACTTAAAGAACTCTAATCAGTTCTTAAAGTTGTTATAACCAATAAATTCTATTTATAATTAAAAGTAGCAACTAGGTATAACGCATATTTCTTTCATTGAATTTCCAACATATTTCTAGATAATAAAAACTCAATTTTAAGAAAAATTTCAAATTTTTGAGTGGTACAAATTGCAATCTGTCATTCATTTTGTCCGTTAACAGGTCATTTTTATAGCATTTTCGAGAGACAAAAAAAGCTTGCGAGCGAGGTAAGGTGGTTACCACTATCAATAGACGCCCACAACTCCACAGGAGTCACCAATTTTTTTTTTGTGTACTGGCCATATTAAATATCTACATACATAATCACAAAAACTATTAACCTCGTTAATGGACATTCATTGTAACATCTAAGCCTGGGCTGATCTATGTGACAATCCATACAATTTCAGACTATATCATTTTGGAATTATTAGAATTTTTTAACACTAACTAAAAGTGCGTCTACATAATATTCCAACTGAATATTTTCTCATGCTAATTTGTATTTCTCAGTTTTTTCAGTGTCTTAAAATATTTCTTATAATGTTTCAATAATTATGAGCAACTTACACATTTAAATTTTCATAAAACACAAAATATAAAAGGTCTATAAAAAACTATGTGGGAGTTTTTATTTTAACAACTCGTTAAATAATGTCACTTTATTAGTGTACTTTTTATTCAAATTTTTTCCCTTACAGAATCCTCGACTTTTATCAATTTCTTTTTAACAAAACCAATTAGTAAAAGTGTCATTGTCATGTGACAAAAAAAATGTCATTAGTAAAAGTGATAATGATAAAGATAAGAAGTACGGCAAAGACATTACCTATATGACCATAAACCATGTCAACATTCTACAAACTAAATCAATTGTCTACACTTTTCATCTTTCCATCGTTTATAACACTAATAACAATGATAATATATAGATTCTGCTTGTAACAATATTTTATTAAGTAAAGAAAACATTCCCTATGACACTTCTGCAACTCTATTTCAAGCATTGACAAAAGTGGAATTGCTGCCACATACTACAAATAAACATATGTCTAATCTTTAGTTTTAGTTTAGTTAGTAAACGCCTTGAAAATATTTTGAAGTATGTTGGACTTTCTTCTTACTCTCCTTTGATCAATATTTTACTTTCCTTTCTTTATTTGTTCCTCATAGGAAGATCGAAAAAGAAAAATAAAGAAAAAGTCCAAAAATACTTCATAATACACTGAAGGATTTTTGATATTATTTATACAAAACGTATATTGCTCTTTAAAGAATACCGTGAACGCCCTCTGAGCCTCCTGCTGTGTTAGGCCACAAGCCTTTGGCATCGGTGAGATGAGGTGGGCTTGTATTTTCCCTCCCTTTTCTCGTGAACACAACAGAGCGCCATCTTCTATCGTGGCGTGAATTTTTTCACGTTTACTATCTGGCCTGCGAATTATTAACAGAATTCAAAAACAATCGAATCATATCAACCCAACATGAACAGCGTCTAGGTAGATTTAGTTATGAAAAATAATTATGATTGCGTTGAAATCGACAGTGTTGGGCGCTGTTAAATAGAAGAGAGAAAAGAAGAGAGATGATAGAAATTATGAACAGTTAATAAATTACAATATGTTATTCTTCTTTTGAATAAAAAAAAAACAAATATTTACTTATCTTTTAATTCCCAATTAACTTTCCTTTTCATACAAAGAACAATACTACTCAGAAATTCTTTTAAAATAACAAATTAATTATTTAAAATATTTTAAGCAATCTCTACACGAGTAATATATTACAGTGGAATCTCAATAACTCGAATGTCAAGGGAAATGCAAAAAAAATCGAGTTATGAGTTTTTGACTTAACAAGAACTTTGAGATACATATGACTGTGTCAACAAGTAACAAACATAACGTTCACAGCTGTGTTACTTAGAAAACTTCATGAATGTATTCATTCATTGCACGTGTACAAGACAAAAACAATAGATTAGAAGCCCCGAACCCGAACATTAATTTTGGAATTTATTGCTATTATTTCAGGGAATTCCAAGTTGGACGTCATTATATTTTACCAACTACGACTTACGGAGTCTTCTTTTTGAAATTCGAGTTATAGAGTATAAATATGTATTATCAATACTTCGTAGGGAAATAACATTTTGTTCGAGTTACAAAATCTAAATAATTCGAGATACCGCATATTTAGGGGTTCATCAGAAGGGAATGGCAATTTTTTTCGATTTACTGAGGATTTCAACTTAACGAGATTCGAGTTATTGAGATTCCACTGTATATGAGTATTATGACATTAACTTAAATCTAAAATGATGACAAGAATATTTGTCCAAACAAAAAATTTAAAAAAAATTACATCTCTGTGAAAAGTAATAATTTCCTTCTACTAAGCCCTTCAAAGCAATACAATTAAAAAGAAACACCTAAGTGAATACAATTTTAAGAACAAAAAACTTGAATAGAAGGTACAACCCTATGTGCAAAACAAGAGTTATGATATAATTATAATTTGTAATTAATACAAATCATACACATGAAATTGCATACAAAAATTAGATTATATCAAACACATACCAAACTAGCTGCAATGATTCATCTTTTAATGGTTCATGCTTTGTACTATCCGGCATATCTATGCTTTGTACACTGCAAAAAAAAAAAGAATTGATATATGGTTACATAATTTTTGTAACAAAAATGGATAACTATTAGATGAAAAATAATATTATTTTAGTAAAAGTTCAATAAGCCAATTAAAATTACCACAATGACTGCTCATTGCTCATTCCAGGACTTACCCATTTGTCTGCTTCTTCGCTGTATCTCCTTTAGGTGTATGAGCAGGCCTAAAATAAGATATAATCATTAACATTATTTCCATCCAAATCATAATTAAACAATATTTTTAAGAACATAAATGCAGTTTTACAAAGAAATACCTTAATTATTTCAAATACTGAATAATATCTGTTTTACTATACAAAAATAATTAAATAATGACTATTTAAATTATTAATTACAGAAAACACTAGGACCACCGGTTTTTTGTTACAGTGGTAACCTGTGACGTCATTGTGTATTAGCCTCATGCATCAATCGAATACATGTTAATCTCCATTTTGTAAACAAAGCGTCCTACAATCGCTTTGGTCTTTAATAATTACTCACATGGGGTCATGAGTGACTGCAAGCCGCCCGCGCAACCTCTCCACTTCTTCTCGCAACTCCCTGGACAATATATAACTTAATAACGTTGAAATGACTTGTGCGATAAACAAAATATGCCTTCCTGAATTAAAGTTCCATAGTGAGTTCGGTAAATTGATCATCTAGTTACAAGTAAATACAGTGGACCTCCGGTAACCCGACAAACGTTTTGCAGGGCAGTGTCGGACTATCGAATTTGTCGGATTATAGAGTACTGCCTAAGATCCCCTGTAGTCTGAATATTTTTGAAAAAGAATACCTTGTAATCCGACAAACTACAGATCAAAATAATAAGATTCTATCTGAACTACAAATCATACTACATATGTACGTCAGTTTTAGTAGTAAAATTCAAACTGGGCAATAAAAACTAAAACAAAGCGCGTCGAACACAATACATTATAGTGGTGGCGCGTCTAAGTTGAAACCTGTTTAAATCATGCATTAGTGAAGATTTGTCAAAATAATGTTTGTGTTTCTACATTCAACAGTGATAGGCATGTCAGATTACAAGGAGCACCAGATTAGACAGGGGCCGGATTACTGGGGGTGCACTGTATACAAACAGACAGAAAAACAGTAAATTACGCATTACGCTTAAATTACTATCGTGTGTTCTATCAATACGCTAAATGTCATCAAAATCATTTCAGTGACTTAGCCATGAAAATGTAACAAAGATAGACAGAATTTCTTTCATATTCCTGAATAAGTGCATTCATTACAATGCTAAAATAGTAAAGCAGCATGTTTTAAATAGTTTCGGTGAACATTCTCAGACATGTAACTTGACACAATATTTTGTTCCACAATAAAGAAAATTGATATACAAGAAGAATGCTAAATTTATTATTGGGCACACAGGACCAGCCAATTTTATTAGTGTTGGATTAGTTATTTTAAAACAATCTATTCAGTTATTTTTGTGTTATACATATTTCACTCTCCAAAAGTACATTTTATAGTGTTTTCAGAATGAGCTTATGCCCATTCTGAAAACAATATAACGTAAAATAAAATATTAATTAAATATATTTCAGAAATTTCAAAATTTTGGCAATCTACTAAAACAATCAGATTGAGCACTGCAATAAACCAATTTTAATTTTAATTGGGTTTTTTTGCTTTCATAATTGGCAATTCTTTTGCAAATAAGTTATAAAAAATCCTTATGATGCAAGCCTAAGAGCTAAGTTTGTATAAACTATACAGTAACGAAACCATGATCTTACTTGTTTGTTTTCTGAAGCGGAGGAGAAACCATGGGTCTTCGTCCTGAACGTCCGAATAGTTTCTTACTCAAAGAGCATTTCTTGCGATTAGCCTCTTCTAGCTATTGAATTATTATGCATCAAATTAATATGTCTCAATACAACCATCATGATATGTGTCAAAAAAAGTGCAGTCATTATTTACATTTATAATAAAATTGAACATAAAATTCTTTTATTTAATCAAATGATGGATAATATGTGCTTGGCTCATGTGTTTGGACAACATAAAATATCGAACATTTAAAAGATTTTCTTGTTTAATAGTAAAAGTAAAAATTACCAGTATGCCTTAATTAAGCTCTTTAAAATTAATCAAGACTACTATAAAAAATAATACTAAAAATTTTACTAATTATGACTCGCCTTTCAATCACAGTTGTATCATAAAAATCATTGGTCATTTAAATATATGAAAATCTCACCTTAGCTTGAAGTAGGTTGATCAATTTAGACTGCTGGCGTAGGGTGGCATCAGTACGGATTTCTCTAGTGCGCCAACAAGCGGCAGCCGCTTCAGCTGCCTCCTTGCCTGCACTCACTTGCTCCTATACAAACATTTTTATTTGTCCATATTTATTTCCTTATATTCCTATACAATTTGAAAGTCCCATTATATGGAAATTCAAAATCTAGTCAGTTCAATTGGCTTTTGGTAAGGTGCTTGCTATGTGCATGGTGAAGAAATTTAAATAGAATTCAAAGCACACTGTGCTACAAATGTGAAAATTTTCCTTATTAAATGCAGTATATATCATACCTGGTTTGTTAGTAACTTTAATACATGTCAACATTTCTGAATTGAATCACAATACTTATGTTGAAAAATAACAGAAAAAAAAAATCAATTACACATAATTTAATAAATGTTGTTAATTTAAGATTTCAGGTAGGTTAGGACTTCATAGAATCAAGGTTTCCAGGACAAGTTTCAAGGATACTACAAGATTTAGTTTCTGCCATCGATCATTTAGGTTAGTTTAGTCAAAGTTACTATATGGGAAGAATTTCTGTGTGATTCCCCACTTTCATAACAATTATATGTAACCATGAATCCAAAACTGTTATTTAAGAAACAATAGAATACATAACACAGTGTAGTATAATGTTTCCTTTAACATTTGTATTAATTTTGCTGTTAATCCCAAACCTATTCTTGCTTTCAATTATGATTCCATTATCGGTTATGGTTCTAATTAGGATGAATCTGAGGACAAATACTAGTATATAAAATAAAATATAAGCTATATTATTTGGCTCCAGTGTAACTTTTCTGAGTAAAAAAATATTGTATTTATTTATACCGTATTCTACATAAAGGATATAAAAAAAGATATAATGTACTTTTATGCAAAATTTCTTTATAATCCATTCATCCCCTTTGAATATGACTAAATTGCAAACATCTAGAAACACTTTCTAAATTATAAATGTAATAGATAGATAGATCAAAACACTACTAATTACAATGTACTGAGTATCTTCAAGCACTGACCTGCGCCTCGGCTAACTGCCCCTGTAGCCGCATCACGGCAGTGTGGTGCTCGTGGGCGCGCGTCCTCAGTGCCGCGCACTCCTCCATGAGGTCGCGGGTGCGGCGCGCGGCCGCTGCCAGCTGGGATTCGGAGCTGTTACGGATGGCTTCCAGCTCAGCGCCTTGGATTTCTAATTCTGCTATCCGGCACTCCTTGGCTTCTAGCCGTTCCTTATGAAAGTTGATATTACATTTATAAATGATATGTCTTTATTTCTCTTGTTAGCATTTTTACGTCCTAATTATTTCAATGTTTCCATACTTTTAAACATAGCAAAACTTTTTAGTAATTTTTTCACCATGTATTAAGTTCACTCATCTACTAAGAATTATATATGGTTTAGAAATGTTAATTAAGGAGTTGACTAATAACAATACTTAAATGCTTTAATAAATTATTTGATACAACTATAACACAAAAATATAATGAAAATTGGTTAATAGATAAAATTAAATAACTAACGAAGTCATATATGCTATCATCCATTCCTTTCTCTTTTTTTTCCAAAAGGCGATTTATATTTTAGGGGTTGGTCGTGCATTTGCTGTCGTGCATTTGCATTTGTTGATGCACTTTTTGAAAACCCTTTGTTATATGCGAAGTTTCACATAACTAGAAAACGGGGGCCGTCCAACTTAGAGATGAGTAAAACGTGTTTCCAAAGAAAATTTACAGCCATTTTATATGCAACATGTTTAGCAAAGTGATGCTGAACTGCGGCGGAAACACAGAAGAGATTATTAAGCATCAATACAACCCATCATACTAATATCAGCATTACCATTTTCTTTTAAATTCGTTACTTAAAAGGTTTTCAAAAATCTACCATTTTTAGACAAATACATAACTTGTACAGCATGTTTAGCAATCTAATGCCAAACATGTTTATATGTTTATAGTATAATTTTTTAGCCTTTTTTTCCAAACTCAATTATTTTAAGTCTATAATGTTTCCGATCATACTGAACTATAAAATAAGTATCTTCAGACCCCAGCATCCCATTCATCAGTAGGACCATCCTACATGCCTCTACCATTGTTACAGTAGCCAATTTAAATCATATTTTGTGTATTTTTAATGTTCTTTCTTATTTCTTCAAAGACTTCTAGCAAACAAATAGCTGTGTACTACTCCGAATTAACCGTTTTATGGTTCTCTAGTGGCACTGTAACCACAAGTCCATTTATACCAAAAAAACAGGCAACCATTTACTTTAAAGTGCTTTTGGCACATATCACTTTTATTGGGTTCCGCTCATCTTGGAGCACCCTCACCATTGACTGTTGTTTAGTTTCTGGGTCATACGTATAAATCCAAGAATTATCACCTGTGTAGATATTATAAACAGCTTTTGACGCACCATGATTGTATTTTTAATCATGTGCACCAATCGACATGAGTCTGTTTTTTCTCAATGCTGGAGTTGTGTGAAATCCAACATGAACAAACTTTTTTATAGCCAAATTTTCATGTAATATTTTATGAATGCTCATCACCGCATCGATATTTTTTGGTACAATAACCTATTTAGGGCGACCAATTTCAATTCGTCCGTGAGCATTGATCGCCTACGCCGAAAATCGTAGGAAATCATCACACGAAAATTTTCACAAGTTAAATCCATGGTGATAAAGACACGCAATTTTCAAAATGACGGCTATAACGTTAAAACTATTGACAATTACATGAAACAAACTGTATTCTACAGCCAAGAAGTTCCATTTTCAAACATTGTAATTAATTTTAAGCCAGTTTTTAATTGTGGCAAGTTCCGGGTACATAAATAGCAGCCCTCATATTCTTTAAGTGCATTCAGTAGTAGCATATTATTTAATAATAACATGTTTTGATCAAGATGCCATTTCAAATATATTAACCCCTTACCGCATACGAAGCCACTCATGGCTTTAAAAGTTAACTATTTTTTTTCACGATATCAGAATATTGTTTTTTCATAATGAAGGTAGAATCCATGAACATTATTTCTTCGTTAAGCGGAACGTATTTTTTGTTGTCTATAGTAAGTGCAATCTGTCAAAATATTCGAGGTTATGTTCAGCGTGTCCAATCGTCAGAGTGATTTTAATTTGTGTTGATTTTACTAACGTGAAAATAACAATAAAACGGTAAGTAAAAAAGCGCAGAATTTCAAAATGAAATGTTTACACATACTTGAATAAGATATAATGGTCGTTTTGTCATTTTTTTTGTTTTTTGTTTGGTTTTGAGCTTTATTTCGATACTGCCATATTTGGCTTCGCATGCATTGTGGTTAAAAACATTATGGGGCATATATGGCTTCGCATGCATTCAGGTGCTTTTTTTCTTTTGCAGAAATGGATCCTTCCCTCTTTTATGGTTCTTCCAAGCATGTAAACACTATTCCTGGTGATGGTGTTTTGAGTGATGACGATTTGGATTCTGACTCTGATCCCAACTATGAACCTAACTCACACCGTGCTCGACCCAAAAAAAATATTATTATACCTGAATCTGAATCAGATTGCTCTGATAATGACATTAACCCACAAATCTTACAGGCTTCATCAACATCTAAAAAAAAAACAAAAACTACAAAAAAAAACAAAAAAGACAAAGTAACTTGGAAAAATGAAAAAATTGAACCTTTTGACGAAAAAAACTTTAAATTTACTGGTTCTTCTGATTTGCCGGATGAGATAAAAAAGCTAGAAACACCTCAAGAACTTTTTAAATTCTTATTCACTGATAATCTCATTGAAATTATCGTTCACCAGTCTAATTTAAAATCTGTTCAAACTAACGTTAGTAAGCCGGCAAACATAACGAGAGAAGATATTGAGCAGTTCATTGGAATCGTTATCTTCATGTCATGTGTAAAGCTGCCATCCACAAGAATGTATTGGTCAAAACATATAGGCCAGTCCCAAGTTTACGAAACCATGACTTGTAACAGATTCGAGGCTGTAAAAAATAATTTACATTTCAATAATAATGATAACTTCAAGCCCCGCGGAACTGATGGTCATGATAAACTTTTCAAAATCAGACCAGTTTTGGATGAAATTCGTGAACGTCTTTTACTAGTGCCAAAAGAAGAATTTCTTGCAGTGGATGAGCAAATCATTCCAACCAAATGTCGTCACGAAATTAAGCAGTATAATCCTGCAAAACCTCATAAATGGGGGTTCAAAAATCAAGTTTTGAGCGGAGTGTCAGGATTCAGCTACGATTTCGACATATTTGCTGGAGAGCAAAGCGATTCTTTCCCTTCAGATGCACCTAATCTTGGTGTTAGTTCTAATGTCGTGACCAGACTCACTTCTACAGTGCCAAAGCATCAAAACTACAAGATTTGTTTTGACAACTGGTTCAATAGTCCAAATCTTCAAGTTTATTTATTTCAAAATGGTTTGTTGCCACTGGGAACTGTGAGGCTTAACCGTGTGCCTAACTCAGATATGCCTACTGAAAAGGAGCTGAAAAAGAATGGACGAGGAAGTATGGTAGAGAAAACAGCGGTCATAGATAACGTGAAGCTAAGTTTAGTGTCCTGGTTCGATAATAAGACGGTAAATATGCTCTCAGCTTACGTAGGTAGTGAGCCTACAACAACAAAGAAAAGGTATTTTCGGAAAGAAAAACAATACAAGGATATAACATCCCCCCCCAAGCAGTCGATGTTTATAACCAACACATGGGGGGAGTCGATTTATTGGACTCCATGCTTGGTTATTACCGAATACACCTTCGATCTCGCCAATGGTACAAAAGAATTTTTTTCCATATGATAGACATGACATTGGTAAATAGCTGGTTGCTATGGCGTCGAATTAATGTAAATGAATATCTGCCGCTATTTGATTTCAAACTGGCAATTTCCGAGCATATGCGTAAAGCAGGAAAAGTGGTGGGCAAAAAACGTGGTCGTCCAGCTAGCCTCTTAGGAACACCGACCTCAAGTCGAGCCAATTCAACCAGCCGAGTCAACAGTCCGGTGATGGCCAAAAATTTTGATACCCCCAAAAAAACGTAACGCCACTCGAACCAGCTTGCCTGATTCGCCTGTGCCCAATAAAATGGCACGAAAAACTCCAGCCAGGCATCAGGACCTACCACTAGATTCTGTACGGTCTGATAATGTGGACCATTTCCCCGAATGGACGAAATCAATTCGACAAATTTGTCAAAACTGTTCAAAATTCCGTTCGTTTACGAAATGTGGGAAATGTAATGTTCATTTATGTTTCAACGATAAGAGAAATTGTTTCAAAGAATTCCATAAGACATAATTTAATTTTTTAATTAATGCATACGAAGCCATATATGGATCGTCATAGTTCTACTATAATGCATACGAAGCCATATATGGCTTCGTGTAGTAATTTCTAAAGTAAGTACTTTATTTTTTTTTTTCCAAATTATTCTGTTAATGTATAAGAAATAAAAGATGATTTCAATAAAAAAAAAAATTTTATTCCACTACTTCATAATTCATGCAATAAGGGGTTAAGTAACAAAAGTAAATAGAAAAACTACATTTATCTATAAATAAAGCAAATATATCAACCATTAACGTGGTTTTATTTCTAGACAAGTTCCATTTTTCATTACCTTGATGACGTTAAGTTCGCACTGCAAATGATGTGCCCGATCGCTTGCCTCGTCCAGTTCCCGACGGGCGAGTGCAGCGGCCGTGCGATTCTCGCTGGCCTCGCGTTCTGCTTCACGCAGTTCCGAACGACAAGATTGCAACTCGGCACGGACACGTAATAATTCAGCCTAAATAAATAAAGAACTAAATTAAAAAAAAAAATCAAGATATTTATTACCTTTATAACATGCAATTTGTTTGAACAAACATATAATTTATTATCATATGAAAACTCAGACAATATGTGAATGTAACAAAAGCTTCGAAAGTCATAACTTTGAATTATACAAAGAAAAAGAAATTTGTAATTACCTCCATATCTTTATTTTTAAGTTCGTGTAGATCAGACAACTTCTCCAAATCTGTAAGTTGCTCCTCCAACACACTGCATGCTTCTTGTAATGCTTTATTATTCTAAAAAAACCATAAGCACTTGTCTATATTGATATACTAATAGAGAAAGCAAGTGTATTTATTAGTAAGAAATAAAATTAAACTATTGCACTGATTTTAATTTACCTCATAGTCATAGTGACAAAAATCCACAAAGGCCATCTATGGCAAGATTTGGATTGGTGTGGAATCAGATCATTATTTAATATAATTCCTCTTTGACCAATTATTTGTCGGCAGCTACTAGTGATTGACGGATTATTTAAGTTGCAGTATGTTTAATAATAGAAATTACAATAAATGATAAGCTGCAAATCCACAAACACAAAAAAATATATATGTAACCTTTTTATTTAATTAATTGATTCATAAACTAAATTAATAATCAATTAGTTAATAAAATGAGTTTGATTATATATTTTCAGCAAAATATACCTGAATGTATACTTTTACAATGAGCAAACCTGAAAGTATACTTTTCAATCAAACATAATAATAAATGAGGCGAACATGAATTATTTCTTAAATTTCAATGAAATATTCCAATTTGTATTTTATTGTTCAGATTACCTCTATTTTCTTTGCATATTTACACGCTAGGCTATATTCCTATTACGGTCTCATTGCTTACATATCATATTGTCAGCCCTATAAGAATTTATATCGCAACTGCTGTAACATCATGAACATTCAATTTTTACATTCGATTGTACCTGTTCTAGTTGCGTATTGCTGGTTCTCAATTCGGCAGCTTCGTCGCGCAGCTGAGCGCGTTCCCGCATCGCGCATTCCGCCTGCTCCTCTGCGTGTATACGCCGTTTCTCGGAATATTGCAACTCGCTCTTTAGTTTACGGATGTCGTTACGAGATCTGAATGAATACAAAGATGTAACTAATGAAAATAGTGAAATGTATCTTCTTACTCCTGAACAAATATAAATGGAGAAAAAAACAAACAAACCATAGTATCAAATTCATTACAATAATAAATTAGTGTCTATCACATTCAGAAATACAAACATTATCAACCAAGATTACCTACACCAATATCAACAAGTTTTAAGTTACTCTTGTTGATATCAATAAATTTATATATAGTAACAGTCTTGTAATATCTGTTGGTCTATAAAGTGTGTCATCATTTTGGTGAGTTTCGATTCTTATATGTCTGTTTGTATTCTTATTCGTAAATTGTTTCTAAGACTGAAAGATTTTTGATGACCAAACTTTGCATTTTTAACTACAGAAAACTATTTCCACATCATAATAATCTATTCACATGTGATGTTACAAGCAGCTCATAGTGTTTACCATCTGGATCGGTTGTCTTTTGTAGGTATACTTAATGTCTTACTGCGGCATTAAATAACATGAAACATCACACTTTGGTGAGTCCATTTTTTGACATAATTAAATGAACATTTAGTGGGTAAGGGACAAAGTTTATGCAGAGCAAACTGGTGGCATATCAATTTAAGTGCAACAAAATCAATAATATAATAAAAAAATAATAGTATTGAACAATGATTTGAATTAAGTATGTTGTTTTTTGATTTACAGTTCCACAATATGATTGAATATTAAATTTTTGGTACTTTTATATATAAATTTACCTGTTTTAACAAATTAAATGATTTGTTTAATACATTGCCTGCAATAAGATGTCACATATTCCATTGAATGCATGAAAAAATATAATTCAATAGCAATTCATATCATACAAACCTATCTACTTCAACTTGAATAGTTTGGTGAGTTTTTTTCAATACAGAGTACTCTTCTTTTAAAAATTTCAACTCCTCTTTGGTACCTTCCAGTTCTGGCCGAATACTATCTAAGTTATTTTTTAGCTCTGTAACTTTTTGTTCTGCAGTTTTTCTGGCATTTAATACCATAGTCAAGCGCTCCTCCAGACGTTTCACTTCACGTGCTGACAATTTTGCTTCAGATGTTATGTCGGTTAATTCTTTCTCCTAGAATTGTAAAAAATATTAAAGCTGATTAATCTATCAAAAGCTTTCAATGAAAAACATAAAACTAATGTCCTATTTATTTTCATTTATGTATTAAAAAGTATATAAACTTTCTTTATTTACCTTACGCCATCGAGCTAGGTTAGCTGTCCTGGCCTCTTGACGTAACGCTGCAGTTTCTTCTGTGCGCACCTGGTGGTAAAACATTATACATGAAAAAAAATAAAAATCACTTGAATAAATTTAATGAAAATGACATCAATATAAATTTTACTATCAGATTAATAAAATCAAATATTCACAATTGAGACGGTAACATAATAAACAGGCCACCGATTCTCAAAGCCTTTCCTTACACATAATATAGCCAATAATCCACCACCTTCTATGGCCCTTTCAACCTTACGGTCATATGGGCCGAATCGCAGAAGCACCGCGAGACACCGATAATCTAGTCCAGCGGCTCTTATTGCTTCTTACATATTATTATTTCGACATTCATTGTCGACCCTTCCTGTAATATAAGTAACTGTTGCGGGAAGGATCGTCAATGATCGTGACCGACGTACAAGGGCCGAGATCGACGTGCTCAGGCGGAAGGTCAGATATGAGATGATAATATAGTGAACAATTGGGCTTGCTTATTGCAAGGACTAAGGATGGGATGCTGTACGTCAAATGCCTCCTATAAGCCGACGACCAAGTAATCCTTGCGCCGTTAGCGTGCGAGTTGTGGGCAAAGGTATGAACGAATCTATTAAGAAAACAGGTATGAGAGTAAATGTTAGCAATACTAACGTCATAGTATTTGAAAGAAAAAAGGCAACAGAATAAGGTAAATGTGTAGGAAATGAGAAAGGTGAAAAAGTATAAGACATCATGTACTTGAGTTGTTTTGTTCGCAAATTATAGTAAACATAAAGTGAATGGAGCTTTTCTTGCTGTTACGAATATTAAAAAGGTTTCACGACAAGCGCGTTTGACTATCCATAGAGTTGTGATTCCTATGCTTACGTACGGCAGTAAAATTCGGTTTAGAAGAAGAACTAAAGTAGAATAAAACATATGCAATTGGTTGGCCATCTGGAAGGAATGAATGAAAGTAGACTGACTAAACAAATCCAGATTGAATGTCTGATAGAAGGATTGGCAAGGAGCACATTAGAAATCTCTGTCTATCAAATTGGTGATATATTTAAAAAAAAATGTGAAAAGACATGCACCCTGAGGGTTCCATACAAACTTAATTACATATGTAGATATTTAATTCATTGTAAGTCTAATGATTTTTGCCCCTTTTTGATACTGATACTGGCGAGATATCGATCCGAGAATTATGAAAATCTTGAGCTTTCATAGCGAGAAGTTGAAAAACGTCTTATTATATATCTACATGACGATCTATAAATACTACAAATGTTTGTAAAAAATTGTAAAAAAAAAAGTTTGAGTAATATAATTTATAATTCACGACTTTCAGATTTTTTTCTTTCACTCGCGCTATGAGATCTTATTATTTGCCACAATTTATAATTCTAGATCAATGGAAAGTAAATACATATTGATTTATTTGCAAGTGTCAATAAGCAACAAAAATGACTACATTTATAGATTGCTTTGAGTTAGAAGCTTGATTTTTTTACAGCTTTAAGGGACAATAGATATGAATATTCAATATTAATTTCTATTTCATATTTCCATGTATTGGTGAGAAAAAAGGTCTTGACAAACAAACAGACAGAGAAACAATGAAGTAATTATATACCTAAGGGTTTATTTTGAGGTATGGGACTTTTAAAAAGACCAAATTAAAAGCATCTGAACTGACAAGCTTACAAGCAACGTCTAATGGATATTAGTCAACTAACGTATGCAGAAATCGTACCATGCAGAGGGTCTCTGGCTACCCTTCTAGGAAATAGACATAAGTATGAAAAATATAATAAAATTATAAAACAGATAACAAACTCTATATTTAGTCCTACTATTTTATGTTTTTAAATAATTTTGTACATTACAATAATATTAATACAAGAAATGAGAGTTGAGAGATCCTCTATTTTTTTCTGATCAATATAGATGTAAATTACATTCAAAGATGTTAATTTTATAGAACATACTTGACTTCAGCATTGTATATCAAAAATACTTCTATCAAAAACAAATATATATAATTTAATACATACCAAAATGAAATTAAACCAACCTGTAACTGTTTTTCAGTTCTCTCGAGCTGTTCTTTTAGCAGTGCCACTTGGGCGTGCGCACCGACTTCCGCGCTAGTTTCCGTCCCTCCGACACTCTCAGTGTCGCTCATCACGTCTTGCTTCTTGGCCGGCGACTCCGTTAGGCTTCGCGCTTCTAATGCGCTAACTTCGCGCTCCAACTGCCTCACTAACTGCTCTAGAGTTTTTACCTGAAAACCGTCAGATAAAGAATATTTTGCACAACCTATATGATGCTCAATTTTAAGAATATATTATATATAGCTTCATTCGAACCCAATGCTTGTTTAAAATTTTACAAGGAGTTGAAGATTTTGGTAAAATTTCTCCAATATACTGGTTTTATTACAATGTTTTCTTACACTATTAAATCTAGTGTGATATTTCAACCTATCTATGAGCAAAACAAAACACAGGTTCAAGCTTAGCAATACAGTGTACTAAGTACTAGGCCATCACTAATGTATAAATAATAAAATTTTGGATGAACATGTTTTACAATTACTATTTCCTGCAATTTCGACTATATAATTTGACAACTACTGCTTTTAAATCATCAGTATTATATTAGTACGTCAATTCATGTAAATATATTGCTTATAATACTGTAGTATTTTTTATGGTTCCACTTTTAAAGATTCATGCTAGCTCTATCTGTCTTGGTATGTTGTCTGCTCCTGCATCAATAAGAGTGATCTACAGTACAACGCATGAAACTACCGCTGTAAAGTTAGTCATGAAAGCGTCGCAATGGCGTGAAATTGGTACGCGGGGTGAAAGAGGAAGGGTCGGAGACCGCTAAATCTGCACATAACATCATTCGCAGACAATTCAGAGCGGCAGAATTTCGAGCGTTGGACTGTACTTTCTAATCGCTATGATAAAGCATTCATTATTAATTTTCAAACAATTTTATGAACCTATAGAAATCATATTATAGAAGTAAATATAGAGAAATATTTACTTTTTCTTTAAAAACATTTATATAGTACATCAGGTGATAGTAACAATTAATAGACGTTTTAATTAGACATTAAATCACCTTTTCTCGATATTTAGCATCGGATTGTTGGGCATGCGCGGCGCGGTTCTCGGCTTCTTCCAATCGTGCCTGTAACCGCGCTTCAGTACGTACTTGTTGTTCTTCCAGATTAGCTTCTCGTGTCGAAGCCTCTTGTATGGTATTCTGAAGCTCCTATTCAAAATGGCAAATGCATTTACATATTAGCAGCTCGAAACAATTAGACAAATGAAACTTCCAGCTTAGGCGAGACACTCTTAAAATACTGCATAAATATTCAAATTCTAGATTTTTAATAATGTAATTATTATTATTAGTTGTTATATAAAATTTGTACTTTAAATTAATAATAAAATGTAATGGCTGGTTTACTCTCTTTAAGTGCTAATTTTGTCTGATCTGATATATTGAAATAATGAACTGAAATTGAAAAGATGAGTGATATTTTGTCAATTAAAATTGGACAGATATACATATTCAATTTGTAAATGATGATACTAAAAACAATAAATGAATAGGCATAATGGGGAATATAAATCAAAATGAGGAGATTGCAATGCATCCCAGTCAGTACAATAACCTTGACTGCGCAGCAGTATAGAATATTATACTCATCAAATAATACTTAATTAGATAATGATTAAATGACTTTACTTAATAAGCATTTTCCTATAATAACTTACCAATATATTTTCTTCTGAAGTTTAAATTAAAATAAAAAACTAATAGTTTAAAACTATACTTATATATCAAATTAGACAATTAGTTGCATATTAAAGACAAGGTTGTATACAAAATATTGTGGTTTTCCTCGAATTGTGATAATAATATTACACTTAACAATAATAATATTAATTATAATAATATTAACTAATATTAATAAAATAATAACTTAATTATAATAATATTACATAAATAATTGAATATGAATAGAATATACCTGGACTTGTGCAAATAGAGTATTGGCCCGGCTGCATTCTTGAGTCAGCTGAAGTCTTACTGACCGCAGTTCCTCCGTCACTGAGTCAGTAGTACGCTCGCGGTTTGTATTCAATTCCTATTTATGTAAATATATAAGTCTCTTTCAAAACAAAAACTCTCTTATACATACTACAATATCTTCCAAAAACGTGTTTCTAAAAAAAATTACCAAATTTAAAAAATTGCAATAAGCAGTGCTTACATTTCGAAATGATTCCCAAGTTTATCAACATTACCCAATGACTAATGATACATTCACCATTATCAAAGTTAAACGACAACTACAACACAACAGACGGATCTGCTGAATGATAACAAGTTAGTTCTAGGGATTGGTTTTATATAAACAAAACTTAATACAGCATCAGGTAAAATATAAACAAGAGATGAATACTTTTTGATTCGATAGTGGCTTTTCTTAAAAGATCACCTTCATTCTCGTAAGCTCCTTCCGTAAATCCTCTAACTCCCTCTCCAGCGCCTTTTTTTCGTCTTTGACGTGTGCCAACTTCCTTTCTGTCTCCTCTCGGGCTCTCGTCTCCTTCGCGGCGGTCGCCTCGGCGGTGGCGATCCTCGCGCCTGCTTCTCTCGCTTCCTGCTCGCCGCCGCTGAGAGTTTGACGACGTAATGCACGTTCTTTTGCTATACTATCCTATAAGGTTAATTAAAAATGTAAGAAACATAATGATAAACGTTTATTTTATACACTATATAATTCTATAGAATATAAATACTGCATGTAATTAATATGTATATTCGATTATTTTTTAAACATATATGCTCAATTACTATATGAAACTGTAAATATTACTCTATTTTCTAATAAAAAGCTATTAATTAGAATATTTCGGGCTTTCTTCATCATCTCCTTTTAAATACACTAACAACAAAAAGTTACTTTTAAAATTAATTTTGAGTTCCACATCCTCCTATTAATGGGTTTTAGTCCTAATGGACTAAACCGTAAACTAAAAACCACGCTCAATCATACTAACTTAATATTAAGTAGATATGAATGTGAAAGATACCTCAGTCAGACGCGCGCCATTGGTGGGCACATTTTTCAAATCCACATGTATGTCGTATTAAATTAGTATAACTGAGAACCATGTCCAGAGTAATGCACTAGATAATATGTGCATTTATCAATGCAATTAATATTTAATAAAAAAAATGTTAACCAAATATTTATCGTAATTGTGACCACATAATATGTAGTAATATTACATATTTCAAAAGCTTTTTCATGTCAGATATTTATGACTTATGAAGTTTTACCAATAATATCTATAAACAATAATAAAATATTGCTTAATGACAATTTAAAATGTTTCAATTTCTAAAAGTTTATCAAATAATTGTTCATTCTTCAAATAAAATCAATCAAATTAAATTGAAATAGACTTCTACATAATTTTAGTAAAACATGCAACTTACTATAGCTCGTACATTGATTTCAGTTAGTCTTCGATGTTGTAAATCTTTGGCTTCTGATATTATAGTCTGTAAAAAAATTAGTTTTCATGCAAACAGAACATACCAGCAAACCAATGAAATGTTATATTTAACATATATACATGATATATTAATATAAAATGAATACTGGTGTTTCCCTGACCATATTATAGAAACTTAATATGAATGAGTGATTATGAAATCATTAACAATGTTATGAGTCAGTAATGTAACCTCCACCAAAATGTATTAAAATATATTAAATGAGAAAACTTTCCTTTAAGTTATTTTTAGGTTTTTACTAATTATTTTTGTACAATCAACTATAATTTTTTTGTAGGTGATCATATAAAATTGGTTAATAGTTTCAGATGTTATATTCTTGGGTTATTAATAAAAATATTGCACATTTTTCATAAAAGATAAATATAATGAGCAAGTATATTTATAGTGCTATTTTCATCTAAACCTATTTACAAACCACAACCCGATGGTTTCATATAGGTCCCAATCAACTTTTAATGTGACTACTTTTATAATTTCACTAAAGTCTATGGAAAATGTCACAGATTTTTCTAGAATATTCTAAAGACCTACAACTGATATCGGTACAAATGTCAATTATGTTTTGGTTTCCAAATGGATTCCAAAGCCATTATTACAAAGAAATGCACTACAGGTGAAAAAAGTATTTTGTTATAATTTTTCCATGTTTCCGCACAGAATAGTTATAAGCATTTTAGTTGCCTATAACTAGAAAAATAATTAGATATGTCGACTATTATATTAAATTAGTGTAAACAAGAGTGTATCAGCAAAAAGGTGTATCTTCATGCCACTTATGTTCTTTTGTTGAGAAGTGCAAATTTTTGGCAATAATTCAAAAACAGTATATTCGATCATATTCAAAATAACTTTTGTTAAAAGAATTTATTAAGTGTTATCTTCATCATTTTTTTCATATTTTTTGGACAAAGGATTTAGGAAATAGAGGTGGGGGGACAGTTTCAGCTACATTCGGAGCAACTATTTCCGAAATTACTCACATAGTCAGCAAAAAATACTTAGAAACCTTACAATGTTTTTAATAAAAGAACTGTCGAAATATGCGCCACACGTTGATTTTTGCTGAAAAATCTTCTTATTATTTTTGTTATTTAACTACCAAACTAAGTAGTGGCTTATATAAGACACCTACACTATAAATTTCATCAATATATGTCTTGTGATTTTTAAAAAGGAGCCTGTGACATATACAGACAGATGGACGGATAGATAGACGGATGGACGGATGGACATGACGAAACTATAAGGGTTCCGTTTTTGCCATTTTCGCTCAAAACCCTAAAGAGTACTTATTTAATAGTAATACCTATAGTGGTTATTACAGATATTGCAGTAATTTATACATATGACAATTTTTAAAAATATTTAGTAGGTACATCCAATACATATATATATATATATATATATATATATATATATATATATATATATATACATACATACAATCTTAGATGTTAATTTAGATATGAACAGAATATTCTAAAAAAGTTGATATCATTAGAGTGTTTAGGTTTTATAGTCTCAGAGTTCTATTTTTCGGTTCACGGTATGTATAATTTTTGCTTACTTTCCCTTTTCTAGTTGAACCATTGAGCTAATAAAATGAAAAAAAGCAATAATTTTTAGTCAATCCATTAATCCATTTAAGAATCTTGTACAAAAAATATAGTTCAATTACTCATCTCAAATTAATGAAGCTACTGATTTTATGTAGAAAATAAATATCATTGATCTGTTTATGTATCGAAAGCATAGAAAATAGCTAACTAATTTTGTATTGTATCTTTCATAATATTATAAAGTTGTTTTGTGAATGCAAATAGCAAATGTACTTTTCAACAGTGATTTTATGAATGACGAGTAAAATATATGTCACAGTTGTTATTTATTACAGAAATTATAAAATACATAATTCACAAGTTTCTACAGCAATGGGATTATGTCACTACCTACAAAACATATATATATTATAATTAAATGTATTTAACATACAATGAAAAATTACCTTAAATTTGCATATGAAATATGAAAAGACTTTTTCCCCCACCTTATATTCATCTAGCTTTTTCTATAAATATATTTAATAATTTATTTGAAATATGTTTATTTTTTACTATGAAATAGTAAAATGATTCAAATTGTAAATAGAAATATAGACCATATCCTGGACTATATATGGCCAAACATATCAAGAAGATACGTTTCGCGATTTCGGAATTTAAAATCTATACATACAATAAAACAGTAGAACTGGGTGCATCTGTACATTGAAGATATGTATGAAATATCGAGAGGAAACAATAAAAGAAAGGTAATATAATAGAGAATGATTTTGAAATTTGTAAATTAGTAAAAAATTATGACGTATTTCAAGTGTTATTTTGTAACCTATGAAATAAAGATATTTTGAATTTCAATTTTAAAATTTAAATTTTTAGTCTGTCTATCTGTTCATGCACATATGTCTAAAATTATTGAATGGATTTTCATACCGTTTTTACAAATAGATAAAGCTAGGCTTGAAGCAAGATAAAGGCTTTTTTTAAATTAAATGTCAGTAAAAGTTATTTGAAACGGTCCCTTCCTAATTAAATTGTATAAAGTATGTAAATTCTTTCACAAATAGAAAGCTACAACATCCCATTCAAATATAGTCTATATTTTATTTTGATATTAATATTTGTCCTGGCTTGTACAAATTAGAACCGTGAACAGTATGGGAATTGAAAGTGGGATGGCAAGCAGAAATGTAAGGCAGGTCCGGGACCAAAATTGAGAATGGGACCAGGATCGAAATCAAATATGGGATTGGAATTAAAATCAAGAGCATGACCAGGATATCAAAATCAAGAACAGTACTGGAACCATTGAAAGCAGAAACAAAACAGGGATTGACGACAAGGTCTTTTCATATAAAAAATGAAAGAATACATTATATGTCCACGTGGGCGAAGCCACGGGCGTAGGTAATTCTTATATTAAATAAACAGTTATTGTATTTACATAATAAATAACATATTTAACATGGATATTGGTATTCATTTTGATATCATACACAAATACTTCATTGCTATCCATTTAGAATACGGAGAAACTTGCTCTGGTAGATAATAGCAAGAATAAAGGAAAATAGGCAAATTACAGCTTTTATATGTTGATTTAATTAACTTGAACTCAAGCTTAACATACATATACCCTAATATGAAAGAAAAACTTCACCACACCCATAAAATATTATCAAAAGTACCATGGAAAATAGTTGACTGACCAACCTTATAGTGCGTATGCAACGCCTTAGCAGTTTCTGCGTCAGCGGCTGTCCTTTCGCATTCTGCTTGTAACTCCGACACCTTCTTCTCTAGCTTTCTCACATTGTCTTTCAACGAGTCTCTTTCCATCTCCAACTCTGCAGCCTTGTTGCGTGCCGAAGTTAACTCTTTCGTGTGCCTAGTTTTAGCGGCGGCCAGCAATTCTAAGCCGGCTCGCTCCTGTGCTCGGCGCTCGTCGTGTTCCACTTCCAACTGGCGTTGGAGCCGTCTGATGAATAGGTAGAAGTTGATTAAGTTTTTCAGTAAATTAGATTCAATTTTCAAAAGGTTTGAACGATAAATGAAAATATTTAAGTACTTTAGTATGTATAATATTTAGATATTTTGTAATTTATTTTCCAACAAAAGTTTTTTTCATTTATTTCAAGGTATTTATTCATATTAGTATTATTGAAGTATGAAAATTTTTATTTTCCAACTTACATACCAACTCATAATAATCTATAGACCTGTACAAGTTTACACATACACACAATCTTTTTTTTTTGAATCCTTTATGAATATCATGTTTTGAAAATCCAAAATTTTTAAAGTGGGAAGTTAAAAAATGATCTCATACATTGGTCTACAAAACAATTCATACTCCGACTATAAATATTAGTTTGTATTGGTAATTTGTTTAAGTATTTATATAACAAAAAATTAGCGATTTTATAATTGTTTCTTTTATTTGTACTATAAGATCTCCTTTCTAGCCAAATTAAATGATTCTAGATCAATGACAATTTACTTGCAAGTGAAAAGCATATTTTTTTGTAAAATGTACAACGGGCAAACAACGATGTGGAAAGTAGACTGTCACCACCACCCATAGACACCCACAATTCCAAGAGTCACTTCAGAGTTTCCGGCCTATAAGAATAAATAACCACATTCTTTACTGCATTGACTTAGACAACAGATTTTTTTACAAGTCCAAGGAACCACAAACCTGTAAAATTGATATAAATTTCAACTTAATACCTACATACATTCCTCAGAAAAAGGGTTTTGACAGACAGATGGATGCACAAGGAAATGATACTTTAAGGGTTCCTTTTTTTCTTTTATGTAATGGAACCCTAAAAAAAATTATTAATTTATTGAGTAAAGTAAAATTAGAAAGTGCTATCTCTAAAAATTCTGAAGTTTTTTTTCTTTTTAATGTTTGGTGGTTGTGTTTTTAATGATACACTTTAAATGTGCTAGTAATAACTTTGACACCTATCTCATAAATTTCTAAAGCTAATGAGGTTAGTAAATAATGAGAAGATTACTAAAAAAATTGTAGGATTTTTTCAACACAGTAAAAGTTGATGAAAAGAAATATTGAGAAAAATAGGCATCACACAAAATAGGTTTATTTACAAAGGCCTTTAATTGTATGTACATGTGATTGAAAGCAAGAAAAAAATGTGTGTCAGCTCCGACGCACGACTGGAGTTTACTCCTTAAGTACGATTGTCTAAACATACGCAAAAAGAGTTTACTTAACTGAAAAATTTCGTTTTGACTAAAAATTTAAGAAAACCACGTGTTCATTTGATATTCCAGCATTATTATCTACACCACTTTCTTCTATAGTTTATATCAATTGCACTTCACCAAATATTATAATAATGCATATAAAAATTCACGATAATAATAGTAATTATTAATAATAATAGTAATAAATCAAATGTTAATAATAAATATTTACATTGTAAAAGAACACTTTAAAACACAAACAAAACAGTGGTGACGATCCGTATTAGAATTGTATAACTGATACACTATATATATATATATATCGTTTGTAAACGTCGAACAGTATACTTTTATAATATATATAGGTATACATACAATATATGCGTCAGCTGCCTCGCTGCATTGACTACACACAAGTATACAAGTACACACATACGCGCGATTGAAAAGTGAAAGGTGCGCCAATAAGTTGCGCACCAAAAACGTAATGCGGATTTATCAGTAGATTTTACTCCTCAAATTTTTCTCATACCGGGCGCCTTATATGAAAATCGATTCTTAAGGAGTAAACTCCAAAAAACTGCATTTTTTAAATATAAGACGTTATGTGATACAAATTATCCCACAAGCAATAACTATAGACTATTATTTTGAAAATCCCTGATATTATTAATATGAAATTTATTTTACAAAATGGATACCAATGATACAATTTTATAATTAGTAAAAAAATTAAATTCAGCTATAATAATTTCGATACACAAATAAAACACTTTTAAGTATTTGCCCAATTAAGTTAATAGGATGCCAAGAAAGAAAAGCAAATTCACTTGTTCTGCACAATTAAATCGGTGATTTCCCGTTGAAGTTTACTCCTCTGTAGCTCTGCTTCATCCTGCAAGCGGTCGGCGGTGGCCTGCTCCCCCACTTCCATGGCAGCTAACTTTGCTTGGAGTGCTGCAACTTCTCTGCCACGAATAGCTGCTAGTTTTTCTGCTGATCTATTAAATATTGTCAGAAAAGAATTTAAATTGTGTCTCAATATAATATGCTACTTTGAAGTTCAAGTTTTGCGGAAGAATGTAAAATTGATTATGTTACATACTTTATAACATAATAAACTTTGAAATGTTCTTTGTAAATGCAATGCTGTCTACTAATGCACATTCCTTATAAATAACAATTCCTTATAAGTAATTCACATACAAACAACACTGATAATAGAAGACAATGAATCATTTAGAAAATCAATAAAATCTTATTTACAGTTTTTTTAAAAACTATCCATCTATGGTATAAATATTTAGTTGTATTCACACTCTTCAAAAGACCACTTTATAGTGTTTTATTACAAATATAATAATTTTATGTATTGAATTCTAATTTAATATTTATAAATAAAATAACAGTATATTGAAAATTTGTTAAAAAAAAAAAAAACAAACATTATTCAGTGGAACTAATGTTAATTCTAGAGGTTTATTACTGCCTTTATAATGGACAATCTGCTTTTTAATAATCTATTAACTCTTAATTTGTGCAATATAAATTCACACTAACTTATAAGCAGCTAAATCAATAGCAGTGCAATCGTGGGATGTACTGAAACCACCAGAGTAATCTTCGTTGTCCTCAGAAAATATAAATGAAAATCCTGAAAAAATAAATAAATTGCATGTAATTCCAGAAACACTAGTGATGGAATCTTAAATTCGTCCACTTAACATTCCATTAATATTGCATAAATCTCAGAATCTTAAGTAATAAACATCTTCAATTTTAAACTATGTTTCTTACTTATTTAGACTTAATGTAACTTATTAAGACCTTAGCAGCAAATTAGCTGAAAACCACAATATATCACATATTTTATGTTGGTTTCATGTTGGTCAATCTCTGCAAAATATATGTTTTAATTTACTGTCATGACTATATTGAATAGGCATAGGATAGCACTGTAACAGTCTTTTCTTCAATATTCAAATTCTTGTATAAAAAGTTGCTATTATATTATTTATTTTCAGCAATATTTCATGAGTTATTTAAATCACCTTATGATAAGTATGAAAGGTGCCTGTCAATTAAAATTCCAACTCTAGTTTTATTGTATCAATCTCAAAACTATCAGTGGCAATAAACAAGAGATTCTACCACATTGCTGATGAATATAAACCATCACATCGACATCATCATCAAATCAACAAACATACATACCTATGAATGGCAGCTGCCCACTAAAAGGTTCTTTAGCCCTAAAAATTAGAGAGCTGGTTGGTGATGCATCACGAGGTACATCAGCAAAATAACTGGTGTCTGCTGGGCTTCTCAGTGTTGGCACCCAAGGTGGTGGCTGAAATAAATTTATTAGGTATTTCATGTTTTTCAACCAGGCAATATTGTTTGCATAACTGCTTTAAAGTCATGATACCTAGAGTATTGATAGATATCATATGATTTAAAAATATAAAATTCAACAAATCAATTACTCAAAAAGTAAATCGTACTTTAAAAGCCTTTATTTCATGCTGCTATATTTACTTTTAAATAAACTCCTGAGTAATATTGATATTAAAAAAATATAGAATTAAACATCTTTCCAAGTCATAAAAAATATATATAACACTTTTATTAAAGTTCCAAAAAATATTGAATTCTAAATAAGAGTAGTGGTGTCATCTGTATTGATACTTTACAGATAAATAAATATTATTTGTATACCTGGTCCCTAATATTGTGTGGTGAAAGATGTGTCAAAGCTGGATGCTGAAGTGTATCCAAATAATGGTATCTTCTAGAAGGCTGTACAGTTAAAAGTCCAGTAACAAGCGATCTCCATTCTTCTGATGGCGCTGCTGGTAATGGATCAAATGGAGGCTTGGGGTCGACCTCTCGCTCATACTTCTGGATGTTTCCAAGGGTATGAACAAGTGAATCTTCTTTATCAGTAGAGAAAGGTCTTCTAAGGGTGACTAATTCAAAAGCTACGACACCTAATGACCAGTAGTCGCAGGCAGACTAGAATAAATTCAAAAAAGATTAACATTAATCTAAATAGTATAAAACCAATAAATTGTACTATGCTCATTAAGTCTTTCTGTGATTGTTATTGTAATATCTTTAATTACTACTATCAACCAACAATCGTTATGTAACTATCAAGGATTAAAATTAAGTATTATTTAAAAAGTCATGAAATCATGAAAAGGTAAAAATACAAGTCCAGACCTCTCCGATGATACCAAGTTTAACGATAAAAACCCATTTTATCATATAGACCTGCTGGACACAAAAATATTCCTTGTTCTCTTAATTACATAATTACATTTATTTCACAATATATCATTTAAATTAAACATTGAAATTTTAGTAAGCTGATTCAAATGTAAAATTAACACTATTACATCTTTTAAAAAAATCTCTATTTGAGCAGAATTATAAGTTAAAATATCAATAAAATCAAAATAATGGTGTTTCTATCTCAGTGAATAATACCAATTGTAATTTATTATTTTATATTAGTTTTACATCCATGGCTTACCCCACATGGACTAAGCTTTTTATGCTTATTCTAATTATTGTATTGATGTGGATTTCTTTTGCGTTTTTTTGTGAACACCCTATTTCTGATATCATTTCCTACAATAAAAAATAACATATGCCTATCTGCAGGAGGCAAGCTATTAGGTCAGGGAAAAAGTTTTTTCCTATTTCATAAGAAAAATTAGCAGTAAAATCTGTATGATTGTGCTGTTTATATCGGGCAAGTTTTGATACAAATAAATAGATGACATTTAAAAAGGAAAATAAAAACGGTCTCCTACCATTTTTTCAGTTTTCTGTCCAACAAAATGAGTGAATTTAACATAGAAATTTGATGTATTTTGAAATTTTATTACATAAAAGGGAAAAATGAGACACAAGCTATGAAAAAAATTTGTGACGATTATGGACCAAAGCAGTGTCGGTAAGAATAGCACAAAACCGGTACAGGTCCAGTAATTTTGATGTCAAATATGGAACTCACTCTGGTCAACCTGTTACAGATAAAGTCAATGACATTTTGGAAAGATTAGAGCAAGATCATCATTTTAGTTCTTACAACATACTTGAAGAGCTGGAGATTGACCATAAAACTGTTTTGACGCATCTAAAAAATGCTTTGATATAGAAAAAAGTTCGATACTTGGTTCCACACAAGTTCACTGAAAGAAATCTAATGAATCATGTATTCTTTTGCGATCTCTATTAAAAGATAATAAAACCAGACCGTGTTTGAAAAGATTGATCACTGGTGATGAAAACTAAATTACCTACGACAAGAATGTGCGAAAAAGATCATGATCAAAAGGCAAGCAAGCTCCACCGACTGTAGCAAAACCCAGATTAACTCGCATTAAGTGAATGCTATATGTGTGGTGAGATTGGAAGGGCATTATTCATTATGAGCTTTTACCGCTGGGAACAACCATCAATTCGGATCTCTACTGCCAACAGTTGATGGGACTTGAAAAAGAAGTAGAGAAAAATCGACCTGAATTGTCCAAAGAAAGAGTTTGGTTTTTTGATAATCCAGACTATTAGCCACTCAGCAAATATTGAGAGTTTGGTTGGGAAGTGTTAATGTATCCACCATATAGCCCTGACCTTGCATTCTCAAATTTTCACCTGTTTAAGATTCTTCAGAATTCTTTAGGTAATGTTAAGTTCACATCAAGAGAGGACTGTTAAAACTACTTGTTGCAGTTTTTTGATCAAAAGTCCCAAAATTTCTACAGCTATGGGATTATGTCACTACCTACAAAATGCCAAAATGTTCTTGAATAATATGGTATATATATATATATATATATATATATATATATATATATATATATATATATATATATATATATATGTAAATAAAATATGACAAAAAATTATTTGAATTTGTATACAAAATACAAAAAAAAAATTCCGACCTTGCATATAATTTAAAATTATATGCAATTAAAAACATTTGAATACAAAATCAATATATCCATACAGAATGTCTATGCGATGAAACTGCAGAAGAAAGTAACTCAGGTGCGACATAGTCCGGTGTACCGACAGGCACTGCTGCTGAACCACTTTCAGTTAAACGTGCAGCACTGCCAAAATCACCCAACTTCACATGACCACATCTGTAAATTTAAAAATATTATTTTGAAAATTGAATTTGCTTCAATTTTTTCGAAATCGTTTTTAAATGTATTTTTTAATCTGAAAACTATGATTTAAATTAAAGTGATTTCTTGTTACATATAAAGTATATAATTTTTACATTTACAAATTTAATATTTAAATCACTATATAAGAGTGATTCAAGAAATCAATTAAATGAATAGAAATTAATGTACAATAAATTGAACCAAGCAATATCATACTTCTATATTGTTACATTTTAAATAAAAAGAAATTAACACAATTTTTCAATACTAATTTCCTTTAAAGCAATGGAAGCCAGCGAAAATGACTAAGTTTTAAATGGAAAATTAGTAGGCCTCATATTTATGTGTAATAATATCACTGATATTACTATGTTTTTATCACTAACACACAATGTCCATGTCTTACATTTAATGATTAGATATTAAATAAAAATATTTAACAAGTACTTGCAGAACTAGACTATGGATAATAATTTTTTAATAAGTTTAGAAATGATGTGTGAGTACACATATTAGGCACCCAATATGTTCTCTACATTGTTTTCCTTTCAGTGAATTCAGCATACCGATTAGAAAAAATATTAAGTTGTAATGATCAATTAAGATGATGTTATCAAGTTTTCTATCATAATGAAAACTGTGAAATGAAATCTGAAAACATCTCGGATACAGTAGACAAATACAGAAAAATAATTTCGACTCACTTTTTTAATGTAATCATTGAAATTACCTAAACAAAATAGAGACTATAAATGACAACTAGAAGACAAAAAGCTTACAAAGATACATATTATCATTTAATATTATTTGATGTTAAATATCAACATATAACAAAAACAAATCAAACAACAATAAAATTGTTTTAAATAATAAATACATTCTACAGTGATTAAATGATAATGATATTGGTACAAAGATGAAGCAATGCACTTACCGATCAAGGAATATATTGTGTGGTTTTACATCTCTGTGTACATAACCGAGTGCATGTAACGCTCTCAATGCATGCGCCACTTCAGCGACATAAAAAGCAGCATCCTTCTCTGGTAGAGGATAGTTTCTACGAGCGAGAAATCCTGCTAAATCACCCCCAGGGCAGAACTCCATCACTAGAAAGAGATTGGCTGTGTCCTAAAAGATCAAAAGTTATAGTTAGCCTGTAAGCGGTTAGGTAAATTGTTATTTTATATCACATATATTTCAAATATTATATTGTATGTACCAATAACATTTTGGAACTATGTTGAAACTACCAATTAGAAATCAGAACAGCCTTTTCAAGTATAAATGTTATCAATAGCAATCACAAAAACCTGTAGATATTGTACATGGGCTTCCATGTTAAGCCATTTAACATGTAATGCTATATACTCATTAAATGAATTACAAATTACTGAATTTTATTTGTATCAGGCAATTCGATAATATTTTTTCACATTCCCTGGTTTTATGTGCAAAAAAAATTAAAACTAATTAGGGCCTATTATTGCTTTTTTTTTGAAAATCCTAAACAACAAAAACGTCACACTTCTTTTTAGCAAAATGCAAAGGTTAACTGCACTGCATAGCGCCAATGAGATTTTATTATATATCTGCAATCATAATGCAACAAAAAAAAATAGAAAGATATCTATTCAATGATTTCATCCCACTCCCTCATACAAATTCACATAAACTGTATTTAATTATTCACAAAAACAATTTTTGCTAAATTAAGCAAAAAAATATTTTAATCACAATATCTATCAAAATAGAAAAAGAATTGTAGCAATGTTATATGAATATAGTATACTTGCTGGAAATATATCGACACATGTTTTATTACATTTTTTTGTTTCTACTTTAACTACAATATTTGGTGTAATATCTTGATTAGCAAGTTGTTCGCATAATTGTAGTTTTTGATTTACTTCTTATTGAGACATACTTGAAATGCATATTGCAGTTTCACCAGCCAAGGTACAGCACCCGCAGCCAGAATATCACGTTCTTCTTCATAGCAAGCCACACCTCTTCGAGTCAAAGCTGCTTCTTTTTTTAATGTTTTCAATGCATAAATATCGCCACTGTGTTTTTCACGAACCATCTGTCATCAGGTTTTATTAAAAAAACAACTTACATAATCTAAACTTCTAAATAAAATACTTTTGGTTTTTAAAATTAATAATTGAATAAGTTACGCACTTGAATAAGACATTATATTCAATGTAATTCAATTTATTGATGAAAATTGTTATAAAAAAATATTTATAAGACCCACAGGAAGCCAATAACATCAGAATAATAAAATGCGTGAAGTCAAAGGTTTTTCTCACACTTATAATCCTTGAAATCCATGTTTGAAAAAGTAGGTTATTTAAACCAATGCCAAAAAATCCAAAAATGTACGTCTTCAAGTTATACTCATTAGAACAATAATTTTATAACATTCCACTTATTATAAATCAAATTACAACATAGCTAGACAAATAATTTATAACAGATAAGTAATAAAGAAAACTAACATATAACAAAATATTTTATAATCAATTCTTTTACTGCAATAATACAATCAGCACCAAGTATTCCTCCCATACACAGCTACAAATGGACACAAAAGTATTTCTATGCACCATTATCTATGCAACACATCTCTATATAATATATTTCAAGGTAAAGATTTTTTTTATATAAAAAATATATCTATGAAAAAATTATCAAAAAAAAAAAGAATTCTATTGCAATTATTTCTATCCAAACTCAAATCTGTTAAAAAATAATTAATGTATGAAATATCTCTACATCTCTAAGTAAAATAAGTATATGTAAATTTACATATACTTATTTTACAACACGTTTTAATGCTAAAATTTTCATATTAAAAAATTCTTCATAGGTACTGTATTTAGGGTACATATAATTAGTTTACAATAAAATAAATTAAATTTTAATGAAAAAATGATTGATTCTTAAAAAAAATCCAGATTTGTTAAAATTATTTAACGACTCGCTTTGAGACATTGCACCTGCTTGTAAGGTGTCGACTTGCTTTCAATGGGGTGCTATATTCTAGAAGTTTTCCAACTTTTTATAACTCATTGTGTTTAAATGTTTATTATTAAAATTGTAGTACTTTTCAGCCTTCATATTCAATAGGCTTATTAATTAAGAGCTTCTGAATACAGCAAAAAAAAAAGTTCATTTCGTCACATGATTCAATCATTATATTTTTCTCTTTCAAACATCTGAACTATGACTATTGACATCCAACAAAATAGTTTTTGTTCAATTTTTTTCCTGCAATAATATTTAGTGAAAGACTTCAAATTATATTTAATTATAGTTTGAAGTGTATTGTGTGTAAAAGTGAGCGGTCTCCATGTTTTATATTTTGTGAAAATAAAGCACAACCTCCTTGGGGCGTGCAATAAGTGTCAAAATTTTAGTAATAATAATCTTGTTTATTCACAATATAGTAGCTCTACTAACATGAACATCTCCAAAATGTCCTTTTCCAATGATTTGTATCATCTCAAAATCAGCTGAACACACCCGAGCACGTCGGAGTTCAGCCAGTGCACTGCGATCTGAAAGCACCCACAAAGTATTGTTATAAAAAACAAAATCTCTATTCATATCTAAATGTGAAACTGTAAGTTTTTACAAAGAGATTTGGTAAAGACCTATAGTCTACCAAATCTCTTTTGCATGTGAGAAGTTAGTGCCATAATCGTAGATCAATCAAAATATAGGTACGCATGGAGGCTTTGTTTGGTCGTACATGATACTGTCTGTGCAGTTTTTGGAGTAAATCAAAATTCACAAAATTATGTAGCACCTACTATAACATACAAATGATATGAAAAATGTTGTGATCTATAACTTTTGAGAGATATAATCTATTTAGTTCTAGAAAATTAAGACTTTTTTGAAATCAAAAATAACTTTATTTCGTAGGTAATAGAAATTACACTTGGAATGCATCATAAAGGATTTTTTTTTTTTGAACAAAAAGCCAATCACTACAAGCAAATTTTCTCATACACAAAACTACTAAATGTATGTACATTTTGTATTGTATTTTTATCGAAATTAAGTAGTAAATAACTTTAAAAAAATGTAACATACAATTAATAATTCCTGAGATAGGTGCAAGAACTCTTTTTAATAAACTCTGATTCTTTCTAAAACACAATTACATAATAATCTTTTCAGATAGTATTTCTGATAGTAAAATAAAGATGATGCCCGTAAGAAATCTCCCTTAAGATTTGTTGAAGATTTTTTGACTTCTTTTACAAAAAGTAAATGCCCACAACTGCACGAATATAGAAAAAATTTTGGCTGTCAAGGGACGCCCAGCAGATGCAAAACATTTAAGTTGATATTAGAATTTACAATTAATAAATACCAATAATTAAAATATGTAGTGAAATAATAAAAATCAATGAAGATTGTTAATAAATTAGTTTTGTTATTACTTTAAATATAATAATAATTAGAGAATATTTAGATTTGTAAGTAGAAAATATATTTCGATGTAATAATATATCACTGATTCAAATTCTTTTAGGAGTTCTGTCAGTTAATTAGTAATAAAAATAATTCATTTCAAATCCATTTTACTACTTTAATAGGGTGAATTTATAGTAATTAAAATGAAAATAATAAATTCGTTTAAAATATTTTAAATTGTAAGTCAAATAAATAAATGAAATCAATTAAATAAGAAATAATGTCAAACTTTATTTTGGGGACAACAAATTCAAAGTATAATGATAACACAAAATAATAATAATTCCATTTGAGATAATATTAAGCTACATGCAAGTCCACCAGAACAAGCAAGTATCTGAATGTGGTAATGAATATGGTCTACATAAATCATTATGTTTGTAATGATATTAAAATTTTCAACTTCATGAACTAAATTTTTAATCTGTTTTCAAATATCTTACTAAAGCTATGACTAAAATCAAAAGGTGAATAAAAAACACATACAGGATATGATGTACTGCACCTTCACTGAATTATTTAAATGAGTTTTAAATATGCCCCTTGCACAACATGAAGAGTTACTTTAGTTCTGTTTCATGTGACTTTTGAAGAAATTCACTTTAGAAATAAAAAGGCTTTGAAACCATTGTCATATCTCAACGGGTCTTTTTTAAGCCAATACATACTATACTGTTTGGCTTGTTAAGAAAATCGCAGTATGATATAAATAAAATGCAACCATTTCCGATTGCGATAGGTATGGAGCTAAATATCAACTATCTATATTTAACACTTACACTTGTCCAGAAAAGAGCGCACAAGCTCGTCATTCTTCTTGACCGAATCTTTATTACACTCATCATACAGTACCGCTAAAGCATCAAATAACGTCTCTCTATCCACAGTTCTTCTTGTGCCGCTTGACGCTTTACCCAATACTTGACGGTTTAAGCGTGCGAGTCGTACTGAAATTGCTTCCTTTGATGGTTCCATGATAAATCTAATTATGCAGTAACTGTAATTTATATACTAATACCATTTCAAACTTGTTTACAAATATAAGAAACGAGACGTTTATTATCCTTCTAAGTACAATACCGTTAAAATTTAAAATCACAATGTGATTGACAGATACGTCAAATTGAAAACTATATGCATACGTTTATGGTCTAAGTTAGCAATATGATAAACAAAGATAAAACATTTATAGTGTAATAATAATTTATTACTAATACAAAGAATTTTATTAAAAAATAAATTTAATGTTATCGTGAACTTTATTCTTACAAATTTATTGTTTAATTCGTGTAAATTTAACAGAGCTGTATATTATGAAATGTTTTACGTGTATGTGTTTATAAATCATAAAGTTAGATGAAAATGACGATGGTACATACTGTTTAAAAGGAAACAAGGTATTCATCTAAATAAAGACAATAAATATATTTAAAGATAATGCCTTTCATAACTGTTTACTCTATGATTATTGATGATGATCTCCACGCTCAAGGCCCGCGATAGAAGCTATGCAATAGCTTAAAAGAACAGGAAAAAGATAACCAATCCAGTTAATAAAGTTCAGTTTAAATTTTAAAAATTAAGTAAATAAATATTTATTTTCCAACTTCAACCCATCAATTTTGTGTTACACTTTATTCGAAATTTAAATTCGAATCTGTTAATTTTGTGTTACACTCATGTGCGCGCATCTTAAAATTTCGCTCTAATATTTTTCACAACGTGCCTAAAGAAGTATAACTTAAAAAAAGAAATGATACAAGCTGCTGTTTTCATTTACGTGTGACCACTTTTGATAAGGACGGGGGAGATCAAAACCATATAATTTATGTGACGTAATTTATTGATGGCCCCGAAACCAACCCGAAAATCAATGAAATGGCTTTCGCCATAGAGGAAATTTAATCGCATGCAAATGGAAAGACAGACGATGTTGGCTTCCTTTCCACGAAACTCGGTACATCTTGGACAGAAGTGGAAGTAAAAGCAAAAGGTCGCAAAACCAAGAGGGTCAAACCAGATTGTGTTCTTGACTATAATATCAACAAAATCGGCGTGGACTTAAACGACCAATTTGTGTCATATTATGCTCTCCATCAAAAATCGATGAAATGATGGAAAAAAATGTTGTTTCATTTGGTGGCTAGGTCACTGTTAAACGCATATGTCATATACACTAAAACAAATACAGATTCGTATCGAACGATGTTTGCTCATTTTCTAACTCGAGTTCGCGAAGACATTGCTGTCGATGGAGGTATTGCGGAGCAGCAGGAGTCGTCTACTAGTCCACATATGAGATGTGTCTTATCAAGACTGTCAGAAAGACATTTTTTGGAAAAGATATCACCATCTGAAAAAAACAAGTACGAGCCAGAGCATGCAAAGTTTGCGCCGATATCGGCAAAAAGGAAATCGGCGAAAGAGGACCCAAAGAGACTGTGTAAATTACTGTCCCTACTGTAGTGTGCCACTTTGTATAATCTTTTGCTTTAGCTGTATCACACGAAAAAAGACTACACTATGTAGCCTACAGAAAATAAAGATAATAACGGTAATAAACCTGTGTTAGTTTTTTTTTTACAAAAATTTGTAAAAATTTATTGCATTATTTTGAACCATTTGGTAAAATAGATAATTTGTCACCAATTGTCTATTAGTAAATTGTCTAGACAAAAATAATCTAAAGTAACGTGACCAACTGTGTTTATTTACTGAATTTTGTACTCTTTTTTCGCAAACCGTATTCTTTTCAAATCCTGTACTCTGAAAGTACTCATTTGTAAAATTTTATACTCATTTGTATTTCTAAAACATTTTTTTAGATAATTTTATTTCAATTTTATTAATTAAATATTTAAAATTATTTTGACAGTGATTTGAGTTTCACGCGCGCATATTGCTTGTGTTTTCCGGCACGTCAGAGGACAAGGCAAACACTAGACTCAAGTTTGACAGTGATTTAAATTTAGCGCGCACATATGGCTGCCGTTTCCGGCACAATTGAGAGGCCGAATTATATGCCTGGAGAGATAGATAAATACTACAGACCTCTTTTTTAGTCTGTTTTTTTTCTTCCTTTTTTTTCACCTATGAAATACTTGCAAAGTGTACTCTTTTTGAACAAAAAATAGTTGGTCACCTTAATAATAATGAAATATAGGTAAATCAGTATATTAATTATATAATATGTATACATTAATAAATAATTATTAATATTTTCATGTATTCTTTTAAAACCCTATAAACTGCCTCGCATGTTTCAGGTATTATGACATGGCTTTGTTTAGACATTATCAAGAAATATTGTAGATGTGTGTAAGGTCTTCCAGTCGCTAAATAACATAATATAACGTACACTCTTTGGTGAGGAGAAATAAATATTCTTAAATGAGTATCTTATTTTTTTAATTAACGGCATAAACATAGAACGAGATTCTTCAGGCTTCTTAAATTGTTTTTATATTCTTCAGGACACAGCTCTTATATTAAATTCTTATGAGTAAGATCACAATTACAATTCAACCAATTTTTCACACCGTACCTTTTTTTCCTTATATCTTTTTGTTTTGGAAAATATATTTAGATACGAATTACATGCTGATAAAATGTCAGTAATATTTTTCGATCGTACTAAGTTTTTTTTCAAAGATCTTTTAGGTATTTTTAAGTAAACACGTTAGTTTAAAAGACATATTTCTTGGTCTAACCTCAGACAAAACACTCATTGGCTTAGTGTTGCTTAACAACGCCATCCATTGTCAAATACCTTTAGTGTTGCTATGTTGGTAAAGCAGGTAGTTGATCCCAGTAATAGTTTTTTTCACAAAAGAAGATTGAAAAAAAAAACTAAATAACTTGAAAAAAATTAATCAAATGTAATCGAACCGGGGTCTTCTGGATTCGGGACAGCCTGATTTCCTAACTGTGCTATTGTAATCTTGTCGATAGTGGCTAAATTTACCTTCGTGTTCTAATTCATTGCCTGGAAACACGAATATAACGAGGTTTTCTAAAAATTAAACCTAGCTAGATTGATTTATCGCCCCCGAAAGCCCCTGCAGAGTAAATTTCATGGAATTCGTTTGAGCCGTTTCCGCGATTCTTATTATATATAGAATAGCTAGTATAAAGGCATTAAATAAATAAATAAATATATATATATTACTGTATCTTTAATTTCGATTTTTTTTCCTTGTAAACTAATAGCCAGAGTATTTTCAATATGAAACTACGATATCTTTTTAAATGTTATACATTATTTAGATGGACATCTCATGTCATAGTTTTATTACTATACTCTTTGGTGATGGATATCCCAGTTACAGGTGTTAATGTGGCAACTATTAAATGTAATATGTATTGCTGTAATTGTAATTTTTGTGTGAATAGTACTTATATTTTGTTAAAGTATAGTATATAGGCGGATATAAAATCATCATAATGATACAGCCCTTCGATTATTGGATTTGTAGGGATTCTAAATCAAACTTTCAGCACTCCAAACTTATTAAGATTTTAAATTGCCGTGATAATCTGCTTTCATTATCACATTTCGAGCTTTAATATGTCAAATACATAATGTACGGTGTAAACTCTAATGTATAGCTATACTTAAAGCACGACATTTTGGCGTTATACAGTTGTTAAATGGGAAAAAAATATATTTTACTATTCTAATACACACACACACACACACACACACACACACACACACACACACACACACACACACACACACATATATATATATATATATATATATTTACTAATATACTACAAATTTTACAAACAAGTACTCATAACGCTTATTGCGTATAGCTTAATAAAGCAACAAAATAACAGAAAGAACATACACAGCTACAGTTTTTACTAATTTTGGCAATTTAGAAAGTACTGCTTAATGCTTTATAATCAGGGCCGCGCCGACCCTCCACAGGGCCTGTGTGCGAAACCTAAGAAGCGCCTCTTTTTTCACGAATCTTAATGTTTCAACTCATTTTTATTACTTATTTGTTAGCTTTGACCGAAATAAATGTTCTCTAGTTTTATATAATTAGATAATATTTTCCTAAATAGGTAAAACCAGTTCGTTTCCGCTTGCCAATTACTGCGAAAAATAAAACGCGAATTAAATTTTTACATACTTTATTTAAGATGTTCTATCTAATCATATACTTATATATTAATAACAAAATAACTGACTTTTTTCTAATAATACTAATTTAACTATTACGTATGATGTGTTAAAAAAGCAACAAGAATCTAAAATGTGTACGAATATAAATAAACATATTTAAATTATATTATTTCCACTCTTCTAACTTTTTTGTTTGCGAAATCTTTAATAGTTTCGTGTATGTCTATATGGTCTAATATGGCCTCCTCTATGGATATTGTTGCTAAATTTGTTAATCTTTCCTGGCTCATTATTGAGCGCAGGTAATTTATTAGTTTTCATTTAGAAAAAGACCTTTCCGCGTTTGATACGGTAACTGGCATAGTTAGCAAAATTCGTAATGCTACTGTGATGTTAGGGCATACAGCTGTCAAATTGTTTAAATATATAAATTCCAGAATTTTCGCCACATCATTATTTAATTTTTTGGAAAAAGACTGACAAGACATAATTTCTTCACACAAATTATGGGCCTTAATGTCCAATGAATCATTTGCTGCAAGTTTTTCCTGCAAACGATGACAGCTAATTCTTAATTGAATTTGTTCTTAGTCATCACTTAGTTAAAATAAAAAACTAAACACGTCATTGTG
Organism: Eumeta japonica; assembly: GCA_005406025.1. Taxonomy (NCBI): domain Eukaryota; kingdom Metazoa; phylum Arthropoda; class Insecta; order Lepidoptera; family Psychidae; genus Eumeta; species Eumeta japonica. Next base: position 98,090 of record BGZK01001227.1, read on the forward strand.
ATTATTCAATAAATTTAATCTTTCGTCTACGAAGGATAAAGCTTGATCCAATATATAAAAAATACATTAATTTTAAAAGCGATTTTCATATCATTTAAAGTGTGGTCTTCGTGTTCATAATCAAAACTCTTTGGAGTCTTACGACGTCTTAGGGGTCTGGATCTGGAAGTTTCAAATTCAGACTCTCCCTCCCTCGCAGAATTTATTTTTATGTTTTAATTCAAATAGCTTGCAACAGAAGCAATAAACGGCATTTTTGGACACTGAATACAGCAGCCACTCACTGTGATACTTTCCACCGTTTCCTAAATGCCTTTCATAATAATACTCGGAAAATTTTCGCCCCGAAGAGTCACGCGGAAAATTATACTGTTTAATTTGTTTAATCGGATTTTCTGTTAGATACTGGATTAAAGTAGCATTTAAAACTTCTGGCCAGAGTCTAGGGTCATTTTTGTAAAAAGTTGGAATTACTGACGATAATCGTCTTGGCGGTGACAATGGTGTATCAGCAGTATCAGGCAGAGGCACGGACGTAACTTCGGCGGCATGATCTTAAATTAAAGACAGACAAACAAAAACATAATATTGCTCGTACATATCTAATCTACTTGTCTAAATAAACTGATTTATCTATCCATGAATAATTATGTATAATAAATATAAATAAAATAAATAAATAAATGAATATTTCTCGACAATTAAACTCCGCCGTTTAGTTTCAAACTAAGCAGGGCTTGTAATTATGGATACTAGACAACTGACGTGCAAATGTGCTTTATAGCATTTTAAATTTGAATTTGAAATACTACTAATATACTTATTTCTGCAAATAAATACATATTACATACACACAAACACAAAGTTTTTTTTTATAGCACGTTGTGGGAATCGAACCCATAATTTCCGGCAGCGATTAGTTGTATAAAATAAAACAGTCACGGCATCTATCCGCCACATACAATCGGTGAGGCGTTTCGACGATTAAGAAAAAGACTGACAGGAGTTAAAAAAGAAAAGTGTTTTTTTTTTATCTTGACATCGCAAACAGACTAAAGTTTATCTATTTTTATAGAAATTACATAAAGCACATACCACTACATGAAGCGTTTTTTGAATCAGATTCTACAACACCTTCATCGATAAAATGACTGGTTTCTGTCTTTAATGATTCTTTGGAAGAGGACGGTAGAGCTGTAAAATATTTATTTATTTAGATGCATTTTTATCACGTTCTTCTTCTTGTTTTCTTTTCCTTATTAAATTCTGGTAACCAGATAATTTCTTTTTTTTTATCTTGATTACTATCACTCATCGTGAAAACACGTTAGAACAATCAGTAACACACAAACTATTTATTGTTTTTAGTTCTAGAACTTCTTCTTATTTTAAAAAATTAATGCACACCTTGCCTACACTTTCGAAAGAATTACTGTTCAATCAATTGTTTTGGCTCTTTCGTTCCTTAAAGTCGGGTTGTCGGGGAATCCCCGTGACCCCACCCCGCTTGCGTCACAGGCATTGCATCGGTCGGATTGCACTTATAAACTTATTCAAACAACCTGATGGCGGCTCTTTTGATCTTAACGCTGAGCTCGTAATTATTGTAAACTAAAACCCAAAGCGTAAAATTAAACCACAAAGTTATCTTGGGAGACTCGTACAATAAGCGCAATATTGTTTTGTTGTTTACGAGGCATTTGTTGCGCCTGTTATACCTACTTACTTATCGATACTCCACTACAAAGAAATATGTTGTTGTGTAACAAAAATAATTTCGATAGCGGCGCCCCTATTGTCTCGGCGCCTGTGTGCGCCGCACACTTCGCACACAGGCGCGGCGCGGCACTGTTTATAATGCCGTATTGTTGAAGTTACTTAGAGGGAGCTTGATGCAATATAGAGTTATCATGGGCTATATAACAAGGCAAACTAAACAAGTCAAGTGATTTCAACGTTTTAAGGAGTTTGTCTCTAAATCTAGCGTCGTCAGAGTTTACACTGTATTTCTATAAATCAAAACATATTCTAGCTACACTAGAATACTATTGATTTTGGGAAAAATACTATTAATTATTTATTTAAATAAAGCAATAACTAATCCTTTTATTTTATTAACACCATAATTCAAATATGTACTTAAATTGCAACAGTATGTTTGTCTGCTTTTAGAGTTAAGATTTTTGAAGCTTTAATATACTAGAGTACGATTTTTTTGCAGATAATGCTTTTTGTTTAGTTATTAGTTAAGGTTCATAGCATGTTTGTTTGCTATTAATTATTTTCAGTTAATCATCCTACGATTTTACTTCTTGTTGATTTGTGATGCAGATTGGCTGTGGGAATAATTGAAGCCAAACACAAAATATTTTTTTTATTAATTACCACTGTCTATAAACCCCTCCTTACATATTTAGACTTTGAAGTTAAGTCAGTAATAGGTCAGAATTTTTAAACTTTACAGTTAGTAAAATCAATATTGTTGACTATCCGATCAGTTCCGACATTATCTGAAGATAGTGAATGTTTGAAAAGTTGGCAACATGAAGGTAGGAACAAGCAGTGTCATTCAAGTGAAAATTTATCAAGTTCATTTCTAACTTATAATTATTTTAGTAATTAGATACCACTCTCTCAATAACGTCTTAAAGTATATAAAAACAATTAATTGTGTATATGAGTTATCAGTGTCTCACCTGTGAAAAACATGAAGATGATATACTTAATTGATTGACTAATACTGATAGGTAATTGATTGCAAACACATATAAACTTTTTTTTAACAGATTGTAAACAACTTTTAAGTATTTACAGAATTGAGTTGTAAACGATTAATAGAATATATTCATACAGATTTTTATATAATTACATGTTTTTTACTTCAATATTTGAAGTTCCTACTAGGCGCGATCGAGTAGTCGTGCAGGGGGGTGCGCCGGCGTATGTCAGGGCATGCATAGCATTATGCCTGCAATCGGGCTACACGGTGTTGATTAAATGAATATTGTCTAAAGAAAAAAATGTGAAAGATATATATCTTATATTACAATACAAATGTGATGGTTTTTGGTTCTTTGTAATGCAGTCATGCATACGCAGCTGTGTAGGTTTAGATGAAATAAATACACATACATAATATGTTCTAGATCATACGCATGACATTTAATCTCTTCCATTAATAAGTTCCTGTGCAGTAATTTACAAAAAAAATCAGCTTCGATATAGAAAATGAGGAATTAGTTATATGTCTACGCGAACAGAGCCGTGGACAAAAGCTATACATATAGTAAAGCAGTAAGATTGTATATACATATAATAGAACATGTACAAATCAATAGAAATGTTTTTACTTATGCAGTTTTTGAGCTCGGCTGAGACTGCCTATAATTGTATACGTATCTCTCATTGATATAGAGAAAAATTAACATTTACATAGTGGACTATGTGACCATAAAAACACCATAAGGGCAACACTAACCGCTGTCTCACTACACTTGTTCAACTACATATTGCAAATTGAAGCAGTCACCCACTCCATATCTCATTCTCGTTTTCAATGGAAACTACGGCGATGAAACATTTTCAATAAAAATTTGCACTTTGAAGTGCGCCAATTACTTTTAGATTGAAACTTCGCTGTTAACTCTCGAGTTTCCGTTCGTTTAGGTAATTTTTATCAAAAATAACTTCAAACCTTCGGTATGTCCTCAACACAACTAATTATTACCTATACAGATCTTTCTCACCTCTTTGCTGTAAACTTCTCTCGACAGTTCTTAGAATTCTAAAATAATGTATACTAACAATACTTCAATATTGAAATAAAAGACTACGACTCCGTCTGTTAAAATTCTATATTTACATGTATGCTTATTTTACAAGTCCATCTTTATACGTTTGAAAGCAAGCTTACACGATAGTAACATACATATCTTTTCTCATACAATCCGTCACAAGTGACCGCAGCTTGTCGCCGTTTTTGCGGGTTGTGCGATCCCTTATTACAAACAGAAATTCAATGTACTTCAACACATGTACTAAATCGGTAAACAGATCGATAAAAAAAAAATTAACTATTACACATTAATTCACATCATTTCCAAAACATTTGATCAGTCTGAATAGATTCTATATTACACTTTCCAATTTTCTGTATCATTGGGTATATATTATACATAAATTAATAATACTAAGCGACAATAAGCTTTCAATCTGCAGCATTGAGAAAATCCCATCAAAAATCAAGCTACGCAAGGCTGTGTACGTATTTTCAATTTAAGATGAAGACATTATAGATCAGACTATGTTTTATTTATTCTGTAAAAAAATCTTCAAAAGCTTTTTCGATTCACTTAACTGATAAATGTATATACAAAACTTATGCTACTAGTTTCACACTTCACCTTCAGAGTTCGCTATAATTACATTAGATCAATTTTTACAGTTTCTTTTTCTAAATAAATATGTTTAATACATGTAATAAATGATGTTTTACATTACATTTAACTGAAAAAAAAGTCAATTCAAGAATAAATCTTTATCAAGAGCTTTGTTATATTCACATAAAAAATGTATTATACATATACATGAAAAAAAAAATTGAAATCGGAAAACAGTTTCGATAAAAAGGTTTGCGCGACTGTTCGCATTTGTAAACGCCATCAATTCACAACAAAAATCTATTTGCATAGTAAGGGAGGTAGATTCAACATTAAATATATTAAATCAATGACTCAATTCAAGATGAATCACTAATAAATATCAATCATTTTCTCACTGTTCAATTGAGATAAATTATTGAAAATAGCTGATTTCATACAATTTAATTGTATACATTGATTTAAATTCATAACTCATACATCATTTAGAGCAGACAAATGCATATGTACACTTAATCTTAATTTATTTTTTCATTCATTTAAATTTCTTTGTTCATTCAATCCTGCGAAAGTGAAAGTTAAACAGAAATGAAAGAATCATGTATTAAGAATACTAAACAAGTAGATTTTCGATGCGCAGAACAATGAGAAATAACATTTATGCACAGACTACTGTTTCAATTTAAGAATCCCCTGCACTGAGGCGCGCCGCACAGACAAGGGATCTTCTCGTCCTCAAGAGGGAACTTGTAGTCGTAGGTGATCTCCTCGTCGACGCCGATTGGCTGCTTCGAATATATGACGATCTTCTTCTGCGATTCTATGGTTATTATTTTCGCGTAGCAGTTCGGCTGATTGGGCAAAACAATGATTGATATAGTGTAAAAGCGGATATTAAGCATATTTTATCTAATATGTAATATAATGTAAAGCATATTTACCATGCATAATCTGGTATACGCATAAAATAAGTTAATATAAGAACTAAACTGTAAAAGGATTGAGCACTTCAGTGGATTAAAGTATGTATTTAATGTAATTTGTTTTAATGATAAAATTGACTGATTCATTTACTCAAATCAGAGTCGAGAACTATATCATCTAACTTGTACAAGGGAAATGTATCACCACTCATACTCTTTCAGATGGATGGTGAAATGTGGTAGCTGGATGTTAGAAGAAAGATATTAGTTGAATACACATTAAGTATGTTGTATTTGTTTAAACATTTTCATACTTATTGTTTATACCGTTATATTGGATTAAGAGCTCATATTGTGTTTGAAGGGACACTCACATTGCAGCTGTGGTTGATAAACCTAGCCAGGTTGCCGCACTTTGTGGCGTCGATGATGTTATCCAGGTCTATCCTGAACAGGTACGAGCTGCCGATGCCGGTCGCCTCGTAGTGCGCCTCCCGCACGTCCGCGACAATTGGCCTTATCATCTGGCCGACGTACTCGATCACCATCTCGTCCGCTGCGATCGGCTCCTAGAAAGAAATGGGTACCAGATTTGTATTAACTTCTGTTTCAGCTTGACTTGTGTGCTTAAATTTAATTTTGAAAAACATCAAGCTTTGAACTAAAAGTAAAATTAATTAATCTTTACTTTCTTTTTTGATAGATGTGCAAGAATTTTTTTTATAGATGTGTATGTTTTTATAAGAAAAAACTATTATGATTTTGCCTTTTTCTGAAGATAATAATAAACAACAAATGGATGTTTAATGTTCAATTTAGTATCAATTGAAAAATTACAAAAATTAAAGGAAGAAATTAGAGACTAATAGATACCTAATAATTATTAGCTCATATATTAGTTGAAAGCTTTTCTAAAGAAAAGAAAATTTGTCAGGCATAAAAAAACAAAACATACTTGCGCAAACAGTCCCCAATCGTGGATGCCGGACTTGGCGAATTTGAGTTGTTTCTTCCTGAACTTCAGCTGGTTGAACTTAAGTAGATCCGAATCTGTGTCTGTACCTGTTAATATGTAATACATTCAACAATGAAATTGGTTTTTCAGCTTGATTGTAAATAAATATATTTAATTTCTCACACTTTTTTTCCAATTCAAAAAAATTGTATTTGATGTTGTTATATAAAAGGAAAATTGTAAATAAAATTATTTATTAATTCATATAATCACCTTTTTTTTTATATCAAATTTCAGAAGGTTAAAAGTATAATCAAAGACTGACAAAATAATTCAACCATTTAAAAAAGTTCCAAAATTACATAAAGGCATGTTCCCACATTTTGGAAGTATTATAAAGTGACTCTAAAAATGAGCCTATACAATGAACGAAATAAGGAGGAAAAACGAAATTGTTAAAGCTGCATATAGATATGTAGCAGAATTGTGAACATTCAATGATTAAAAAGGTTGTCTTCAAAACAGAAAGTACTGGGTAAGATTCTGATTATGATCGAATTGATCAATGAGGTTTGTAACTTAAATTGAATTAACCATTTGTTATGTATCAGAGAGCATGTCAAGCGGTTGATCGCAGATGTTATCATTACATCGGTGACTGTGGCCTGCATCGGGCTAGCTTGAAGGGTTTATGGATCATGTCCCTCATTTTAAAATAAAACATCTATGAGAGGAAATATCTCAACTGTGACGTGATATAAACCTAACACAATCACAATGACAATCAATCTAACATTTGTCACATGTAATTGAAAGAATCGAATTGATAACTATGGTATGATAATCCTGATCGCAAAGTATTTGTCCCTTGACAATGTAGTTTTCTGGTTCAGTGTGTGCTCCTGTGATGGTCGTCATCGCTTTCCGACTGTCAAACGACAGGAGGACAATCATACTGCAGTTATATATGAAATGTGCGAAGAAAAAGACTTACTACGCGCTATCACTGCGTGTATAATGATGGCATCTGGTTATGAAATAGAAAAGCTGGGGATATTTCAAAGTCGAAACTTACTTTAATTCATAGGATTTGAAATAAGTCATTATAATATGAATTTATAATTTATTCAAAAGGCAATTTCTCTTAAGACGGAACAAGCAAGAAATCTAAGGGTAGAAGAATAGAAAATGCATATTGTTGAATTGTCAAAATGTTGACAAATGGGCATGAAATCCCCTGATCAACAAATAAATAATAGTTTAAGTTTAATGACTGATTTTTAACTGTATCAAATAAATTAAAATAAATTATTTTTCGGTAAATTATTTTTGGAAATCGCCAAGCCTTGTTCATCAAAGATTGATCCTATTATATGTATATATATATGCACCATATCCCTCAAATTAAGGAATAACCCGCTTTTCTATACAATACTTCAAATGATAGTTAAATAGAGTGACTAACCAAAGGCAGTCAATAGCCGTCTCTGGTTTGACCTCGCCTCCCTGGACAGCAGCATTTTGGACGACGCCTTCTTGTCATCCTGTGCAGCAGCAGCATCGGCCGTTAGCGCGGAGGCAACGCTCCTCCCATGATGATATTTATACTTCGCCTTCAGCTTGGAATCCATTTTGTAGTAGCCTTCAGTACGTGCCGAGCCACTTGAATGACCCTGCATTCAAATAAAAGGTTGAGAAAGATATACATTAATTGAAAGTATAACATATATTCATTAATTTATAAAAAGTTTAATAATTTGATTAATGATTTACTGCATTTAATAAAAAAAAAATTAGTCCACATTTTTTTTGCATAAAACACCATCTCTTCAAATATATAAAAATATATTTACAACTATTGTATCTAATGGTAAATATCATATCCTGTCGGCTCACGAAAGATCATTGGGGAAAGATGCATGTCTTTTTGACTAAATTAAAAGCAAAGGAGGTTTTCAATTAAAAATATTTTTTTTTTATTATAGTACTCTTTTCTCATTCGTCCTAAACTCAATCATACCTGTAAATCCTCATAGATATTATTATGCCTTTTTGACTTCTTTCGTGGAGGGCTGTAATGAACATCCGTGGGAGGATGGTCGACCCAATGTGTAGCGTCCATCCAATGGCCGTTCTGTTCTAGAAGCTGCTCGTGCGCTCTCCTAAGATATTCGACATCTTCGCGGTCCACGCCTCTGGTCAGGAACTCGTACATGATGCGCATCTCTTCCATCATATCCCTCGGCTTGTAAGTGATATCATCAAATTGTTCTATACTGCTGTCCTCCACTTTGGAGTCATCATAGTACCTAATTGATTTGCATAAAAAAATCCTTATAATTGTTAGTACATGAGGTTATTACTGTTTAAGTTTGAATATACGAAACATTTATATATGGATAATAAATTATTTAGAGGACATAAACTATGAAGTTTGACCCGTGACATGTAATGCATGTAGTATCCATTTACATCCCCATGTTTTGTGACAAATAGCAAAAAGTATTTGTCATTCAATATCCAATCTCTGTAGTACTTTGAACAAAGCACATTTTACTATTTTTAATAATTATTTAATAAAAACATAAAGTAGCTGTGACAAAATCAATGTTCTATTATTTCAATATAATATTCAGTATTGTATTGAAAAATTACTAACCACTTTCATTAAAATAATTCCAACAATAATATAAATTTTTGAATTCTGTATGTTGTTAAATTAAACTTTGATGTAAAAACTTTCTTAATTTAAACGTAACTTTCATAAACTAGATGACTAAATCTATGCTGACAGAAATGGTACTGTCGTAATGTTAAATTTGATGTCCCTGTGTTTAGTATAATGAATTAGTGACAAAATTGATATATTTCTTAAAACACACTGTACCGACATTTAGTACCAACTTTAGACAAAATAAAATGAAGAAATGTATCTGTACATAAAAACAAAATACAAAGTCTATGAAAATTTTGTTAAACAAATTGTTGATTATTTTAAATGTAATTATAAGTAGTCTGTTCATTTCGCCAAGTTTTATGTAAAATAGATGTTTGTTTACTAAAAATTCGTGATTAGAAGTTGTTCTGAAATTCCATAATATCCATTGTCTCTGTATTTGATTTAAAATTTAAATTGTGACTTTAATTAAGGCAAAACCAGCTCATATTTATTGTCGATAAGTTTTATTACTTTATTTGCATATTTACTATTAAGTTTTTACCTTTGATTCTCAATTTCTTTTTCTTTCTTAATATCATATTTCCTTTTGTACTGCCTCTTGGTGTCTTTCTTGACCTGAACAACATCTTTAGAAATATCGTTGTCATGATTCTCAGCCATCCATGTATAACCTTTAACATACAATTAAATACATATAGTTATAGTGATTGTGAATAAGAAATAAATATACAAACAATCTCAATTTTTTAGTTCTACAAATAAAAATAAATGATGGATTTGCTAAATGATTTAAAAAGAAAACTGCACATCAAATAGAGAACTTTGAAACTAAAATATAAATGTAAAATATTCCTTGCTATAATATTTATTTACTATTTAATAAATACTCTTATTTAATGAAGAATGAAAGAATTGATAATAATTTACCATGATCATGTTGCAAATGGTTGGAAAGTTGGTGTTCCTGCTCTGGTGGCAAGCAGTAGGGGTGGTCAAGGGCGACCTGAGATGCCTGAGAGGCTTGGGACTGAGGGCTCGACGACTCTGAGCGAATGATGCCAATCTGAAATAAAAGTGATTCTATTGTATAATTCCTTTCTATACAATGCAATGGTAACATAACATGTCATCATTATTCGAGAATAATAATTTCTATACATTAAAATTTATTGGACAGAAAAGGAAGTTCTGTGTACAGTACTGATTGAAAGTAGATGGCATTTATTAATTTTAAATCTGAATGAAATCAGTTGTATGTAAAAAGTACATCGCCCTACAGTTCTCAAACACAGAGAGGAAATTGAGAGAATGGTAAATGAGCATCAGCCGATATCAGATCGCACACGGCGCATATTAATGCGTGCGAGTAATAGTGGAATCAATGAGAACAGAGGGCCGTATAGCAACATGAATTGTTGATGAGATAACGGATTAAAAAAAAAAAATAGAATATGATTATTATTATGTGATTTTTTCACATTAATCTCTTAATTTAAGATTTAATATATGGTATTGAAAATAGATAATTGATTTATGGGTAGTTCTGCAAAAAAATCAAAAATGACCATCGAAAATAAAAAATATAACTACATAAATAGTGATTTTTTTAAATGTAATATATAGAGTATAAGAGGCTTATTTTAATTGATAAGGTGGTCCCTAACTTTTCACTTTTAATCAAAATAGTAGAAAAAAAAAACGATTATGAGGGAGTGATCTTTTATATACTTATTATTTATACATCGGTATGTAAATTTAGGAAACAATTACGATTTTTTTTAAACAATATAAATTCATTGATTGCAAAAACTAGTTTTTGACATTTGGAACTTGTTTAAAATCGCAGCAGCTATTTTCGGCTCTCATTTTTTAAACAAATGTGTCATCGTTAAGTTCTTCATTGCACACGGTATAAAAAAACCTTCCTAAAGTTGTGCATAATAATATTGACGATGGAAAACTGATATATCATTACTTTACTCATAGTACTTATAATAATCATTCCCTCATTTCCAGTTTTCATGAGGGAATGGCGAAAATCAAATATAATCAACAAAACGTGGTTATATATAATCTGAATTCAATTTGTAATTGAAGGCTAATATTGTACCTCCTAAAGGCTGCACAGAAAATATAATAATAATTATTAAAATATAAAACAATTATTTTATTTAAACTTCAAACGAGGGAATGATATATATATTTTAATAATTCATAAAAAAATCACTGCACTTCATTAAATTGTTTCGCGTCGGGCAACAATGATGATAAGGTGACACTGATAGAGTTTCCAACTCTTAATAATTAATTACTGTGGGAGATAAAGTCAAATGCAAAAGTACTAGACAAGTGTTTATAAAATGTGAGGCAATGATTCTGTTTTGGTGGGACAAAGATAAAAAATCAATTTTAAAATAATTTACTATTATTTACTCAATGAAAGTAATATTGATTGTTAAAAGTAGTATTTTTAAAGTAAAAAATGATATCATAATTAACATTTCTGTAAAGCGAGATGAATTAGCAAAATAATATTATCATAATATTGAATATAGGACATGATGAGGAAATAATTTTGAGGGTATTCGGTCAACTGATATTTTTCACCTAGGAACACGAACACTAAAGGCATGATACATGTAGTTATAGTTCTATAGTGTTCATAAAAAAATAATAAGCTGATGTCATACTGTTAATAACAAATGAAACAAGGCTTGGACACGATTTTCGATATTTTTGAAGAACTCCTCTTATCAGTAAACTGAATGCAAAAATATGTGTACATGCGAATGTTACCTCTTTGATGCCGTTTATGCTGACTAAAGATTCTGCATTTGACTGTTCCTCCATTGACATTATTCTCTTTCTCTTTTCACTCTTTTTCTTTTGTAATCTCTCCTTTTTCCTCCTTGCCTCCAGGTTCTCTTCTTCAGATGTAATTTCACCCTCTTCTCGTTCCATATCTGGCTTTTTTTTCTCCGGTGACTGTTGTATATGATTGGCCACAGGCTCCTCGGTCTTCACGTCTGATAAGCTGTGTACACCCAAGGTGTTTCAAAAACTTTAAATTTGAGAATTATATGTTTTGAAATTACATGAACCAATAAATTTTTAGTTACGTCATCATGCATAATAATTTTTTACAATAAAGTTAATTTATGGGTTGGAGGGAGAGTAACGTATGCTACTTTTTGTCTGGGAAAAATGCTTGTTTTTGTACGATAGTCATAGTAACTATTTCTGTAAGTAGTAAAGTAAAAAAAATAGATATGGATAAAATATAGTTTTTGGATTAGATTAATATTGAAATAAATGATGCTTTTTAATTTTCATCAAAATTCACAGTTACAATGGGATTCATACTTATTTAATTTTATTCCACAAGGCCAGTACCGCTAGATGCATGATCAATATAATGAACGTAAGAGATCAGAATGACAACCGGAATCAGGATCGACAGTAAGAACAGGTTAGAACAAAATGAGATCAAAATGAACCATGGAACCAGAATGAAAATTGAAAACAACTCTGAGGTCAATGTCACGATTGATAAAAGTTGCTTGCAATAAAAAGTTAAGGAATTATTAATTCTATATCCATGCAGGCAAAGCTGTGGGCAAAAATTAGTATTCAATACAGACATGGTAAAAAATATCCAGAGTAAATGTTATATACCTGTCATCAGGCGGGCGGTCAGGCGGCGCACGCGCACGTTCCAATTCGCGGCGCTGCTCCTCCAAGAATTCTTGCTGCATTTGCTGCATGTACTCTGTATTGCGCCGCCGCCTCTCCTGCACAAATATGCAAGTATACATACTCCATTGCCACTGTGCTACGTTCGAAAACTTAAAATGTTCATAACCATTGTATGGTATATATATTTGTCGTATTATGGTGTATATTGATGCTAACTACGTGCAGTCAATCTGCGCAGCTCTGAAGTTAGCCACAAGAACTTCGTAGTAACATACTTTTACGTGCGTTTCGGGGGGTGAAATGAAATCGGTGAGGGAAGGGAAGAGTTGCGACGGTGAAGTGAGGTAATGAGGTAATGGAGGAGAATATGGGACGGCACGCTCGCCGCGGATTGATCGAGTCAGTCAGTTGCCACACATTGCCTTGGTTACGCTGTTGATTTCTGCTATCATGTCCACTTATTGTGTTCGCTAGTTGTTAATAATTATTTTTGATTGTTTTTGTTATATCGTTTTTTGTTGATTTTGTTAACAAAAAAACAATATAACAAATCGTGTTTAAATCATAAAACAATAAATCATTAGGCACCTATAAAATAATGTTCTATTTCATTACAAAAATAGTAAAATAACAATTCAATTGGCAATATTTCATGTTAGAAAGTATTAATAGAGCATAGCAGACTGTACTGTGCGCAAATAGGCATTTACGTCTCACTTCAGAGCCTCACAGATCGGTTGCGCTTACTGTATTAATTATTTTAAAAAAAACTTATCAATGTCGAGGACCACCGTTATTGCTTGAGGTGGCCGGTTTTCAATTTGTTTTTCACATTTTTTTATTCAAAGATTAGAGAATCTCCTTAATTAACTAAGATCTTCCATTGATATTATCCTATGCTTAAAAAAAATTATAAGATTTTTTAAGAATAACTATATAAATGTTATTTATATATTACCATTTAGGTACAGAAAATGTTTAGTAAAGTGCACTATAATCCATAAAACACAATAAGTCTCATTTCCACATTAATAAAAAAAACCAAGTATAACATTTTACAGATTTGTTTTAATTTTTAATTACTTTTTCCTTGTCAGCATATCCAATAAATATATCTATATGTTTAATCAACAATTGTAATATTTCCAGTACCAGTCAATTAACTTATTTTGAGACTACATTATTATTGATAACCAATTCTTTAATGAACAAAATTAAAATATTTTCTATCAATATTTTTGACTGTCATAATACTTTATTAAGATGTTTCAAACAATCAAATACTCACTTGATATTCTCTTTCTTCTTCAGAATCAGAATAAATGCGATCCATGAGGAGATCCTTTTTCTCTGGCTCGGGACCCGGGGGTTCTTCCTCTTCCGAAGAAAGGATAGGTGAACAGTGACCTTCATCCAGTGGTTTATCTGTTGTCGTTTTGATTGCTTTTTCTGCAGCAGCTGTAAAAAATTGACATCTTTAACTCTGTTTATAACAATTTTCTTTACAATCTGTTCATATAACATTCTATAAGCTTGAGATATTTCTTTATTTGTATTCTATTTTTTTTATCGGTTATTTACCAATATTTTGTTCACTAATCCTTAAAAGTTTTATATCGCACAGCAAATGAAGTTATCAACATTTTTACATTATAATTATGTAGCCTAGTGATTCTGGGACAAATTATATAAATTTTGCTATGAGTACAAAAATTAGATAGATTGAGTATTAATATTACAAGAGCGTACTCTTCTATAAGAGGCTTATTTAATGTAAGAGGTTTTGCCAAAATTTATTACAATAAGCTTAGAAAGAAAACAATTAATGGACAATGCTATTATAAAGTCTTTAAATACACTGGTACTAATAAATGCGTAGCTTTCTGATCCAAAGCTGGAAACCTGACATAAGTCTACACTACACAAACAGGCCTGTACACTAATGATACTGTTAAAAAAGAAGTATGAAAGTATATGTTAGCATGATTAAGATCAGGTGTTTAAAAGAAAGTATTCCTTAATGCGATATTCATATATAATATAAAAAAGACAAGAGAGTCAAACAAATGAAAGAGTTTGTGTACTTGGGTAGTCTGTCTGCAAATGATTATAAACATGATAAGAGATATTGAGAGGAGAGTGAATACGGGAAACAAAGTGAATGGGACCTTGCTTGCTTATTTTTATGGATTTATTATGAAAAACAAATGTGTCTCATGACAAGCACGTTTGACTATCCATAATGGGGCCCTGATTCTTGCGTTTATGTATGGTAGTGAATGCTCAGTATGACAGAAGAACAATGAAAGTAGGATCAATGCGGTGGATATGTGATTTCCAAATAGTATGTGTGGCTCGGAAAGACGGAAGTAGAGACAGTGATGTCAGAAAAATTAAATGATGTGGTTTGAAAGAGGAGTGATTAAAATAGGAAAAGGTATATTGTGGTAGTTTAGCTATCTGGAAAGGCTGAATAAAAGTATTTAAAAAAGGCCGAATTTTAAGCACCTTAAACCGATGAGCTTGCATGAAAAGATTGGGGTATGTCAGTGGAGCAAGAAATATATGTACAGATCATATCATGTGGCAATCTAGTCTCTGCTTACCCTTTTGGAAAATAGGCACAAGGTTATATTATTATTGTTATATCTAAACTAATGTAATAAATAAAAATATTGGTTTGTTCATTTATTAATTCTTTGATAAATTCTCAATTCGAATTTGAATGAGAAAAGAATTATAAATGCAGAATAGAAATAGTTTATATTGTACTGAAAAATTGATATAATCTTAACATATTTAATGTAAACATTAAGATCTAAAGCAAAAACCTATTTTATAAAAATGAAGGACGAGACCATAAATAAAAACAGTATAAAAAATTAAATCAAACATACTATTCTTATTATTTAAATATGATAAAATATTATTTATGAATGATATATGATAAATTTATTTTAGTATTGAACCAACCTCGTCTACTTTGTTCTTCTTCACTGTCAGAGGATGAAGAGTACACCCTACGTAGCCTCTCTTTATTTGAGACAACTTTGAACTGAAAATAATATATTTCTCATTACAAAAATATCCAATGCAAATATTTTACTAAACCATCTACATTTTTTATAGTACAAAGCACGAAACTTTGCAGCTGTGAAATTCGTCACGAAAGCATCGCAATGCCATAAAATAGGAACGCGATGGAAAAGAAGGAAGAGTCAGAGAGCATAATACCTGTGCAGTATATCATTCGCAGCCAATTCAAAGCGGTAAAGTTTGGTGCGTTATAGGTACTATACATCATTTTGATTATACAAATTTATGTAGCAATTTTTAAGAACAAATCTGACAACAAACACTTAAATACCCTTCTTAAAAAATAATACTAATTTTGCATAGAAATAATTATTCAATTCCACTTTTATATGTACTTGTGTTTTTCAAAATGAAATGTAGTAAATGCTTACAGTTTAAAATGTATAACTCATTTTAAATTCCAGTACCAAAAGATAACTAGATATTTTGATTACAACTAGATCATTCCAGATACAAATATGCCGATGTCGCCTCAATTGTGACAACAACGAATAATCGATAAAAAAAATAATTAAATATTTATAACGCATATTACATCAGCAAATCAGTCGATTGGACTATACGTAATTCACCTTAGTCTCGTCGAGTTCAGAATCTTCGTCGGTGTCGGAGTAGATGCCGGGCACGCGCAGCCGCGGCGGCGGCGGCTTCCTGTCGCTCGCCGCTGCGCTTTCGTCGCCGGACGACTCGGCGCTGCTCGACGATGACGACGACGAGGATCTGGGTGAGAACGGCGTGTATGTTATCGACATAAACAAAATATTGTTTGCTACCTTATCGAAGCGACTTTCAAATTCTAGTAATACATCACATCTTATTGCTAGAATTTGTGCGATTTGCAATGATATTAATGTCGATATGTCTGATTTAAGTATTCTTTAAGATTATCAATCTTGTAAAAAAAGATGTTGGGACAATTTGATAAGAGAAAACAACCCGAAATGTGTTAAGATAATAGGATGTATTTTAAAATTTTTTAGGTTAAATTTTGATTTGATTTGTAAATATTTATTTTTATCTCCACATTTTAATTTTACTCTTTGTTTCATGGTCTTATGGTAAATGTTGTGTACAGTAATAATAGGCAAATATATGTTGCTATTACTATCACACTTCACTACTTTACATTTATACATAGATCTCGCTGTTAGTGTACTATGTATAATAAAAAAATAAATAAAAAAACAAATTATAACAGAAGTATTAAACATAAGTATCTTTTCTTAATTTTATTTCTGATACTTGGTTATTACATTAGCAAAAAACTAAATTGTATATTTATGCAGATATTAAACAATATTTGCATTCCTCACAAAATGTAGACCAAAAAATTAAAATGCCATGTCATCGCTAGAATATACACATATTAGATTATTACAATTGTAATTATTACATTACAATTAAATGTAACAAATAAAACTATCAAACTTTTAATTTTGTCTAATTTTTTTTTATATTTCATTCAATAACAATAATAAAAACCTAACATTGTGTAAGATTTTACAACATATGGGATTAGCGATCTGCCCCAGCTTCATAAGAGTAATTATCTATAGCTAGACAACTTCCAGTGAATGGATGAGAGCAGTCATGTGATGAAGTTTTAGCAGATGTCTATAAGTACAATGCCTTAAAAATGTATTAACTTTTAGCAAAAATAATGACAAAAAATTGCTATTTATTGTGGCGGTGCTGTGCTATGGTCAAATTGATAGCAGCAAGTAAATAGGTTAGCTCGACTGGTGAAATACCACTCTCACAGAATACAGGCATGAAATAAGTTTCCGTTGTTGCCTTTCGTCCAGTGAGTGACAGTTCCGGTGGCTTTTTCCCCTTCCATCACCCAACAATTTCTCTCCATCAGCCCACTCCTTCCTTCATCAAATATCCTATCGCGAATCTATATTTCTACCAAAGAGGTTGGTAATGCATTGGCGACTACTTCCAACTTGTAAGTGTGCATGGGCAGCAGTGAACACCTATACTCTGGTGGCTCTCATGCTTGTTTACCCCTCGATAATAGTAACAAAAAAGAAGAAAAAACTTTGCTGATGAAATTGCTACTAAACTTCACAAGATTACTTGGTGGGCTAATCAGAAAATTTCATTAAAATCGGTCTCGCCATTTTGGAGTCCATAAGGAATATATATATAGATTCAAAAATTTGTCTATGATAAATAATTAATAAAGTTATTTATAACTATATTAGCAAAAAAATATTTTGTATTGTATGAGGTGTTAATTCGCGGAAATCCATAGTAGACGCTTGCCTGCAACATGAATTAACATGCAGCATGCAACCCACCGCTGACCCTCGAATCTGCCTCTCCACTACGAATCTCTATCCAAATGATTGAATATTGATTCCAGAGGATTGACAGATATCGAACACCTAAGCAAGTGTTATTTATTATTATAATTATCTAATTCCGCCAACTATTAAATTGTTTAGTTCTACGTACGTTTCATGCCAACAAGGCACATCTTCAGGAAATTGCCGACAGTCACATCCACCAGGGTGCAAGGAGCGTTAAAACAACCAACACAACCTCGTTAGACAGGCCGCTGTCATGCAATGGTCAAAGAGCGACGAAAACATTATTAAGACAGCCACAGATCACCACCGATAGACATGCTTGTCAAATGTCACAGACTAACCATCACCAACATTACCCAAGTAGTTACAGGCAAGCGTCCAATAATGGCGATTTATAAACGTCAATTTGGTCGTTGAGCATATTATTATTATCTTTATGTTTTAAAATTTCGAAGGATTCCAAAACATTCAAACGTAACCCTTCTCACACACATGCAAGACATCGAATTTGTGATCATTATTAAGCTTATGACCGGTTTCTAATAGATGTTTAGCAAAATGGGATCTGTCTGATTTATTATTTTAAAGGCCGAAATATGTTCTTTATATCTTTTTTCAAAGCAACGTCCGGTTTGTCCTATATATATTGATTTACAGTCATCACAAGTTAATTTATAAATTCCAGATTTTTTATTATTGTGTAATTTATCTTTATTGTTACATAAAGTTTTCAAATTATTATTTGTTTTAAAGGCCGTATAAATATTATGTTTTTTTAATAATCTTGAAATTTTCTCCGAAATTGTACCAAAATATGTCAAACTAGCTATATATTTCTTTTGATCTTTAGATTGTGTTGGATAGATACTTTTCTTTATAATACTTTTTTGGTTTTTATTAATGAGTCCATCAATACATTTTTTGCTATATCCGTTTGCCAATGCTATACTGTAAATGGTATTTAATTCTAAAAGGAAATTATGATTATTAAGGGGTATGGTGAATAACCGATGTATCATTGATTTATAAGCCGCCAATTTGTGTTGCCATGGATGACAAGAAGAAATGGGTATTGTAATATCTGTGCACGTGGGTTTTCTATATATTTTAAATTCATGTCTATTATTTTTTCTGGTTAAGGTCAAATCTAAAAAATTTATAGAATTGTTTGTTTCTTCCTCTAGTTTAAATTGAATTTTGGGGTGTATGCCATTAATATAATTTTGAAACAGATCTAATTCTATTGAATTACCCAGCCAACACATAATAATATCGTCCACATATCTAAAATAATACAGGATATTATTATTGTTTACTATGTGCTTAATTTCGAATTCATCCATAAAATTTCGGCCATTAATGGACTTAAAGGTGAACCCATAGCTAGACCTTCTTTTTTGTATATAAAATTGATTATTATAACGGAAATAATTTTGATTCATGCACAATTCTGTTAATTTTAAGATATCGTCCTTCTCGCCTGGATGTAGTTTTTGTTTATCTAACTTATCTTTTATAATTGTTAAGCATTCTCTAAAGGGAACATTAGTAAATAAACTGTCTACGTCAAATGAGATAAATTTGCTATTGTTTGGAAGGACAATATCTTTAATTTTGTTAACCAGGTCTAAACTATTAACCAAACCATATTTTGGGTTGAATGAAATTTTTCTTTTTATTATATCATTTATGTATTTAGCTAATCTATATGTTGGCGCCTGCACATACGATACCACCGGACGAACCGGCTCACCCTCTTTATGTACTTTTGGCAAACCATACAATCTAGGGGCCTGTGGATTCATCGGTATCAAATTTCTTTTTTCTGATTCTTTAGTCAATAAAAATTTTGAAAACGATAAATTTTGTTTAACTTCCGCAATATATTTATTGGTGGGATCATATTTTAATTTTTGAAATTCTTTTTCGTTATTAATTATATTATTAACCTTAGTATTGTAATCCGACTTGTTCATTATTACAATAGCGTTCCTTTATCGGCTTTACTAATAACTATATTTTCTTTCAATATTTTTTGTTTTAATGATATTAACGTTTTATGATCTACATTGTATACATAGTCCGAAATGGTATTACTATTATTAAATTTTATTAAATCCGAAATTTTGTATTTTATGGACTCGTTACATTTACTTTTATGCAGAGATATTTCAGTATCTATCGCCAGTGTCTCATTTCGCGTTTTATTATACGAATAAAGGAATAAAATATAATTTCATAAAAAATTCGAATTTCCTTTTAGAATTAAATACCATTTACAGTATAGCATTGGCAAACGGATATAGCAAAAATGTATTGATGGACTCATTAATAAAAACAAAAAGTATTATAAAGAAAAGTATCTATCCAACACAATCTAAAGATCAAAAGAAATATATAGCTAGTTTGACATATTTTGGTACAATTTCGGAGAAAATTTCAAGATTATTAAAAAACATAATATTTATACGGCCTAAAACAAATAATAATTTGAAAACTTTATGTAACAATAAAGATAAATTACACAATAATAAAAATCTGAATTTATAAATTAACTTGTGATGACTGTAAATCAATATATATAGGACAAACCGGACGTTGCTTTGAAAAAATATAAAAAGACATATTTCGGCCTTTAAAAATAATAAATCAGACAGATCCCATTTTGCTAAACATCTATTAGAAACGGTCATAAGCTTAATAATGATCACAAATTCGATGTCTTGCATGTGTGTGAGAAGGGTTACGTTTGAATGTTTGGAATCCTTCGAAATTTTAAAACATAAAGATAATAATAATATGCTCAATGACCAAATTGACGTTTATAAATCGCCATTATTGGACGCTTGCCTGTAACTACTTGGGTAATGTTGGTGATGGTTAGTCTGTGACATTTGACAAGCATGTCTATCGGTGGTGATCTGTGGCTGTCTTAATAATGTTTTCGTCGCTCTTTGACCATTGCATGACAGCGGCCTGTCTAACGAGGTTGTGTTGGTTGTTTTAACGCTCCTTGCACCCTGGTGGATGTGACTGTCGGCAATTTCCTGAAGATGTGCCTTGTTGGCATGAAACGTAGAACTAAACAATTTAATAGTTGGCGGAATTAGATAATTATAATAATAAATAACACTTGCTTAGGTGTTCGATATCTGTCAATCCTCTGGAATCAATATTCAATCATTTGGATAGAGATTCGTAGTGGAGAAGCAGATTCGAGGTCAGCGGTGGGTTGCATGCTGCATGTTAATGCATGTTGCAGGCAAGCGTCTAAAAAAATATTTATTTTACTACTGCAGTTGGTTTTGAGTATGATAAAAAGAAAAGTTTCTTACCTAGATGAACTACTGGACGGCCTTCGACGATTCCTCGATAAATAAGAGCCTGTCGTTCTATTCCTAGGACTAGTTGGCACCTCTTTCTCCTCATCAGAGTTCTGTACCATTTCTTCCTAGAATAGAAAAGGTTTTATTATAAAATATTGTAACAGTATAGTAATGTTATAAATTTGTCACTTTTTATTTTTGTATCATACATATTTATGTAAATTTAGTTCAATAGCATCATTTAAATCTAGTGTCAGTTAAATATCAACATAACAGTTAACAAATATAATTATTATGGTGTGATGATTTACAGATGTAGTATCATTTTTGTGAATTTTATATAGTATTTTAATTTGAAATTATGACTGAGAGTCAACAAGATCCTTCATGTACATTGTTGTGATATTAAAATAGTTTAAAAATACCTGATCACTTAGTCTCTTAGAAGAATCCTCATCTATGTTGACTGGTGATGGTATCTTCCTCTTTTTCCTAAAACTAGGCATTTTGGGTATGGTCGCCCTTAAGCCAAGACCTATTCCTAAGCCATAACCACCTAAATCTAATCCTAGATCTTTCATTGAATCCATTGTAGACTTTATTGAATCTACAGCATCTTCCTTTTTATTCGAAATGTCCTAAAAGATAAAAGTTACATTTTAGAAAAATGGAGTTAAAATAATAAATGAATTCATGAAAATATTATCAATAATATAAAATTAACTTCTTCAAATTTGAGCATAATAATGTTTTTATAAATAAATATCTTACCTGTAGAGGTTGCGAGTTTTCCTCGGTCTTGGCGCCATATTTAAGGACCTGCGCCTGCGCGTCTTTCCGTGACTGTTCGTCCCACCATTGCTCAAAGCTTTTAAAAGCGGTATTCTCGATCATCTTTTTGTTGAAGTCCTTTTTAAGGATCATCTTAAGCTCTGCGGTGACTCGCTCGATGACACTATTAATGGTTGGATAATATGGATTGTCTACCTCCTGAATGAAAGATGAAGTAAGGTATAAGTAAGTAAAATGTTTGATAGTATAATATTATATTTTGTAATGTTAGGGTAACATTTAATAGACTTTGAAAAGATAGAGGAAACATTTACTTCACTTTTTAACAATTACATAAATTCCCTGTTCTTAATTATCGAGGATATGATTTTTAAACTTCCAAACATTCGAATTAGTTCTGTGAGAGTTTGGCTGAGGATTATTAGAACTTCTCTGTCAATTACAGAAGTTCTCTGTCAACTATGGAACATCTCTGTGGTTTCTAGCTCAAAAAAATTGTTATATTTTAACTAAAACTTTTAATAAATATGCACATTTTTTTTTATTTCACTGGTAATGTTGGAAATACTGCTGGATTCGATAAATCGATAGAGAAGTCATGGAACGTGACTTCTTTACTCCACTGACACCCATATTCACCAACAACACTAAATGCTCATTCACATTATGCATTTACTAGTATCATTTTGTATGGGAAAAATTAGAAAATAGAAGTGCAGTTAATGAATACCCCCGTATTCATTATACTTTTCGTATTATTCATACTTATACTCAAAATCTTAGGTTAGTTCTTATTGGATTCATTCTACTTAAGTTTGAGAACTCAAATATGGATTTGCATGGTTGGAAAGTAAATAGAGTACAGCGCACAAAACTTTGCCGCTCTGAATTGACTGCGAATGATATACTGCGCTGGTATTACGCTGCCCGACCCTTCCTCCTTCTCCGCCGTCTTTCTATTTTACGCCATTGCGACGCTGTCATGGAGAACTTCACAGCGGCAGAGTTTCGTGCGTTGTACTGTATTTTAAGTCATATTGAGTACAACATTGAAATTCAACTATTCGACAAATAATTTACATATACAAAATATTACAAAAATTGTACTATAGGTCAATTAATTTTAGAATAATCGCGAGAAATATTACTTAAAATGAAAGCAGCAAGCAAAAAATAGTACAACACTATGAAAAATACCTCCAATAAGTTATAAAGAAGAATGGAAAATGTTGATATCAGTTATAAATAAATAACTGTATAACAATTATTTACATTTCACTTTTACAGGCTTTGATAGTATAAATTTAGAGGGTATGATAATATGAATTTAAAGCATATACATAAACAACTAGCTCATTTCTAGGAATTATTATCGATGTGCAAAGCGAACATTTAGTATTTATTCACGTGTGAAATATTAAGCAATCACATTCTTTAAACAACTCGCACTGTGAACATTATTAAATAAATAATACATCAAAATAGATGATATAAGAAGGAAGGTTAGTTTTTTCATTACTTTATTTAGAGCTTTTTTTTCACTTAAGAAAAAAAAGTAATGATGTTATTAGACTATAAAAATAACCAAGATATCAATATATTTAATTGCTAGTTAGACAAAGAAAGCAGTAGGAAATTGGTATTATTGCTATAGTAACATATAGGACATATGTTAAGAACAATTTTAAAAGAAAGAGATGGCATATAATCTTTGATACCTTACAGTTTGTTTTGCTTTGTTAATGTCAATTGTTTTATAAATTGTTAATAATTTTGATTTCATTTTTCATTAATATATCTAGTTGGCTTAAATATATGATTAATAAATATTTTCCATATCGGACGACTACTCTATGGTACCCACTTTGTCGCCCATCATTGGCTGGTGGTATTGGTGATGTGAATAATGTGATGGTAGCAGCTGTGAGCTAAAGCCATCTGGCACACCCATGCTCCCATACTGCATCATCTCCGATCCATAAGCAGGAGGTGGATATGCTGAAAAACCATAAAAATAATAATTTAAATAAATTCAAAGTCTAAGATGAGTAAATTTAGGTAATTGACATTGCATTAAAATTGAAAATATTCTGTCTATATGTATGTACGATTTTTAGGTATTTCTACAATCAGACATTTCTAAAAGAAACTGTTCAAAAGTAAAATTGAATTAGCAGACTGTGCTAATTATTAAATAAATCCAATGAATTTGATGTATCGTCGCAAGTGATAACTATTACGAATGGTTAGGGCCAATACTTGAATACTGAAGGAACAATGTTTTTGAAATGAAACTTCTTATATCAATGTATGAGAGAAATTTTCATTGTCACGTTTTTCTGTTGTGTCATATTTATTTCTAAATCACATTATAAATAACAATGATAATAATAATTCTATCATAATTAACGAAATACTAATAATTCTAATAGCAATAATAAGGTGAAATAATTATATTATTTGTATGCATGTCTATGATAATAAAATAGTGTTAATTTAATACAAAATTATTATTTTTTGGTTTAACTTTATCTAATTTAGCTTTATTTAACCAATTTCTGTAAAGTTGTAAATAGTGGATTATTTTTCGAAAAATGATGTCCTAAAGAAGTTTCACTTCTTATTTGTGTACACTAATACACACACATTTTTATATAGGTTGAATGTTGCCATATCATAGGATACCAATTGAATTACCAGTGTGTGGCCACACAGTGTGATAATAGTGCTGCTGATGGTGCGTTGGCGGAGGGTAGTAGTAGTGCGGCGGCGGTTCCGCTGGCACTTGCTCTTCTATCTTCGCCTCCGTCGACGATAGCGATGACAGTGACATCTACATTTGGATATTCAAAGTTGAAAACTATTAAATCAAAAGTAAAATGACAAGTCCCTCCTTATGACAAAGACACAATAAATGTCACATTTTACAACTTTGAAAATTATTTGAGTGAAAAATAAAGCAATATCAATCTAAGTTATAAAGTGGTTTATAAACAATCAACCATCAACAACAGTGTCAATAGAATAACATTGAATTTGAGACTGTTCAATAATGGAAAACAATTTGTATTGTGTGCATATGAAATTAAAAGAACACTAGGTTGTACCAAAATTTCTAATTACTTATATGTTGCATTATAATAAAGTTAGATAAAATGATTAAATCAAACATAATTTTATAAGTAATTAATGAAAAGATACCCGATAAGTGCACTGATATAGAGGATTCAGAAACAAAAATCAAGATTCGTTTACTCATTCGTTGCCATAACTACTTCACTAATACTAATTTTTATATTATTAATCAATTTAATACAATAAATAATGAAAAAGTCCAGTTATCTCAATAGCTATTACCAGACATACGTGTAAACACAAAGTGTAAATTATTTATTTTACAAATCAGTACACTAATATGTTACAAATTCTGAAAAGGTTGTTTTAGCAGTTATTGCCAAGCAAATACATAAAATAAGACTTGTCATGGAACTGGTTTCATGGAATTGAGTGAAAACACAAAATATATAATAGCAAGTGATATTTCATCCATTCTTTTGCTTGCACTTTTGTTTTTGTGATTTTCACAAAGTTATTTCTTCATTTTTTACAAATACTCAAACATAACTTCAGATATGTATAAACAAGTACACATATATATTTTCCACATACATCACATACTATAAAAAGGCTGTGTAGTGTCTATTATTTAGTTTTTGAGATTAGCTACCAAAATTAAAAATGCTTTTTTTTTATACTGGTAATTTTAAATATCAATATTTAGGTTGTTTACATTTAAGTAAACTTTAGATGATGATATGATAATTTTTAAATCATCATTTACCTGGTCATCATTTAAGTTGTCTTGCGTGCGTTCATCGACTTCCCCGTCGCTGACGCCGGGCGGCGCGAGCAAGTTCGGCGAGCGCTTCTTCGTCTTGGATTTACTCTGTTCTCCAGTCAAGAGTTCGTCCTCCGACGACGATATGTCAGATCCGATCTTGTCTATGGGCGGCGCTTTGAATTTTGTCGCAGCTTGAACTTTCTAAAATCATTATAAATGGTTTATTCGATTTAGTCCGACAATAAAATAATAAATTTTGCTTCCACTGTAATTACAATTTAAATTTATAGTATTATATAATGCCTATGAATATATTATGTTAATTTTTTTACTTTTTCATCCGAAAATATTAAATTAAGAAAAACAATATGATGTTGAAATGGTTTTTGTAATATCAAACACATAAAAGAAATATTCAAACTACTCCAGAGGGTGTTTCCCTGACGAAATCTTATCAGGATCTGTACAGGGGGCATGGACATGCAAACCCAAAGTTCTCGAATTATTGTCCAGCGGTTATGACACTTTTCTAAGATGAATGCACTTAGATTCCTCACACTACAAAAATTGAATATATTTCCAATTTCTTCTTCAAAGTTATCAAAAGCATACTTTCATTGTGGGAATTAAAAAATTATTAGCCCAAGATTTCAGCATTAATTGCGAATCCCTCCCTGGGCTTGTTACGAGCAGCCCATCTATCTGGGAGAGGAATAAATTTCCAAGCCATGGTATGGGAAGCCACAGGTTTGATTGCGACAAGATTCACCATCTTGGTAGAAATAAAACACCACAAATGTTGATAGCAAATTAAAGCAAATGACACTTCCTTATTAAGGGAAATATCTGTATTAATAGATGAAAAGAAAAAGGCAAGTGGAGAGAATAACGGAACAACATATCTTAGTAAGAGAGGTACATATCTTAACAAGAAACACATCTTATTAAGAAAAAAAAAAACATGGCTAAATGTAGTGTCCGCAAAAGCCAACCACAGAATGTATATAATGGGAAGTTTGAAGAAAAATATGCTAAAAAAAGATTAGAATAGAGTACAAAGTTGCAAAAATATGTGCAGAGAAAAAAAAGAATGAAATAAAAGGCTATGATAAGAGATTCTGGATTAATTTCTAGACGAACCAAAATCTTTTCTGAAAAATAGTAAGAAATATTGAAACATAGCATATATATGTAATTAGAGATGATTATAGATGCGTAGTGATTAAAGAAAATCATGTACAAAGACATTAGAGTTCTATTGGCCAACTCGCCCCTCTCCTATTTTCGTTAACCCGATTCCTCTCTGTTAAATATCCTATTCCTTTCCAAGAGGCTGACAATGCAATGGTGACTCCCCTAGTGTTCCAAATGTTCATGAGCGGTGGTGACCAGCTACTCTTTGATGGCTCGCCTGCTTCTTCGCCCCTCGACTTTGATTTAAAAAAATATTAGAGGAATTATTTTAAGTATTTATGGGTGAAGGTACAATTGCGAATGATAATATATGAATGGAACTAGATATATGAATGAACTAGAACTAAATATATGAATGATGATGGAAATGAAAATGTAATTATGATGGAGCTTAATGCAAACCTATAATTGTGTTTCTATAAAGTGAAATGCTTATGGCAGGTTTGCGGAACTTATCACCCCATAAGTCTACTCAGCATTGTTGACTAATAAAAGGTATAGGGCACAACAAGGAGTTTTCCTATAGAAAAGAAGAAAAAAAAGCCACAAATAGGTTATTAAACAAAATTTATATATATTTAATCAAAGCAACAGTTGTTGTTTATACCAAACTTATGCAGGCAACATTGATCTTATATTAAACTTACCCTTTCAGCAGTGATTTTCAGGCTTTCTAAATAAAATTCACGCATCAAGTACGGAGAGGGGGTCGTCGAGAGGGGTTCCGTGTCTATGTCTGCAGATTTGGGTAATGAGATTACACTCTCTCTATCTTCACTGCCTGACCCTAGAACATCAGTTCTACAGTAAAGCTAGTTGTCAAGAAAATACAACAGAATAATAAGGAAAATAATATTATACTTAATAAATTACATGCATTTAAGTAAAAGGAAATGAGCATTTTTAATATTAATATTCTTGGTTGCATGTAGATAGACTTGTGAGCGATTGGTGGTCCAGAAACAACAATTACTTATAAGTTCATAAAATACATTGATCTTAACAATTATTTATTAGAATTGAAATACACATGTTTAAATTGAATTTTGCAAATGACATTTATTATTGAATAAAAAGAACTACTCAGTCATCTGTTCATTCTCTATGATCTTTGTAATATGAATTTTGGATAATATAGCATTAAATTAAAATTTACAAATATGAAATAAAAAAAATTTGGAAAACCCAAAAGCGAATGCCTCATCAATACTCATTTCATTTTTGATAAGAAATAAAAAAAAATTGTAAAATTCCATCTAGTGTATATTATTGTAACCATGACTACCATATGCAACTAAACAAAACACATAAGTAATGGAGAGATAGATTTACTTACTACTAGAGGTTATGCCTAAAAATTGGAATACTCTATTTGTGGAACAGAAATGATTTTTATAATTATGGTTTTATTAATTATAAATCAACAACAATGAATTAGACATCCATCATCAATAGGAA
Organism: Eumeta japonica; assembly: GCA_005406025.1. Lineage (NCBI taxonomy): Eukaryota > Metazoa > Arthropoda > Insecta > Lepidoptera > Psychidae > Eumeta > Eumeta japonica. The sequence goes on from BGZK01001227.1 coordinate 126,748, forward strand.
ACTAGTTGCAGTAATTATAAAACTAAAAAAAAAAATGGCTAAATTAATGGATTTTTTAACAGGTCACCGTGTTTTCAAGTTGTTTCGCATTTGATTGATGGGAAAGTTTTCTAAGTTTTTTTGCTATTTTCTTTTATTTCTCTTATATTAAACGATTTTTTCAAGCTGACAAAATTAATTTTCATCCAATTATCCATACAATGGTCTGTAAATTTTCATGTACTAACAAAAGTACAGCGAAAGTTACAGTTATTTGGCAGATCTTAATAAATAATCTTAATGGAAAAAAAAAAATACCAAAACAATAAAAGGAACATTAAAATTAATCTATGTGACCATTCTTTTCAGATAATCTAAGTTATAAATCATGACACGATCCGAAGCACATGCATCTAAAATATTAATTTTGTAATAAAAAGATGTTGTAGTTAAGTTCTTTCATTATATATCGGCTGTCGATACCTTCATCATCATCGGGGTCGTGATGTGTGTCATAGTCGGGTATTTTGTTCGCCAGTCTGTCTTCCTCTTCCTCCGATGAAATCCCAATGTTGAGGAATGGAGGCGCGAGACGACCGCCGGTGCCCGCGTCTTTGAGTAACATGGCTATCCTGTTGGGCAATATTTCATTTTAGCATTTCGATATTGTATTATAATAATTAAAATAATCTAAAATTTAAATGCATACATTTATTACAAAATATGTCTAGTGAATTTAACAGGATTCAATTTCATCTCTATCTGGCCCTATTTTAAATCCAAAGCTCCTTCACACACACCTGGTGTCCAAATCGACATTTTTCGGTTCCTCAACAGGCGGTGGCGGGGGCTTCGGCTCGGGCTCGCGACTGTCCGTGTCATCAGGCGGCCTGGGCTCATCACGTTCCTGACTTTTAATCTCCAGAGGAGGCTCCTGTATAAACCTTCATATTTCAGAAATGCATGTCAAATAATTTAATATTTTGTTCAATAATATAAGTTATTATATTCCACTATGAAATTTACAAATATCTATATATATATAGATTATTCCATAAAAAATATTTTTTGGTATTCATGTCAACTAATTGCACCTTTATTGGCCAAATGGCCCATGCTTAAGATTTGGATACTTTACTTTATAATTCAAAGGCAACACATTACCAACAAAAAACTTTATTAATCTCCAAATTAATCCATTTTCTTAATAAATATGAAATAGCTACATCAAATATACTTTGATTCTAACAGATATATTTATAGAAAATAATTCAATTTTTCAAAGTGACATAATCTAATTTATGGCAATCAACAAACTAAGACTGTAACTACTATAGAAATTAATACAAACAACTTACAACGTGCATACTTAGAAAATTATCAAACTTGCAGGTATGATTTAATTTTCTTTTCAACATCTATTAAATGATAATAATCATTATTATAAATATATTTATTATTATATAATATCGAGTGTTCCGGTTCATTTCGCAGTACACATTTGTTCCATTGTTGAATCGAGTATGACTCAAGGGGGTTAAGTTGATTAAATAATGTTGTCATGTGGACTAAATTGTGTTTTAGTTTAGCAATGATAGCCCTTAGTACTCGATTTCATTATTTAGAAATACATTGTCAAGTGATTTATTAGCTGGTTTTTTTTTGACACTGTGAAGGGATTGTTGCCATCCAAGATATTTATAAGATCACTGTTCCTATTATTGCTCTATTTGGGGAATAAACAAAAATACAAATGTGTAATGTAAACATTTATAAAAAAAATATAGAGAAAAAAAAAACTACATAATTTTTACTATCCTTACTAATAGTTCAGAAATTAGTTGCTTTTTTGTTCTATTTTTGCAGGTTACTGGTTCGAACATAAAATTTTGGACACAAGTAAATAAATGTGTATCTGTATGTATAATTTTGTTTTCATATTACAAAAGGAATTACAGAAATTTGTTGCAATATGTTCCACGTGGGAATTAAAATCATTAATTGAATTGGATTAGCGTTAGAAATAGGTATGCATGCCAAATTAGTTTTTTTTACTCCCATAACTTCACTTTTGTGAGGCGAAACTTTATATACTTCAATTGTTAATAAACTCGTTATTTTTCTCTCTCCTCTTTTTCCTTCCCTTTTCACTTACAACTTCAGTAATTAATTAGATTAGTAACCAATTAATTACCAATAAACTTTAGTAATTGATTACACATTTTATCTGTTCAGTGCGAGATAATAAAAATCTGTGTGGAAACCCTGTAATATTGTGTACAGTGGGCATATAAAAAGATATTTGAATGGTTATAAAATGTAACATAAATGCAAGGGAATCATGCAACATGCAAAGCGATGTAATCATACAAATTATTTGGACCATGTTATGCCAAAATCAGGCAACCCACATAGAACTAATTACTAGATAATTCAAGTTAAAGTCTAAGACTGTTTTGTTTATGTATATTTCCGGTTAGTTTCATTAAAAAATAAACAGCTATTTACAATTATTTGTTTCGTAGATTTAACACACAAGGCACATTTTATAATTGTGTAAATTAAAATCTCATTTTTGACCAAATTGAGGGTTGACTCATTTTGGTATAATATGGTCCATTTTATGTATTATAAACACATACACAATCTAAAATAAGTAATAAAAACACAATCTAAAATACTAATAAAAATAGATCAATTAAACAATCTCCTTTTACACTATAATTTCAAATGTACAACTGGAATAAATTAGAAAAAATACTATATAAAACAAAAAAAAAAAACTAAAACAAACATAATGACATAAATATAAAATAAAAAATGAGAAAGAAATTGTTTTAACATGTATAACATAATAAATAAAAATTATACAAAAAAAAAAAATACTATAATTAAACAATACAAGTTTATAAATTTTAATAAGAAAGCTGTATGGACTATTTAATAAATAAAAAAAAAATTGAAACAAAAAATTTACAATAAACAATATAAATTTCACTTCTCATGAAATGCCATTGCCAAATAACATAATTATAATTCCCTATCAAGTAACAAATAGTAACTTTAATTTCGTAGATTAAACTACAAAAGTAGTGACAAGATAAAAGTCGAGTGAAAACTATAAGCTCATAATCAGCACTAAAAATAACTCAGAAAGAGATACTTTAAAGTAAAAAATATATAGTGCCCTTTTATATAACTCTCATTCAATACATAAATAGGAAAAAATCCTACCAACATAGAATTACCTAATCAGTACATAAATAGAATTTTAAGGATCTTAATATTGGTCGAAAATAATCCTTAATTATTTCATTACAAACAATTGTAGGCTAAAAAAAATTATAAATGTGTCAAATTATAAAACGACACTGGCAGTTTTAGTTATTAGGCACAAATACAAACGACCGCGAAATAGTGATAAAAGCATAGACAAGACAACAAAGTGTCACTATAAAAATTTCGTTATGATCTTTTAGATACAAATTCCAAAAAAATTAACACTAGATGTTGAATTATCATCGGCGACCTATTCTAGAAGTCATGTATGCATTAAAAAGTCTGTAGTAACTTAAATGTTTTGTAAAAAATAAAAGAGTTTACAGGTTCTACAGTAATAGATTGTGGAGTTGATAATAGGTCATATGCTCCGCTATATGATTTTGTTGCAGGCATTAACACAAAATGTTTTCATATATCATAAAATAACTTAACCAAAAAACAACTAACAGCTGATGTAATTTTTTATTGGTATTGGCGACTAAAGAATATCCACTACCCAATTTAAGTATTAAATGATCCGACTTCTTTCTACATGCATTGTAAACTTAACAACAGACCTTCATCACAGCCTTTTCAGGCTTCTTGTCCTTCTTCTCGATGGGTGAAGCGTTAACGTCCTTTATTGTTGCGTTCGGAGTGGCGTTAGGGGTCACCCACGCGGCCGGCGTCGCCGGAGTGGCACCGGGTGTGACAGTCGCCCGACGTTCCGGCAACTTTTGATTTTATGGAGTAGTGATAGTGGTGGGGATTTATGAGAACTATATTAAAAGCCGAGTGTATAGAATTCGGATTGGTACAGTCAGTGTGCCATAGTTTGATTTTTAATTTTTTCCATAATATATTTTAATATAATTTTTATTATTTAACAAAGTATTTAAACAGCATACAAAATATTCAGCAATTTAAAAACCATGCATGCATTCGAATAACGGCTATTCTCATATATATTTTTATATCAACATTAAAAAAATTGTCTATATAATGTAAAATAATTATAATAGCTGTTTCTTTTTGTTATTGAATTTGCATTCTATTATCTATGTTCATTGTTTTTTCCTAATTTCTCTGAGCATTGATACTTTTAATAATAAGCTCACTAACTTTATTTTTAACAAACATAATAATTAAAATGGTAATATTAACATATTGCATGCCTTAAGCGCGAGCGTAGGTATGCTTCTACTGTCGCCTAAAAATCCCGTGTAATCACGATAACTAAAAAACTATTTAACTTTTAAATTTAATTGCTTTTTCAATCTCATCACTAATCTATTGGGAATAACTGTATTGAAAATCATAGCTTGATATAGTATCGATTAGCTGTAATTGAATTTTTTAACTCGCAGTTATTCATGTTTTAATCTGTCATTTCGCTTAAATATCTGAAATGGAGATTGAAATGAATGTTTTATGTTTTTGTGATTGCCAACAGATGGCAGTAGTAATATCAAAAATAAAACAACTATTTTCGCCCGAGGATTTTTTTCAATTGTTTAGCTTTAAGGCGCACGCGCGCAGGGTGCCCGGGTTCAAATCTGTCCTAGAATTTGTTTTTTTTTTTAAGTTTATTTTTAATTACTTTCAAATGTTTTAATCATTTCCAAAGTTATTTTTAATGTAATTAGTAATGCGTTTATATTAACAACAATTATTGTAAAATAATTTTCATTAGTGACTTCGGGAAAGTTTTGAAGAACTTCAAAAAAGGATTTTTGGTGAAAAGCTCATATAGTGTCATTAACCTCTAATTTAAATAACATACATATGTCACGAGCGCTTGAGACATGCACATTTGGTTTTACCAAATTTCTTGATAATGTGGACAAAGACCTAACCAACATTTTTTATTTAATTTTTATTTTTAATTCGTATGAGAGAATGAAATTAATCACTCCTTCGTTGACAGTGAATTTTTTCATATAAGCCTAATAAGGTTTTAAGTTTCAGTTTTATGTAAGATTTAAAATCATCATTCCCAACTTTGTTTCGATATTAAAAATAATTCATCTAACATTTTATGTATGTTTACAATCATGATTGTTTGTTCATTGTTTAAGAGCTTTTTGCCACATTGCATAATGAATTAAAATCTCTATTTTACCCCTCCAAGGATATTCTTTAATTATACTTTTTTGTTCCATTTGGGTGTAGAACAATGATGTTATGATCTGTCTGTGATTGCAATGAACTAACACCATACAATAGAGAAGTTCAATATTATAATGATACCATAAAAAATGTAGTGATACAGGAAAAATAAGGGATACAAAAAAAAAATCATGATAAAGCTAGTGACAGTAACAATAAAGGAAGGAACAAAAGCGTGTACAACAGGCTCGTATTTTTTAATAACAACAAAGAAACTTAAAATGCAATAAAGAAAAAACACATAGACACACAAAAATTAGTAATAAACCTAAATAGATGAAAGTGAATTTAATTAAGTATAGGGATGATGAATAATTTTCAGTTTTGTGAACCTGTAGTATATATTGTTTGCATACTTTTGATGGAACATAATAATATGTTTCGAGTTATTAACCTATTGCTGTACACAGAGGGGATATGTCTTGGAGATGTTTGTGTCCTCAGCTGTGCTGATGTGTTCTAATAAAAAACTCATGCATGTTGTAGCAGGGATCGGAAATATATGATTACAATATGTTTCCGGACAATATTTTTCCTTCATTAATTATAGGTCTGAGCGGATAGCCCAAATGACATGACGAGCAGTGAATGTAACGAACCATTACCCATTTCAGCACCCATTTTTATAAATGCATTGCGTTCATTCCATATTGGGATGGAATTCAATAACACGTGAAAATTCTGATGGAATATAATAAGTTGACATTGAACGCGTCCACAGCCACAACTTGCGTAAGTGTCCGCAATACACATCCGTTCTGTATATAACCAACTTCTATATTTAACTTGACAACCTAACACGGATCTCGTACAACAAAAATTTCATTTATATAATGCCATCTGATGGTATGGCTATGTGATTACAAATGACACTATCAACTTACATGGGATGAGGGTGTTGCATGATGCGGAGTAGCGTGATGTCGCCAGTCTTGGCCCCACCACATAGCGCTACCACTTGCCTGCTGGCCATAAGCCGAATAGGCATATCTGTGAAACGTCACGAATATCAACACACATTCCTTTAGTTTCAGCATTTTGTTGATGTTGTAACAAATTTTGCAACATTTTTACAACAGATGAACCCTCTGTGTACTTCTTTGCCTATAAAACATAACCTGTAATGTTTTCAACTAGCATTACTTTTTACAGTTTCTAAATATTTATCCACTTTGTAGTTTATATGTCATATAAAATAAAAAGTGAAAGATAACAATGCCTCTACAGACTGGAGTTTGTTTCCTAATAATGTACATAAAAACAATAAAAAAATAACATTAGAGTGAAGATTATTCGAATATGAGTCGACCATTTGAGTTTCATTTTTTATATGAAAAATATGCATGGTTGACCAACAGCTATATAAAATGTTGTCTTTCTTATTAATAGCATTCAAAATCAAACGAATGGGTGTACCACAGTCTACTCGATTTGGGATGGATCTCAAACATGTATAATTTTATAAATTCTTTTGGGAAAACCCACATAATAATTAAGGTGTAAATAATGTTCAAGGAATGTATGAAAAAGGAAGAGTTTAAAATAAAAAAATAAATTACTACTATTGGTTTAAAATATGGAAACAGATATTGACAGAAAAGAACAGATAACTTTATTCGTAACGGATTTACTCATTTCATATGAATCTTTAATTTTTTCTTACTGTGCTATTTCTATGGTACAAGAATATTACTATTACTATAATTAGATGAACGTCCATACCCAGACTGGTAATATTGCTCATACGAAAGCGGACCAACAGGTGTCGCGTATGGTACGTCGGTAGAATGTGCAGATGTGGTTGCGTAAGTCTCGGCGTTAGCCGTTCCGATGCTGGCGGAATTGACCGATTCGGTGCGCGACGAGTATCTTTCGCGATGCCTGTTTGCGCATAAATATGAATTATTCTTATAATAATTTAAAAACAATAATTTGACATGTACGCATAGGGTTCCATTGTCATTAATCTTTTAAAGGTCCACAATTTTAATGGCACAGACAGTTTTATTTTTAATTATTCCATGCTGTCTGCCCGATTCTTTATTTGATAATAAAATATAAACGTATTAAGACTCAATTTTCGCACCCTAAATAAGAATGGACATCTTGTGTTATACACAGAATGGAATTGAATATCCTATTCCTTCCTAAAAGTTTGTATTGTTTGTATCTCAAAGACTAGCGATGCACTAGTGACTATTCTGGGAATGCGAGTGGTCCATGGGCGGCGGAGACCACCTGCTCTCTGCATGGCTTGCATTCTCGTATGCCCCTTTAAATGTTGTAAAATAGTTGCGACAGATAAATGAATATAACAAAATCTATGAACAGTGAATATGATCAACAAGTTAAAGTTTGACTACGGAACCCTAAAGATAATACTGAAATTCATATGTGTTTGGATAATAATAGTAATGTTTGGATAATAATAGTAAAGTATATAAGTTATTATACACATTTTTCTTAAATAATTAATTACTGTTAGAATTCCACTATTCCAATATATAACACCGGGGGGTTTTTTTTCATATTTTATAAATAAAAAGTTGCAGTAAAATTTCTTTGGTTGTGCTGTTTGTCTCTAGCTTAGTTTTGATACCATTGAGTAGACGACATTTAAAAAAAAATGAAAAACAAGAAGTAAAAAAACGATGTCCTGCCATTTTGCTATTGTTTTTCTGTTAACCAAAATGAGTGGATCTAACATAGAAATATGATATACATTTTGAAGTTTATTACAATAAAGGGAAAAATGTGAAATAAGTTATGAAAAAAATTTGTGACGTTTATGGAGTTGCATTAGTGTTGGTAAGAGCAGCACAAAAGCGTTTTCAATTTGGTAATTTTGATGTTAACGATGAACATCAGTTTGATTGACCTGTTATAGATAAAGTTGATATCATTCGGAAAAAGTAGAGCAAGATGAGCATATTAGTTTTTATAATATAGCTAAGAGCTGGGAATTGACCATAAAAAAGTTTTGTCCATTTGAAAAAAAGTCAGATATACACAAGAGCTCGATACTTGGGTCCCACATGACCTCACTGAAAAAAATATAATGAACTATGTATTCACTTGCGATTAAATGACTGGGTAGTGAAACTCGGATTGACTCACAATAAGTACATGTTATGTGTATGGTGGGATTGGTAGAGCATTATTCATTATGAGTTTTTACCGCCGGGCAGAACTATCAATTCAGATCTATACTGCCATCAGCTGATGAGAGTTAAACAAGAAGTAGAGAAAAAACGGTCGGAATTGATTAACAGAAAGGATGTGGTGGTTTTTCACCATGATAATGTCGGACCACACGCATCTTTAGCCACTTAGCAGATATTGAGAGAGTTTGGTTGAGAAGTATTAATACATCCACCATATAGCCCTGCCCTTGCACCCTCAGACTTTTACCAATATTTTGAGAATTCTTTAGATAGTGTTAGGTTAACATCAAGAGAAGAATGTCAAAACTACTTGTTGTAGTCTTTTGATCAGAAATCCCAAAATTTCTACAGCAATTGGATTATATTCACTATGGCAACAAGTTATTGAAGAAAATGACGTATATATTATAATTAAATGTTAATAAAATATGATGAAAAATTATTTTTAAATTGTATATAAAATAAGAAAAAACTTTTCCCCGGCTTTATATATCAAGTTGAAATAATCAATTGATACTGGAAGAAAATATGTGAATGGCATTTCTATATTTCAGTTGTGGTTTTATTGCAATGGGTAATACTAGTACTGGTAAACATGGTCACACTGGAGTTGTTTAATAACAAAACAGTTATTGTGAAAACCCTATACACAGATTATATTGATGAAATTCTCCATAGTGTATATGAATTTCAGTTTTATTACGAAAAGTAAGATTTAATCATTGCAAATAGCATATCTGATGTTCACAAGATACTATTTGAAATTTCATAAATGGGAACAGAATGCGTTTTTGTTGGCTGTTTCAATAAAAAAAATACCTTAAAAGCATATTTGTGCCTTTACAATGGCACAAATATGTATCTTTAAATAAAAAGATATCACAAAAGGTTTATTTTGATTTTGAAAATTAAAAGCCCATCTTATTAACAATGGGAATGAACTTAGTGATATAAAATATAGTTTAGGTAATAAATTTAAATTGTAAAAAAAAAATTAGAAAAGGTAACACCAACGACACAATTTAAAAGACCAGACAATAAAAACGATTCTAGTTCATTTGTTTTAGCAAAAGCTTTAATTAAACTATAGCATAGCTTTTAACAGAACATTTCATATTGCAAGCAATACAATGCTATATAAGCCCTAGGCATTATCCCAAATTTTTGAAATACATATAAAGATTACATGCATTACAATTTACTAAATACATCTCATATTCTCTTATTAATCTTAAAATATGTAGATAAATATTTCTACTTAACTGATATGTTATTAATAAGAAGATTACAATAATAAAATATGGGACAGAACAATAATGTCTTAAATAAAATGCTTATTGTAAATTATAAAATTAAGCTAAAAACAGAAACATGGGTGATATCAATATTTCTAGATATAATCAAATGGTTTATGAAATTGATAAGAAATTTCTAAAAAATAAACATACAATGATAAAAATGGAAAAATGTGGAATAAAAAAGTTGGAAAAAAATGTATTATGATAATGCTTTGGATGGGATTGTAGCCAGCAGTGAAAAATACAGAACAATGAATTATATCTTGCTGAAATGTACATAACAATTTAATACACATATCAGATTTAATTAAGAAGAGGAACATACAGTTCAATAATTGTGGTAATCAGATATGGTATGGTAACCAGATGTGGTAATCAGATATGGTATGGTAATCAGACAACCTTTTATTTGACTGGCCAGTAGAGTGTACTTTGTGATGCGTAATTAACATTACGTAACAGACACAATTTTAATAGTAAAATCACTTAGAATAAAATCACTAAATATAATTTCCTTCTTAATTGTTAATGTTCTATTACATATCACGAAAACCTTTTTTTACCATTTTTTTTCTAATTATTATATGGGATATTGCAAGATTTGTCTACCCCATCTAACCATGCAACTAACGCCTTTACAACATCGCATGCACCACATTATGAATGATTTAAATACCTCCGCCTGCACTTTTTCTTGGAGCTTGAAGGAAAACCAAAATACATTTTACTAAAAAATTTCCTTGTGATAAAAGACAAGTTCATAAATGACACCAGACATTGAGGAAAAAGCAAGAATGTGTCAACACAAGATTAAAATTAGTTTGTTCAATGTGGAATTTTCTTATCAATATTTAAATTGTTTGAAAATTTGGATGCAATTTTTAATAACTGTTACAATTGTGAGAATTTTTTTTAAGCTTGAATATATGCATAGATTTCACTTTAATTTTCTGAACATACACAGAAATATTAAACATTTTATGCAACTCTTTCTTTATAACTACATTAAATTGCATCAATACATAAGCTGCTTAAGAGTAATTTGGAATTGTGGTATTTTTGACATATCTAACAAAACACTTTCAAACTTATTAAATAATATACATTTATGAGTTTCATCAAACATTTTCTAAAATTATGAGACAGAGAATAGCTTAATATATCTATCTATGTTAATATGTGTTTCTATTGAATATATTTCTATCTCTTATATGATAAATTAATATTTTGTTTTTTTATTTTGTATTTTTTTTTATGCATGAGTATTTAATATACTACAATATATTATTGAAAAAATTGTAAATATAGAAACTAAAATTTGATAAAAGTCATCTTATCCAGGGGTATCCTAACTTATAAATTTAAGAAATCGAAAAGCTAACTAGCAGCAGTTCCAATTTTATATTTTTGGTTTTAACAATATCTTTAGATTTTAGTCAGTGTTAACAATTTAGAATATAGAAAGTAGTCAATTTTAAAACCTTAGCCATTACTTAAAAGACGAGAAGATTTAAACCATAATTCAAACCCACATCCCAAAAAAACTATTTAATAGTACGTGTTGAAACACAAAAATAGTAGATAATAATACTCGAATGATAGACGAATTTCAGTGATACACGCATCTAGCCGGTACCGACTTACCTATCTCTGTCTTTGTCCTTTTCGCGATCCCTATCCCTGTCTCTGTCTCTATCCCTGTCGCGCTCGCGGCGGTGGCGGTGATGGTGGTGGTGATGGTGATGATGGTGATAGTCTCGCTCTCGATCTCTATCTCTGTCCCGTTCTCGTTCCCGATCCCGTTCTTCATCCGACCAGCGTGAACTTTCTCCGTGCTCACTCTCCTTGTAACGTGGATATTGATCCTGAAGGCACATTTAATTTTAAATTATTACAATCGACTAAAAATGTATATGAATTTATATTTCATTTAAAAAGTTATAACTTTAATTGATATGTGTGAAATTTTTTTGTTATGAATAATGTATATACATATATTAATGTGATGATGGAATTCAATTTTTATTGTCTACTGATGAAATCTTGTCAATGAAAAAAAGGGTTGTATTTATGTTTTGCATACCAATTTCACAAATATTGTATGAAAGATCTAAAAACACAGGTAACTATGTTCGTAACATACTTTTCGCTTAAGTCGCTTGAGATATTGAAGCACATGACTTGAAAACTGCCCCTCAAAGATAGACTATGGATAGTCGATCATGCTTGTAACAAGACATGTACTATTTATAACATGCACAAGGCCCGATACACTTTATTCCTCACATTTACTTTCCTTTCAATATATGCTAAGTTTGTCCACTGCCATTCATAAAAAAAAATACCCAAGTGAACAAACACTTTAGCTTGTTCAATTCTCTAACTTCCTATTGCACTCAGTCATGCTTTTGCTTGTTTGAAACACCATGATGTTAATCTTGTAGGCTTGGCGGCTACAGTTTACATTTATATTCACAATTCCTTTTTCGACCAAATCGTCGATTATGCTTATAGACTGGGAGATGGTGACACAAAATTCCAGGTCATTTGTACCAGTATGGCGACTCATCAGAGGTCATAGCGCTGGTACAAGCGGCCCAATCGCATGGACCTTAATCGAACGTGTCAGATAAATTACGAGTGTCGAACAATTTGTTCCACAAACATTCATATTTTTTCTGATAATCGATGAAAAAAGAAATAGGGGGTAGCGTAATGCCATACTTCTCCAGGGTGAAATACAGTTGGCCATATCAACGAGAACACAATAATTTAAAAAAACAATTCAACCATTTGTACCAGGCTATTTTTTGCACAGCTAATCATCGTTGAGTAACCACTCATGAAAATCACCATGCCATACTTTTCCGACGGTTTCAAACGGCCGCCGTACTGCCAAAAAGGTGTATATTTTTTTTTTGGAAAACCATTTGTACCATAAATATTTTTTTTTATCAGTTCTCTGTATGATCTCTAAATAGAAGTCCAATAACGCCATTCCTAGATATACCTATATCAAAAGTTGGTTCTACCTATCAACAATTAGTCATAAATAGACATATTCATCAACAATCAGGAAATAAGATCATATCTCCACTGCTGACCAGAAAGCGTGTTAAAGTAATTAACCGGATCCTCAGAAGGTCGGCCAGTGCCGTCCATCTGAATAAAAGTACATTTACACAATTGCGGCTACAAACTCACAAGTCAAAGGCGGAAACTACGACGAAAATACCTCATAAAGTGACATTAGTCGTGGAGATAGTGGAACACAGGGTGCAAAGAATGCCCGGCTTGAAAAACAAGGCTACCAACTCAAATGACTTAAGCTAGCAACCTATAATGTATAAACTTTGAAGTTTGATGAAAAGATTATTGAGCTGGAAGAAGCAATAGATTGTTTGCACTGGTATATTTTAGTTATAATAGTTCGAAGACTAGGATAGGAGAGGATAAAATAAACCTTCAATCTACAGATCTGTTCTACTATTGGGAAAATAATAACTTATATCAAGGTAATGTCAGGTTTATGATCCACAAGTCCCTCACTAACAATGTAGTGAATATCGAAAGCGTGTTGATCAGGGTAGTATACCTTATACCCAAAATTACCAAATATTCTTTGCAGGTCATACAGGTACATGAACTGATTTCAATACACCCTGAAGATAAAACGAAACTTATGTATGATAATATTTCAAAAATCATACTCACTTCACCAATCCACTATGCCATAATGGACCTTAATGGACTAAAATGGGAAATTAGGCAAAGATATACCAACGAGATGAGAATGGAGCAACTTAGAATTGAGCTATAAAACCAAGGGGGGCAACCATTGGCCGACTTTTCAGAAAGAAAGAGAATCTTAATGATAAGCTCCTTGTTCAAGAAGCAGCCACACAGAAAATATACCTGGATTAGCACTGACAGTTTAACCACGAAGTGGAAAAATATTTAAAATTGCTTTCGGAATTTGGTTCAATAGTACGAATACAGACATAATAAGGGACAGGCGTGTCTTTTTTTTTTTCAGAAATCTGCCAATTTGCGAGTACATCAGATAGTTATATTTATACTAATTGGATGAATGGTTTAGGTACACAAAGAAGTCGAACATGATACACATTAATTTTCACATATTATACCTATAACCCTACTCTCCCATCCACCTAATTGTGAAAAACGCATCTCGCTATTTTTAATAAGCAACATTTATACCAAACATCGTCATACATCGATCCATAAAAAGTTTCATACACAAATCAACTTCTTTTTACTCCCATAAAAAGTGAATTTATAAAAATCATTTCTTATTCATTCTTCACATTGTACAAAGTATCATATGATCAAATTTATTTTGATCAATTTTTAATTTCAGAAATTTAGTAATGAATGAACCGACGAGTTGCTTTTCTCTAATTGTGGTTATCATTCTATATTATTTAATACTTTAGACTTTATGGTTATCATTCTATATTATTTAATAGACTGCTCCATCAAATAATATACAGTATTTTTTACCCATGAAATTTCCATACAGAGTTGTGTAAGACTGTTTACCCCGCTGTTAAGCTGTACTCTCTCACAATTTTTTTTATTTGAAGTTGACAGACTTGATGGTCCGAGAGCCAGTGCCCGGTAACCTAAAGGTAAATTATAAAACCTAAAATTTTGCCCAGGGAGTCTCTTATATGTGTCCCCCATAAGGCCCTTAAGGTGGCAACAAGGTGAACCTTTTTATACTCAAGAACGCCAAGTATAAAAATTTCACTAATTTTGAAAGTATTTTATAAAGGGTGCCATTTAAAATTTTCATAATACATAAACATTATTATTTCAAAGTAACAATGGCAGATGAATATCACATTTCCAAGGTCATGACAGACACTTTTAACATTGATAAAAATTATAGTTTCTCAAAAGTATTTTATTGAATCTGATTTTCATATATGTTGCTTATTAGACTATAAAAAGCTTGTATTTACCTCAGCAGATGTTTTATTCTGGTAGACATCAAAAACTTATCTGCAGACCAAGTATACCCATACTTATAAGTTGCATAGTTATCCTTTTTTTCTTTCAAATAGTAGTATTTTATTCTGTGTAACTTCTCTTTCTTTCTAATGATTATGATTCTTTCTTGGAGTTTAGCCTGGTCGTATTGCCTTGCAGAAAATAAAACTACACCCGACCTAACTGTTTTTGTCACATGTTTTCAGTTTATTTCCAAACTTTGATGTAGAAGCCTCATATTTCATATATAGGTATAGTGAAATAACCTAATTTTGGTAAGTTCTATTTTGCTTTTTGTATTATATTACTATTAATATAATTTCAATATATAATATTATTATTAACATACTTTTGTGAATTCGGATGTGACTTTATTATTATTGATATATTTTTGTAAATCTAACATTATGTCTGCTGAGTTACAGTGTCTGTTTTGTATTAGTGACAAAGCTGATAAAACTGGAAAAGTTTATTTATTTACCAAGAAGACAATGAAATATGTCAGAAAATTCTATGATTGCAAAAACATCATAAACTTAAATATAAGGATATTATTTTACCTAGTGACTTGTATGAACTGGGATTTCATAGTAATTTTTAATTTTCATAGTAAAGATATAAGGCATTTACGGCCTTGAAAACAAACTTTTATAACAGAACAAACAGTAGAAACTTCTACCGTTCCCTAACCCAGGGTATCAGCATCAGAATCGGTATTGGTTGATCAGCCATCAACATCGACCAGCAGTTCAACACTTCATGATACTACATTGTAGGATTCGTCAGTACAAAACGTGCTTGAGATCAATAAACTTGTAGGTCATAGAACCCAAGCTGATGAAACTGTTGAAGAAGTACTGGTTGCAAATCCTGAAGCAGCAAGTTAATTAGGTAATTTTGAGCAACAAAGACGTAACAAACATAGATATTGTATTTTTTTTAATAAAAAAAAACATATATTTTAGTATTTAATATAATTAAATTTCGCTACAAAAGAGAAATACTGTATTCAACTGCATCCAAAATATATGAAGATGGAGTGTGCACTGTACATGAGAATGGTTAGGCAGTGGGTATGTTTTTGATGTCTGCCAGAATATTATCCACGGAGAAAACGTCTGTTGATGTAAGAGAAGCTTTTTATAGTCTAATAAGCAACTTATACAGTGTAAACTCTTTATAACGATAAACTCCCTATAACGTTGGAGTGAGCCAAAGTTGGTTGGTTTGCGTTAAAACTCACATATTGAAACACTCTTTATAGCGATACGCCATTCTCTATTACGAAGAATTACGAAGAAATGTGTTCATATTTTTAGACAGTAAATATTTATTATCGGTATTATTGTTTATGTTATGTTATCAGGTAACAAAAGACTTTGAAGCTCGAAACATCCGAGGTCGGTCTAGCTTTGTTATCCTTAATTGCCTTGAACACGTGCAGTATGACGCATTGTTTTCGAAGTGATGGTCTTCGACCAAGCATACTGGGTACCTATCGTATTATCAGTCGTAATCCGTCATCAAATTACGTACAGTAAAATGAACGGTGAGGCAGGATGTCGATATGCAAATCAATAATAAACAATAATTTATATGTATAAGCATTTATTATCTAAGACATACATACATATTAAAAATTCTTGTTAATTTGGTTTTTTTTGTTCACTCCATATAACGATAACTCTCTATAACGACAAAAAATGCTCAGTCCCTTGAGTTTCGTTATAAAGAGTTTACACTGTATAAAAATCAGATTCAATAAAATACTTTTGATAAAATATAATTTTATCAATGTTAAAAGTGTCTGCCATGACCATGGAAGCACGATATTCGTCTGCCATTTTTATTTTTGAATAATGATGTTTATATAATTTGAAATTTTTAAACGGCAGCCTTTATAAAATACCTACTTTTAAAAATGGTGAAATTTTTATACCTGGCGCGTTTAAGTATAACAAGGGTCCACTTTGTTGCCACCTTAAGGGCCTTATGGGTGACACATATAAGAGAATCTCTAGGCAACATTTCCAGTTTTATAATTTAAATTTAGGTTGCCGGCCACTGCCTCTTAGACGAAAATTTCTAAGCCTTCCATGCTGACCCATTGCAGATTGGAGGCTGGTAAAGATTATTGTTACCAACTCAAAGTCAACATCAGCGACAAAGAGCTAAACATGTTCCCTGAGACACGGAGTGTGTGTGATTTATGTTGACTAAGTTAAAAACTCATTAGTAAATTGGGTCATAGATGGGATCGAACCTGATAAATTCATATTTGAATCCGGGCCTTAATGACCAAGCCGCTACCGCTAAACTGTTCGTTTGTATAATAATTTGTAAAATGTACTTGAAAACCATATCTAAACTTCATCTGGTAAATTTCTATCACGTTTAACATAAAAAGTGTGTCTGTGACAGAAGAAACACATTAAAATTAATATTTTTGATATTTTATTTCCTTATTTTGAACCATTTAGACATTGAACTCCTATAAATAAACCAAACATCTAGTCTTTTTCATTTAAAAATAGGTTATAGCACTCAGGAATCAGAATAGCTTCAGAATTTGGGAGTCATATCAATAGTTCCAAAGACTTACACCCTACATCCAAATTTACAAATTTATAAACTTTACCTATTTACAATATAATTATACACAAATGATAACCTAATACTTCTTTTATTTAAGAAGAAATGACAACAAATTAAATTACAGATGTACATAACCTATAGATGTATATAATCATGAAAAACTATGATAAAATTATGACTAACAAATCCGGACATGCATAAGCACACACTTATGCACACAGTCATGCATTCACACATGCACAAGCATATGTACACATATTCATGCACACAACACATATATGCATGCATGCACACTCCCACGCACATGCGACAACTATATAAAACAAATGAATATAGCCCTAACAAAATACAAAAATCATATTTTTTTATAGTCACTAAGTTATACTAAATGTAATTTTAGTATGGTGAATAGAAATCACCACATATGGCCTATCATTTATCCAATTACATGTTCCGAATGTATATCAATTTTCATCAAGACTGGTTAATTCTTTTCTAAAGTTACAAATGGATATACAAACAAACCGACATTAACCTATCATTTGCCGAATCACATATTCTTGTACACCATATTTTTTCAAAATCGTTGAAACCATATTTTATAAAATAAACATAGACAAGTAATCAGATAGACAATATCCTATCACTTCTACAATCACATGTCCTACTGTACATTAATTTTCATGAAAATCGGTAAAATATTTTAAATTACAAAGGAAGATATAGACAAACAAACAGACAGATTGACTTACGTACAGTAGCCTATCACTTGCGCAATCACATGTTCTTACTGAATATCAGTTTTCACTAAGATCAGTGAAATCTTTTTTGAGTTATAAATCAATATACAGACTGACAATCAGACAAACGAACATACAGTAGTGTAATATTTGCACAATCACATTTTCTTACTGTATGCCAATGTTCAAACGATTGTTAAGTATTAAAAGACATATAGAAAAACATATTGACAAACAGCCTATCATGTGTGCATCCAAATATTCTTACTTTATACCAATTTTCATCATGATTCATCAAGACATTCTTGAGTTATAAAGGGACATATAGACAGACATAAATTTTAAATATAGAATTGGTGTCAGATAGTCATAAAACGAACATCTTTCAGGTAATTTTACAAAAAAATTGTATGTACAGACAGACGCAACAAATTTATAACAGATATATAAGACTACATAGTTTTGTATTTAATGGTTTGCAAATATCATTTTTGTATCAAAACTAGTGATGTCCATCATTAATTATCCAAATAATTCTATTTACATTCAGCAAAAATATAGTTAATCCAAATTTAAAAAGAAAAACTTTTAAGAAGAAATTTATGACTGATAACAGACAAAAAAAAAATATTTTCTGACCAGTAGGTATTCCAGATTTCCAATATTATCATATAAAAATAAAGACTACTTTTTAAGTGATTAAATAATTAACACTCAAGTACTTACAGTGTCACTTAGCTTTGTCTCCTCTAGCCGTTTACTAAGAGATGGATCAATTTTCTGAATTCGAACATCATCATAACTTTGAGAATGTTTAGGTGCAATAGGTACTGGTTGTGGTTTTCTTTCCATTGTTTTCTCTTCATAATATGCTTGACATTTTTTACCAAATGGGTCTAAATATACTTCAAGCACCTAAAATTTAATTAAAATCAAATTTCAATCGAAAATTATTAATTAAATACAGATTGTACAAATGAATAAAAATATATGTACCTGACCCATAACTGATTTCCCATTGTATTTTTCTATGCAAAATCTTGAATACTTTGGTTCTACAAAAACTACTCTAGCAAAACCTAAATGCCGATTTGTGATGGGATGATAAAATATTGTTAATTCTTCATAAGCTCCGATTTTGTTCAACATGTTGCCCAAAAATGCTTTATCTATGTTATCATTTAAATTAGTTATCATCAATTCAAGTTGTGGAGGAACACCTACATAATTCTGGTCTATTTTGAATCTGCAAAAGAAAATATTTTCAAATTTTCGCGCGTTCTACAACTGTCAGTTTAAGGTTGGCGGCACTGTCACCAAGCTACAATAAAAACAAAGATATAACCAAAATTTACAATATTTCGTGCAAAATAACAAATTACTTGCATTTTATGATTTCTGTAAATACTATTTAATGTTGGATTTAGTTAATAATTACTGAAATTAGTGAAGATGACAAATAATCACCTATGTATAACAACATTTAAAGAAATAGAAATGCCAAGAAAACAACTTTTATGATTTTTTCAATGAAATTGTTAGAAAAGAACGGGTCTGAATGTATTTTTTTTCGCTATAATGTATGTGACACAAAATCTTATTGGAAACCTTAACAAACCAAAAACATAGTTAAAGTTGAAGTATACCTAGGGACGGGTAAATCTAATGGTTCAAGTCTAGTTCGTATTCTTGGTAAGGGGGCTCTTGGATCTCTGCATGTTACAGGTGGAAATGTAGCATCTCCTGGTACTGTGCCGTCATATCTATATAACTTCGTTGCACCTTTTATAAGACTCGGATCTACTAAGAGTTTGTAGTTTTTAGGGGCTTTGTGAACAAAAGCATTGTGCACTGGTGTTTTATGCTCCATTCCTCCATTCATTCTGAAAAAGAAAAACCGATTTTAGTAACAATATTCGATATAACCTATAATTTTCAGCAAATATGTAAGTTTTAGTTTCAGAGTGCGAATAACTAAATTGACCGAGTTCAAAGCTAAAAAAGAAATGGTAATCGATTATGAACTCATTTTCAACGAACCTGAAAAAGATATAAACTAATTCGTTAACAAAACGGGCATAATTGTGAAATAGCAATATTGTACGCCATAATACAGGAATCCATTATATTACAGAATAGTACATATCCGTAATAAATACTATTAAGGTAATTGAACACACAACACTGATTAATATGAGAATAGCGAATTATTAAATAATTTTCTACAGCAAGCTCTCTCCATGGTGACGGCCACTGGGAGCTAAATAAATACATAAATATAGAATAACCTTATTCACTGTTTACGCAAATAAAGAAAATTAATAATAAATTATATAAGAAATAAAAAACCTTCTAATTTAACAACAATATCAAGTCTACACATACTAAATAATTTTGTTTAGCATTATAACTCGTAGAAACAATAAAAGTTACTAAAATGACAACAATTCTCGTTCTCGCCTACAATTCCACCAACTACCAGGGCGAATTTTTATAGCTGCGTTCAAATTCTAATCTGTTTTAAATTTATTAAAATTATGTATATGCGATGAAGATAAATATTTATAGAGTGATTTTAAAAATAAAAGAGTGTAATTTAACGCTAAAATAAGATTTAATTGTTATTTTGTATTGCATAAAAACTAAATTTACATAATTATGTTTTTGCAGATAAAGATGTCTTGAAAATAAATATAGCCCATAAAGTATTAAATGCAAAAAATTTAAAAACTATTAGAAAGCATTTTTTTTTTGCAAGTCAAAGTTTTTGAACATGCAAAAAATTCCTTTAGTATACAGTACATTTATCAGAGCACACAATGTCTGAAAGCATAAAGAAGAATTACTTAGATTGATCTGACATTTGACAACTTTAGGCATAGACTGCGGGAGTCTATTTAGGTTACAATTGTTGAGATTTGTCGATTGTTATGTCATCAGTTACGGTAATTTAACAAACGTTTAATATTATTTTCGTCTATTATTTGCTTTTTTTATATTCCTAATTAATTATGTGTAATCCATTGATATTATATATTTTAGGACGAAATGTCAGAAAAAATCGTTCCCGTGGTCAAGGCTGAAGATGCTGAGGAGGAAGAAGCAGACTTGGTCGATCCTCAAGAAGAATTGAGAGTTAGTATTTATATTTTAATAAATTCACCCAAATATATGTTATGTGTTCTAAAAAGTTATGGAAGTGTAAAAGCATTTGAAGTCTGATTTATAATAACCCTCAACTGGCTAGGTGGTTTTTTTTTTGTAGGATGGCCGGCCAAGTGCGGTCACCGTGACCGCATGTATTGTAGCTATAATATTTTTATGTTATTATCCAAATAATAAATAAATAAAAATACAGTGTTACTGATAGTATTTGCTTTTAAATAGAAAAGAAAAATTAATAAAGTATAACTTTTCTTAATGTTAAATAAAAAAAAATTATTCAAATGCTAAAAATATACAAAATCTTTAAGCTTCTGTATAAAGTCCTTAAAAAAATCTAAGGCGATTTTTTAAAAACATTGGTTTTATTTTCTTAAGAGATCATATAACCTAAAGAAAAAAAAAATCGTAAACGATATTACTAATGAAAAATTGACAACCGTCATTCATAGTCTTGTTTCGCGACAATCGCGACACATCTTTTTGCTACATTTGATATATATCGGCTTTTGACAACAAAAACATATATATCCATATATTGATTATATGGTCTAAGAATTAATTTTTTTATAAACAAATGCTCATAATAATAGAACCGTTTTAAATAATGAGCAGGTAAAATACAATTTGAATAGATTAATTAATTGTTTAAAAGATCGTCCTGAATGTCTAAAACCATATAATCAATAGTTAAGAAGTTATAACAATTTATAAGTTAATAAAATCGGTGACCGCTTCCAGGTTGATGTAGTGAAATATTTAAAAATGCCAAAAAAAATATAGAAAAATTTTTTTCATTACTTTGATGTACATAACTATATTTATAATTTTCTAAGTAATGAAAAAAAAATTATATAAAAGTCAGAATTTGTTTATAACAAATTGTTTATAAAGTAAGCAATGAAAATATTGTTGGAAAAAATGGTTGAATGGTTGAATGGTTGAAGAAACATATTTTTATATTTCAACTATTCTTTATTGCTCTTTTATGGGCAAAAGGTATAGTCCTAGTGAACTTTTCATTAAAAGATTTAGAGTTTCTGTTGAAAAATCATTTAGTTTACTCTACTAATATTTTAGATTACTAAGTACATATATAAAAATAGATATAATATTCTATTTTAGAGTGTCATTGGCAACACTGCGTATTCGACATTTGTAGGTCCGAAAGTTAGCAAATGGCAATATGCTTTTCCAAACTTAAATGTATTTCTTATTGCGAAAGGTTCTTTAAATACCCCACTAGGGTTCATGATTTCTCGAGCTTTTCAATTTCTCGGGTCTCGAGAATTCTCGAGGCTAATTTCTCGAGACTTCTCAGGTTGTCGAGAAATTTACATTTACGCACGTTTTCTCATATTATTTGGTTCTAATAATATCAACAAATTCAGTGGTTTTCCTCTCAAATAAAAGTATCAAATTAATATAAAACTTTTATTGATTACATACAAAAACATTAATCTTATGTACAAGCTAATTAACTTAAAAAAAAATACAGAAATAATATTATTTAAATTCATAAATATAATGACAGCACCATTTTTGGCTGGTTATTTAGAAAAAAAATCAACTTAAAACCTGTAAACAAAAATTGCTTCTATAAAACAAAAAAAAATAACATGAAAGAAAACGTTAATATCTTAAATTCAGGTAGAAAATAAATGTTAATTATAATTAAATTACAATCATAGCACCATTTATGACATGTTAATTAGAATAAAAACAAATGAAAATTTTGCTAGATCAATGGAACATCTCACGCTGAGGAGCTGAATATACAGACAGACAGATACATAACAATTAGGTCAGCTTACTCTGTCTGATGAAATAAGCCTTTAAAAAAACTAAAGCATTTATAGCTTTATCAGACAGCCGGTTTCTTATTTTATTAATAAACTATATTTTCTGAAATTGAAAACACTCTTTCATTTTCAGTTGAAGTAGGCTTAAGTGAAAAGACTTATCTGTTTGATTTAAATTTATCACATAATTTGTGAAACATTCACTACGTAAACTATACTTGGCTAGAGTCGAAACATGAATGAACATGTAAAAACGTGCAGCGAGACCAAAGGGTGCCGCTGCGCTTAGGCCCGCTCCGCCACGCAGCACAACAAACGGCGATTTAATTTATATATAGGTACATGATTTCTCGAGTTCTCGACTTTTCTCGAGCTTGATTTCCCGGGAACAAAGCCCAACGATTTCCCCCTATACCCCACTGATGGTAGAGTACTTACTGTCCTTTTACATCTTTTTTATCACCTGATTAAGGAACTCAGTCCTATATCTTTCCATTCTAATCCATTGGGGTGGGGGTGCTAATGGCAATTGTCACTATTGTAATGACAATGTCTGAGATTGATGATTTTACATGCTCTCTGAGGCACGAAGCAAGTAATTTAAATTTACTTAAATTAAAAACTCATTGATCCATTAGCCTGTGGTTGGGGTCAAACCTGATGCCTTTTGATTTCAAGGCGACACTCTTAACCGCTGAGCCATCATAGCTCAAACAAATATATTTTTTATTCAAAAAATATCATTTAATGATGATGCAGAAGAACTGGACAACAAAACTCATTTTAACATTACTTAAAAATTACACCTATGAAGTAATAGAGATTGAGAAGAGACAAGTCAAAGACAAAAGTTATGGACTTTTTAGTAGATATAGAAATCTAGCTATTGCATTTGTGCTCATGACACAACTTTTGAAAAAGTTTGCTGTTTTCCGACTTAACACGATGAGCTGAGTCAGAAAATATATATGGTTCAAAAGTTTACATATGTGTGTATTTATATATTGGGACCTTGAATAAGTTCTCGCTGTTTCTTTTATAAAAGTTTTATTTAAATTATAACTACCAAAAACATTTCATTCAAAGTATTGCCCATCACTAGTGACCAGTTTCTCCCATCTTTCTGGCAGTATATGAATTTCGTGTCGGATAAACGACATGTCTTTTAAGGCTATCCAAGAATCGATCCATTTTTTAGATTCTTCATAAGAAATAAAGCGCTGGTCAGCTAGGCCAAGATGGCAAGAAGTTGGCCAGATGACAAGAAGCTTCGAACCATGGATATTTGGTTTTGCAGATGATGTTGATGCATAGCCGGGCTTATCCCACTATTTTCTATGCTTTGGATTATCATAGTGTATCCACTTTTCATCGCCAGTCACGATGCAGTGCAAAAAACCTTTTCTTTTCTGCTGTTGAAGCAGTAGTTCACACGTGAGAAAATGTCGTTCAACCTCTATCAGCTTCAATTCATATGATACCCAATGTCCTTGCTTGTGGATCATTCCTAAAACTTTTAAACGTTTTGAAACAGTTGACTCGTCTACTTGTAATGTTTCTCCAAGTTCTATTAGTATCTGATATGTCTTGATCGAGTAATTCTTCCAACTTTTCGTCTTCAAATTTTTTCGGTGCGCCAACACGTTCATTATCTTCAAATTCAAAATCATTATTTTTGAAGCATTGAAACATGTCATATCTGACAAAGCATTGTCACCATAAGTCTCAGCAAGAATTCTATGTGCTTCAGTTGCAGATTTCTTTTGAATAAAGTAGTGCAATAAAATTCCCCACAAATACACTTTATTTAGCACAAAAATAGACATTTTCAGAACTAAGAAAAAATTACTTTGTTTAAACTAAAGTGAACTACCATACACTGAAATTTAAGGTTAGTTACACTACTGCCTTGCATGTGTGTTACCATTTGAAATTCCACGAACTGGGTACTGCTACTGCCATCTTTGAAGAAACAACGAACTTATTCAAGGTCCCAATATATATACATACATGATATAACAGGGCTTGTTAGCATGATAGCATCTACAATTCACATGTTCTATGGATGATTACAATGGTCAAGTTCATATTTGAGCCAAATTAATTAACTTAGAAATTACAACATTTTGAAATTTTGATAATCCTAAAATTACATATTAAGACTTGGAATTAATTTGTAGCGTTTTCTTAATTAAAAATAAGGATTTATTTTGATTCGAGTACAAAAAATACCTCATTCAAAATATTTCCCATCGCTTTCTACTACTTTCTGCCATCTTTCTGGCAAGAGACGAATACCGCGCTGGAAAAACTCCTTGTCTTTTGATGAAATCCACAAATGGACCCATTTTTGGCAATCTTCGTACGAAGTGAACTTCTGGTCAGTCAGGCCATGTGCCATTGATCGGGAATAGGTGGTAATCTGAAAGTGCAATGTCTGGAAAGTACGGTGGATGAGGCAGAACGTCCCATTTCAGCGTTCCCAAGTACATTTTTACCGGTTTTGCGACGTGTGGATAAGCATTGTCGAGCAAGAAAAATGACTTTGTCATGTCTTTTGCTGTATTCCGACCGTTTTTCTTTTAATGCACGGCTCAAACATATCAATTGTAGTCAGTAGCTATCCCCAGTTATGGTTTCATTTGGTTTCAGGAGTTCGTAATAAATCACTCCCCTCTGATCCCACCAAATACAGAGCAGAAGCTTGGATCCATGCAATTTTCTGCTTTGCCACTGATGTTGATGGCTG
Source organism: Eumeta japonica (assembly GCA_005406025.1). NCBI lineage: Eukaryota > Metazoa > Arthropoda > Insecta > Lepidoptera > Psychidae > Eumeta > Eumeta japonica. Next base: position 152,683 of record BGZK01001227.1, read on the forward strand.
ATCGGGTTTTACCCATGACTTTCTGCGCTTGGGATTGTCAAAATGGATCCATTTTTCATCACCAGTGACAATTTGGTGCAAAAAATCCTTTCGTTTTTGTCGTTCAAGCAACAATTCACAGGTTAAAAAACGTCTCTCAATGTCTCTTAGTTTTAATTCATATGGCACCCAATAACCCTGCTTCTGGATCATTCCCATTGTTTTGAGGCGTTTTCCTACCGTTGATAAAACAACTGCCAACGATGTAGCCAATTCTTGAAGCGATTCACACGAATCTATGTCAAACAAGCCCTGTAATTCTTCATCTTCAAATTTTTTTGGCAGTCCAGGTCGTTCTTTGTCATCTAGCTCGAAATCACCACTTTTATAACGTTCCTACACATTTGCTCAGCTAGAGCATGTTCATCATGAACTTCCAACAGAATCCGATGACTTTCGGCAGCAGTTTTACCCATATTAAAATAATGGAGCAAAACTCCCCGCAAAAACACTATTTGGTACAAATTTTGACATTTTTAATTAATCACAGTGTGGTTGTTTACGTTTTTAAAATAAAATAATAATGGCGATGACATCTGATATCAACTGGTTTACGATAAATAAATTACTGTTGGTACAAAAGGAATACAGTACTACCTACGCCATCTGTTATTAAACGCTACATATTAATTTCAAGTCCTAATATATCATATGATTTACATATGAAAATGAAATGAAATCTACTTTCATTTCAGATGCTGAATGGCCTTTTTGTTTGTTGTGTTGACTTTAAGTAACTGTAATATGTCTACATCAGCGAGACGTTTTTAATGTTAAAGATTGGAATGAAAACAATGTTGAATTAATTCTAAAAATTTTAGTACAAAACAGATAATAAATAGTGATAGGTACAGCAGCGGTAGAGTCGTCGTGAGTGTTCAGTGACAACTTTGTGTCACTTTTAAAATCGTCCCACTCGCTTCGCACTAGATATTGGGATACCTATGCGTAGCCCATTACCCCTCTTTCCAACCATAGTCTTGATCCATATTTCTGGTTAGTTTGAGCTGAGGCCGACATATTTATTTTTTTATAATTTATTTATAGAATTCTTGGTTATTTTTAGCTATAATTATTGTTCAAATTACACATGTTTTTATTTTAATTTTTGTTCTTTTTATTTAATTGTTCTAAATAAACTCCATAAACTCATGAAAGAATCACCATGCTATCATATGGGAATTGTTAGTTATATTAAATAGAAATGAGTGAGAATGCCGTTTCCGTCATTCTATGCAGTGTCCCTCCTCTGCCACACCGTCCGGCCCCGATGCTAACTGAAGGTCATAACACTAAACTGACTATTTAAGCTAAATAATGACACTAGATTCATGTTTTTAAGACTAATAATTTGTAGTTATTAAGTAAGACTATGTAGAACTTTTCGTTAAGGTCCACTTTTCTGAACTGATACCCATATGTTTGGGTGTGATTTTAAAGATGTTCCGCATCAAAAATATTATACTATTGTTTTAGATTTTACATGAATAAAATTCAATGGTTATATTCTCTATGTCTAATTCAGAAATATATTAAGGAATTGCGCTTATTTAGTGAAACTCGGTTTTTCATATTTCCAGAAATTTTTCATCTTTTAAGCTATGTAACTGAATAAAGAACTTTATAAGTTTTTAGAGAACCCCTGTCTAAAATAGTCATGTAATTAATAAAAACCTGTATGTATGAATATTGTTATTAACTAAATGGAACAAATATTTGGTAAACAGAACTATTTATTATATTATACTTATTTAGGGAAAAGACAGACAAAAAAGGTGTAGTTAAAATTGTTTCTCAAAACTACATAGTATAGGAAATGTGAGTAAAGGGATTTTGTTCGCATTTCTATTTACCCAAAGCTCCACATAAAAAGAAAATAATTACAAAGATAAATTGTATATTAATATTCATATACTGACATGTCGCCATTCTAATAAATTTCATTCTATTGACACCGATAAAATTATTGGTAAATATTTTGTCTTGACAAAAGGGAACCGTTTTCCTTCAAAAATATTTTAAGTACACCAATTAGTGAAGTCGCTAAGTTATTTTCTTATTAACATGTCCAGTTACATGCGTAAACAATTATATGCTTCTGTTGAAGATTTGGCATTGATAACAATTTAAATTAGTTTATAAGATTATAGAGAATACCTCTTTCAAATTTTCGACATTATTCCGAAATCGCAATAACTCTCTTAAACAAATAAAAATAATGATGATATTGTACTAGAAAATTAGAGTCAATCCATAATAAGTGAGGGAAAAAATGTTATTATTAAAAAAATGGACACTCAATCTGATGCATTGAAATGTACAAGATATGCTAAGTAGGGAACTGGAAAATGAATTATTTACACATTATAATGACATTGACATACCATGTATAACAGAACATCAGCTTAGAAGTCACTAGTTCATGTTTAGTTTCACTGTGCAGCAGACAGCAGAGAAAAGCTATACATGGTAGCTTTATGATAATAGTTAAAACATAAATTTTAACAAAAACTTCAATTATTGTTATTTTTGGAGTCGGTGTCTATTGCTAGATATATTGTAGTGTATTCTTGGATAACACCGACTCCAAAAATTCAATAATATCTATATATTATCATAAGAATTTGATTGACTTTTAAGTAGTCTTATATTTTTCATTTCACTTTACTTAGAAGAATTCTAAATAATATTTTGATCATTGCTTGTTATTCATAGGTACGTGTTGAGTAAAATTTGAAATGAGTAGTAACCTACTTACCTTTTTGCGTTGTAAACACGTAGATCGTACCTAAATATTGATGAGTAAAAAAAGTAAGTTATTTACTTTTATTCTATATAATGTACTATTAACTATTTTTAAATTACCTTTTACAGCTAAAAGAAAAATATTAACATAATCAATATTCATTTGATAGCACCTTGAAACTGCCTTGTTATATCTGTACTTAATTAAAGAGAAAAAATATGGTCAATAAGTATTTCTTTTATTGTTCATAGGAAAAATGTGCTGAAGAATCAAAGGCTAAGCAGCAATTTGCTAAGTACCAGGAATGTAATGATCGTGTTAACTCCAGGCCAGAGACAACCGAGACATGCGAGGAAGAACTTATTGATTATTTGCATATTCTGGATCATTGTGTTACCAAAGATTTGTGGAAAAGGCTCAAGTAAAACGTGAGTCAAACAACAATAATAATAATTTAAAATATTAATCATTGTTTTGCCTTCAATAACAATCTCTAAATTGTATGTCAATTTACATTTTTAATTATTTAATAAAAACTTGATTTTTGTATTCCATCCTATATGCATTAAATATTTTATGAAAATTAAAATTTATGAAATGGTGTATTGTGCAGTCACACAAGTGAGCAGATTATTCAATTAACATTTCAAATGTGTGGTATCATATCCATAGATTTTTCAAAGTAATATAACTAGTTTCATATCAATTATTACATATATTTAATTTAATCTATAAGAAATAAAATGGAAAATATTTCTTAATTAATCTTTTTGTTCTATTATTATTGGTGAGGCCCTGTATTTTATAATTTTTTTTTATTTTATGCCTAATAGTTTTGAACACTAAGGGCAAGGGTTTTTAGATAGACTTTTTATATATTTGCTTTTATATCTTTTGAATTACACATTTGAAGATTTGCAAAGAAATATAGTTTTATGTCTCAAGATATCCATTCATTTGTTATGTGAAATAATGCATTTTACAAAAGGTTTTTCTCAAACTTGTGATTTATAATTAATCTCCAAAATGGAAATTCATTTATTTACATTATATGTCTGTGATTGGGTTACAATGTACATCTACCAAGTAAACTCAGAAAGAAAGGCTGTGACAGATAGATAGACAAGTGAGTTATCCTATAAGAGTTTCATTTTTTTTCATTGATTGTATAGAATCATAAAAAAATAAATTGTAAAGTCAAAATGACTAGTTAATTACTTTGGTATTTCATTATATATAATGAGACATCTCTGTTATTAATTATTATTTTAGACAAAATAAATGTTAAAGCAAAGAATGGCTTATAGGCACTACTAGAGGTGGCATTTAATAGATATTTGAATATAGCAACCCCCATAACATTAACTTAGTTTAAAAAAAAAACAATATTTTAAAATTGGTCCACAATTGAGTGATTTATTGCTGAACAAACATACATAATACATAGATGACTATAGAAGAAACAGATGGCAAGAAAAGTTAAGAGTACTGCGCTGAGATAAGAAATTGAAAGATTTATCATTGAAAATATCTCTAGATGATTATGATAAAATGCATGAAAACAAGCCATCATATTATGACATTGTATCATATCTAGAATCTATGTATATACAAATCAGAAATAAGGGGCCGTCCATAAATTACATCACACAAATTTCAGGATTCTCGAAGCCGTCCCTGTCCTTGTCATAGTTAGTCAGATTTGTGTCTCCTCCTCAGGAGAGACAATGCATATTTTACCATTTCTAATTTCATTAAAATAGTATATAGAAAATATATATATTTTTTTGTTTAAAATTTTTATTCTTACAATGAACAGAAAATTATACATTTTAGAAAATTAACAAAACATGAAAAATTAAAGGATAGAAAATTTAATCATTTTGTGCCCATGGCTTTTTAATAAACTTTTCCTTTATATTATTTATGACTGGCATAAAAAGTCACTTGTTTTAGATTCAGAGAATGCTAGGAACATTCAATATGTCTACATCTTCTCAACACATGACATTGTTATAGTATAATAAAGAAAGAACTTCCTACAATTGTTTAAGCATGAATTTTATGGACAAATTGTCTTTAGTCGTTTGTGATTGCTTCTGTTGATTAGTAAGCTTTGTATGATTAGCAAGTTTAGAGTTTAATATTTTAGATTTATATATGTGTCATGAAACTCATGACTTGTCCCTCTTTGTTACCCCTCTCAACCTCAACATAAATTAGACATGTGACCTAATTTATGGATGAGCTAAAAGCAATTGGCACATTTTCTTATTAACCTAAATGGTACATGACTTTGTGGGCCTGATTTTTATTTATATTTCGGTTATATATCTTATCGACATATTTTCATGGTTTATGCTTTCTGTTTTACAATTTTTATTTAGCCACACCTATCTATCAAGGATTTACTGGACAATAAAAACCATTGCTGGTCTAAAATTCTAGGACTATGAGTTTCAATGTAATTTTTATTGAGGTTTATTGGAATCCGGTTTATATATTCTAAATGCTCATTTCGCACTTTTTAGTTAAATCCCAGTCGGTAGTATTTTAAGTATTGTATAGCTTGAAGCTTTATCGGCTCAGTTAAAAATCATTTAAAAAGATACTGTACAATGTATTCGTTTTATTTAGAGGTAATATCAAATTTCTGCATATTGCGAGAAGATAATGTTGTACATAAATATTCTTCAGTAATAACTTTCTGTGACATATCATTAATGCTTTTAAAGAATACTTAAATATTATTGCAATTGTCTAGTTAGTCTCAGAATCGTCAGATACTATACACAATACAGCAATAGTATGTTAGGTTGGGCTAAGCACTAGTACAAAGAATTGACTTCAGCATCATTCATAAATAATATTTTGATGTCTATTAGTGATTAATTACTTATTAATAAGTTTTCATTTTATTTCACAATTTGTCTTGGTTATGCTTTGTGGTACAAATATGGTACAATACAAAGTATATTTTTTTATAGCAGATCAAAGGGTAAACAAGCATAACGGCCACCTAAAAGCAGTGTTCACCACCGCCCATTGATATTCACAATCTCAGAGAAGCCATTAGTGTGTAGCCATCAACTTTTATAGAAATAGGAATTGCGTTGGGGAGCATGGCTGATCGGGGAATAAGGTGATGGAGAGGAAAGTGAACCACCAAAACTCAATTACTGGACGAAACCCAACATCGGAAACTGTTTCATATCTATATTCTGTAAGAATGGTATCTCGCTAGTTGAGCCAGCCCATTTTTATGTTGTAGTCAAGTTCATTATAGTATACACAGTGTACCACAACAAACAGTAGACCATTTTAAAAATTGAAAATAATACATGTGGCTACGATACACTTTCATAGTACTTTGACCAACGGCACGCTTTTATATACTCAATCTTCAAGTGTATGAACACAATTTTGAAAAATAACAAACATAGCTTGGTTCAAGGCCTATGCTTTTAATAGACATCATTATGTCTCTATAAAAATTAATTTCATTGATTTTGAAATGATTTACTTAATAATTTGATAAATAAATGTTAATTTTCTTTGTTACAGGCATTTAGGCGGTTGATCATCAGGATGTAGTGTTTTTAGATTTTATTTAAACATTTATGATGTGCGCTAAACATCCTATGGGTTCGATGTTTATTTATTAATAAATGTGTTTTAAGTGTAAATAGATTGAATTATGTATTTCTTTTTTTACCTTTATATTTCATTAACTTTTTGATAGCCAAGTAGCCATTCAGAATACATACTCTCAACCCATCATAGTTTCTATATGAATAAGGCTAGTATGTAAAATGCTAAATATTATTAATATTTATTTTATTGTTAAAAAGCTAACAGTTTCAGAACCGTAACGCTGGTGACTGCTATGCCGCCGCTCATTTCGCCCGATACTTCTTAATGATATCTCCTACCGTTATCATCACATGCAATAAAGAGCTCCCTTTCATCCTGATGTGTCTCGTATACACCGACCTGATGTTCACTCGTAAAGCGAATCTGTTCTATTAAGTTTTGATAAAATGTGTAATTTTATTAATATACTATTTGACAGTATCACTGTAGTAGCATTTTGATGTGAAACATCTTTTGGCGCGCCTCGACGACTGTGACGGCAAACGGCATGACGCTATCTTATGCCGTCATCATAGATGTATAAAAAAGATGAGTTGCTTACTATTTGGATGGCGAAAATGGCTGTGTATATTTTATCTCCGTCTTACATTTTATGATAGCATTTAGTAGTGCCAAAGAAAAAAGAAGAGAAGGAACATTATTTATCATCTGACATATAAACCATAATATAAGGTCTATTTTTAAATGCAAAGAGAACAAGTAACGATCATTTTGTTATTGGAAGACAATAAGTCATTTTTTTTACATTTAAACGTGTTGTTCTAAAACAAGACTTCAATGGAGCAGCTTAATATTATTTTAAATTTTTATTATCGTTTTCTTGGTTGAATTTATGAAAAGAATTACAGTATAATTTTTTTCATAATAAAGCTTAATATTCGCGACGGAAACGTTCCTGCGCACTTCGACGTACACACGCCGTAACCATATTCAGTAACTTATTTTCAGCCCTATAGTTTGTATAGACAAGTAACGACGAGTATCGAACTCGTAAGTCGTAAATAGAAAACATCGCTTTTTTGATACGATTTATAGTAAAATGTACATAATAGAAAAGTTTTTGTACATATAGATTTATTTGTAAATAAAGATATGAGTTTGCATGTGTTTTACTTTCGAAATGGATTGAACACGTATGCAGTTTAGTACCACGGTAATCCTTCAGAGGGCCGATCACGTGACATAGATATCGGCGGCCCTTATTACCGTAAGGCCGCCAACCGCTGACGGTAGTCGTTCAGGGACGCCAGATAGCGGCGCCCGTTACGATACGTTACGATTACGATAGCTGTCTCGACGGTACGGCTTCCGATCGAGGACAGATTTTGAGATCGGGGCCTGAAAATGCGTGGAGGGAATGTAGCAATCCGAGGGCTGCCGGCCTATACTCACCCGGATGACTTTGCGCGAGTTAGGATTTGTGGCTGAGTACGCTCGCTGTATCCCTCCGTTGTGAACGTCTCGGCTGCTATTTCTTTGTACGGCTGGGTCAGTTGGACAGGGACGAGCTGCGACGCCTATATGAAACTGAAGTCCTGCTAGAGATGCCCGGTATTGCCGTTGAGGCCTGGCGCGACCGGCTCGGTCTGCTGCAGTGTCACCGACGCCAGGCGTTTGCTACCGCCCACTATGATGCGTGTGCTGCCGAGGTGAACACTACGCGGCGGACTGCACCGGCCGCGTGAGCAGAAGCCAACCTGCGCGAACTGCACAGAGCAACATACTGCCAACAACCAACGCTGCCCAGTTCTCCGACGTAAAGTGCGCTGCCTCGAGCTCAAAATCCCGTCTAACGTGTCTGCAACCACAGCCGACCTTCGGCTGACGCATCGTGGTCGCGCTCGCGGTCACCTCACGCGTGCCGACCGAGCCGACATTCAGACCGCGCTCGTCGAGCACGGTGCACGCACGCGACATCGATCTCGATACACCTTTCGATACATCTGTGAATACTAGTAAACCGGTCCAGCAGCAACCTACTAAAGGACCGAAACGTAACAAGCGGAAGAATAGAAAGAGTGCCTACGAGCAACCAACTCTCGGAGCTGGCCTGTCATCGACGGCCACCGGCTGGTTGAAGAGTTCAATGTGCGCTCCGACAGAGGGCGCAGCACCCCTTTCAACTACCGCTCAGCCGCCGTACCTAAAACATCTGTAAAAATGTCTGATGTGCGATATCTCTGGAACGCTTGAGCCGATCTTAACGATTTAAACACCAATAGAATGCTCATTTCTTTTACTATTTTTTAAGTATTCATTGTAGGCCAATTGGACGTGCGGTGGCCGAGTAATTATAACACTCGAAGGTACTTTTCGGCACTCGAAACTGCCGTAAATAAAGAAATACAAAATACTCATTTAATACTCAATATAATATGTGGTTAAGCACCTATTATAAACATTTTGCTTATCAAAAATTGGAAATGCCATCTTTTTCATAACTTTTTACGTGTTATTTTTCTATTATTAACAAAAAACTCCGACGTTGAAAAAGAAGGTGCGACGAAACTACACTAAATGCAAAGAGTGCTAAACTATCTGTTTTAGCACTAATTTACTGCGGCCGTTTTTGAATGCGCGACTGATCATCTCTTGTTTTATAGATCAATATACAACAATGGCAACAATATAGAAAATTGCCATATCTCGTGTCAGATAGTTAATCTCCTCGTACAGGCAACATTTTTAATACCGTGCATGTCGATGCTAGCAGATGACGCTGTTAATGAAAAGTAATATGAATATTTCTCTTTGTACACAACAGATGGAACATCAAGCACTTTGCAACTCATAGTGTTTATGATGTCAAAGTTTTCTACGACAATTATGTGTATTATTTGAGTACGATTCATAGAGCAATATGAACATTGGTGCTATTCTTAAGGGGTTCACAATTTCAATTTTTGTAGGTTATTACGTATAACCTTAAAGGAGACTAACTATGAAAACATTTCGCAAGGCGTTATTCTTCTGCATAGTACTTAAATATTACAATGGAAAGGTGCGTATTTTGCATAATAATATTTAAGCTGCCGATCTCTATTAATTTATAGTACGAGGCACTAGTACCATACGCATTTATTTCTCGTGTGTCTTGTTTTTATTTTGTGTATTAAATTATTCTCATAAGAAAAATTTTTTTAAGGGGCCTGTATTGTCATTAGGTTAACTCCGCGAATGCCAATTTTTTTTCTACACAGGTATACATAACTGTAGATAGTTCCACTTTTTGCCCAGGCACATCCATGAAGTTGTACGTTTTACATTGACTAACAACTTGTAACATAATTGTGTCTTCTGTTCGCGAACGGATATTAGTAGCCAATGCTATCACTGTTATACAAATGAAACAGGGAAGTTTGTATTGTGAAAATCGATAAAAGGAAGGTAGATGAGCATATTAGGCTATATTTAAATACTTTTCACCCCGAAAATCAGGATTCCTGCATAAAAATTGAATAACGATGGAAATGAAACGAGGTGGTGAAAGAGAAAAGTGGAACCAGGGTTGAGAGGAACCAGAACTAGAACTGTCGAAATCGAGGACGAAAAGCGGAATCGGTATCATGATGAACACACGCCAACAGTTGATATAAATGATGTAAGAATTCATTATATGTCCACACGGACTCAAACCTACAATAAAAAGTAACGATGGGCTTTATGGTTCCCGAAGAGTCGCTAATGTTTATATTTTAACCATTTTAAATATTTGAATTTAAAATTCAAAGTAAAAGTGGTCAGAAACCAATATAAAGAAAGATATATGATACATTTAAGGGATCCTTGAGAGTAAACAAAAACCTTTATGGTTTTAACGATTTTCCTAAATTATTGTATGTACTCAGTTGAGTACATACAAAGTTTAAGAAAAGAAAGGATATATGATACTTTTTTAGGGTTCCGTGTATATAATTAAATGCTCTTTCAGTTTTACCAAAATAAATTGAATATGGTATAAAAATAGTTAGAGGTCAACGAAAGAACGTACGATACATTTTTAGAGTTCCGTAAGAGCAACTAAATCGATGGAATCGGGCTTAGTAAATACCAAAATGTATATTAATCACAAAATTTTGCGAAATAAAAAGAAAAATGTGTTTAGACGGATATACAGACAGACGCTACAGATTTATTAGTAGTATAGATGACTGCCACGACGATCTCACAAACGGCCCAAACGAAGGTTTCCTTTTCGTTAATATTCTACGTCACATTCAAAAGCCGCCGAGCCAGGTCGGTGGCTCAGATACTTTTTATTACGAGAAAAAATCTTTGTGATGTGATAAGAAATGACGTTAGAAAATCAAATATTTAAAAAACCAAAAATTCATTCACACTAACGCAGTAATCGGAATAAACGGGCAAAACTTCACATCCACGCTGTTGGAGCCGTGGGCGGAAAGCTAGCATATTTAACAAAAAAATGATTAAGAACCGAGTGTCGGATATATTGTCTGCGCTATCTCGGAAACGGGAATTGTATTGGAATACAATTTTATTTTTCAAAACTTTACATGTACGCAAATGTAAGATTTGCAATGCAAGAGATGGCACTATTTAAATGAAACACTGCTACAGTATCCTGATCTTACAGATAGCATTACAAAAATAAAATACTGAGATAAATTTTACGATATAACAGATAGCGTTATTTTAATAGAATACTGAGATGTATGTTGCGATATAACAGATGGCTCTATTTAAATAAAATACTGATATTGGTTTTTGCGATACAAGAGATTGCGCTATTTAAATAAATTAAAATATTTTTTTTGCAGTATTACAGAAGGCGCTATTTACATAAAATACTGAGATAAATTTTACGATATAACAGATAGCGTTATTTTAATAGAATACTGAAATGTATGTTGCGATATAACAGATGGCTCTATTTAAATAAAATACTGATATTGGTTTTTGCGATACAAGAGATTGCGCTATTTAAATAAATTAAAATATTTTTTTGCAGTATTACAGATGGCGCTATTTAAATAAAATACTGAGATAAATTTTACGATATAACAGATAGCGTTATTTTAATAGAATACTGAGATGTATGTTGCGATATAACAGATGGCTCTATTTAAATAAAATACTGATATTGGTTTTTGCGATACAAGAGATTGCGCTATTTAAATAAATTAAAATATTTTTTTGCAGTATTACAGATGGCGCTATTTAGATAAAATACTGAGATAAATTTTACGATATAACAGATAGCGTTATTTTAATAGAATACTGAGATGTATGTTGCGATATAACAGATGGCTCTATTTAAATAAAATACTGATATTGGTTTTTGCGATACAAGAGATTGCGCTATTTAAATAAATTAAAATATTTTTTTGCAGTATTACAGATGGCGCTATTTACATAAAATACTGAGATAAATTTTACGATATAACAGATAGCGTTATTTTAATAGAATACTGAGATGTATGTTGCGATATAACAGATGGCTCTATTTAAATAAAATACTGATATTGGTTTTTGCGATACAAGAGATTGCGCTATTTAAATAAATTAAAATATTTTTTTGCAGTATTACAGATGGCGCTATTTACATAAAATACTGAGATAAATTTTACGATATAACAGATAGCGTTATTTTAATAGAATACTGAGATGTATGTTGCGATATAACAGATGGCTCTATTTAAATAAAATACTGATATTGGTTTTTGCGATACAAGAGATTGCGCTATTTAAATAAATTAAAATATTTTTTGCAGTATTACAGATGGCGCTATTTACATAAAATACTAAGATAAATTTTACGATATAACAGATAGCGTTATTTTAATAGAATACTGAGATGTATGTTGCGATATAACAGATGGCTCTATTTAAATAAAATACTGATATTGGTTTTTGCGATACAAGAGATTGCGCTATTTAAATAAATTAAAATATTTTTTTGCAGTATTACAGATGGCGCTATTTACATAAAATACTGAGATAAATTTTACGATATAACAGATAGCGTTATTTTAATAGAATACTGAGATGTATGTTGCGATATAACAGATGGCTCTATTTAAATAAAATACTGATATTGGTTTTTGCGATACAAGCGATTGCGCTATTTAAATAAATTAAAATATTTTTTTGCAGTATTACAGATGGCGCTATTTACATAAAATACTGAGATAAATTTTACGATATAACAGATAGCGTTATTTTAATAGAATACTGAGATGTATGTTGCGATATAACAGATGGCTCTATTTAAATAAAATACTGATATTGGTTTTTGCGATACAAGAGATTGCGCTATTTAAATAAATTAAAATATTTTTTGCAGTATTACAGATGGCGCTATTTACATAAAATACTAAGATAAATTTTACGATATAACAGATAGCGTTATTTTAATAGAATACTGAGATGTATGTTGCGATATAACAGATGGCTCTATTTAAATAAAATACTGATATTGGTTTTTGCGATACAAGAGATTGCGCTATTTAAATAAATTAAAATATTTTTTTGCAGTATTACAGATGGCGCTATTTAGATAAAATACTGAGATAAATTTTACGATATAACAGATAGCGTTATTTTAATAGAATACTGAGATGTATGTTGCGATATAACAGATGGCTCTATTTAAATAAAATACTGATATTGGTTTTTGCGATACAAGAGATTGCGCTATTTAAATAAATTAAAATATTTTTTTGCAGTATTACAGATGGCGCTATTTACATAAAATACTGAGATAAATTTTACGATATAACAGATAGCGTTATTTTAATAGAATACTGAGATGTATGTTGCGATATAACAGATGGCTCTATTTAAATAAAATACTGATATTGGTTTTTGCGATACAAGAGATTGCGCTATTTAAATAAATTAAAATATTTTTTTGCAGTATTACAGATGGCGCTATTTAGATAAAATACTGAGATAAATTTTACGATATAACAGATAGCGTTATTTTAATAGAATACTGAGATGTATGTTGCGATATAACAGATGGCTCTATTTAAATAAAATACTGATATTGGTTTTTGCGATACAAGAGATTGCGCTATTTAAATAAATTAAAATATTTTTTTGCAGTATTACAGATGGCGCTATTTACATAAAATACTGAGATAAATTTTACGATATAACAGATAGCGTTATTTTAATAGAATACTGAGATGTATGTTGCGATATAACAGATGGCTCTATTTAAATAAAATACTGATATTGGTTTTGCGATACAAGAGATTGCGCTATTTAAATAAATTAAAATATTTTTGCAGTATTACAGATGGCGCTATTTACATAAAATACTGAGATAAATTTTACGATATAACAGATAGCGTTATTTTAATAGAATACTGAGATGTATGTTGCGATATAACAGATGGCTCTATTTAAATAAAATACTGATATTGGTTTTGCGATACAAGAGATTGCGCTATTTAAATAAATTAAAATATTTTTGCAGTATTACAGATGGCGCTATTTACATAAAATACTAAGATAAATTTTACGATATAACAGATAGCGTTATTTTAATAGAATACTGAGATGTATGTTGCGATATAACAGATGGCTCTATTTAAATAAAATACTGATATTGGTTTTTGCGATACAAGAGATTGCGCTATTTAAATAAATTAAAATATTTTTTTGCAGTATTACAGATGGCGCTATTTACATAAAATACTGAGATAAATTTTACGATATAACAGATAGCGTTATTTTAATAGACTACTGAGATGTATGTTGCGATATAACAGATGGCTCTATTTAAATAAAATACTGATATTGGTTTTTGCGATACAAGCGATTGCGCTATTTAAATAAATTAAAATATTTTTTTGCAGTATTACAGATGGCGCTATTTACATAAAATACTGAGATAAATTTTACGATATAACAGATAGCGTTATTTTAATAGAATACTGAGATGTATGTTGCGATATAACAGATGGCTCTATTTAAATAAAATACTGATATTGGTTTTTGCGATACAAGAGATTGCGCTATTTAAATAAATTAAAATATTTTTTTGCAGTATTACAGATGGCGCTATTTACATAAAATACTAAGATGAATTTTACGATATAACAGATAGCGTTATTTTAATAGAAGACTGAGATGTATGTTGCGATATAACAGATGGCTCTATTTAAATAAAATACTGATATTGGTTTTTGCGATACAAGAGATTGCGCTATTTAAATAAATTAAAATATTTTTTTGCAGTATTACAGATGGCGCTATTTAGATAAAATACTGAGATAAATTTTACGATATAACAGATAGCGTTATTTTAATAGAATACTGAGATGTATGTTGCGATATAACAGATGGCTCTATTTAAATAAAATACTGATATTGGTTTTTGCGATACAAGAGATTGCGCTATTTAAATAAATTAAAATATTTTTGCAGTATTACAGATGGCGCTATTTACATAAAATACTGAGATAAATTTTACGATATAACAGATAGCGTTATTTTAATAGAATACTGAGATGTATGTTGCGATATAACAGATGGCTCTATTTAAATAAAATACTGATATTGGTTTTTGCGATACAAGAGATTGCGCTATTTAAATAAATTAAAATATTTTTTTGCAGTATTACAGATGGCGCTATTTACATAAAATACTGAGATAAATTTTACGATATAACAGATAGCGTTATTTTAATAGAATACTGAGATGTATGTTGCGATATAACAGATGGCTCTATTTAAATAAAATACTGATATTGGTTTTTGCGATACAAGAGATTGCGCTATTTAAATAAATTAAAATATTTTTGCAGTATTACAGATGGCGCTATTTACATAAAATACTGAGATAAATTTTACGATATAACAGATAGCGTTATTTTAATAGAATACTGAGATGTATGTTGCGATATAACAGATGGCTCTATTTAAATAAAATACTGATATTGGTTTTTGCGATACAAGAGATTGCGCTATTTAAATAAATTAAAATATTTTTTTGCAGTATTACAGATGGCGCTATTTACATAAAATACTGAGATAAATTTTACGATATAACAGATAGCGTTATTTTAATAGAATACTGAGATGTATGTTGCGATATAACAGATGGCTCTATTTAAATAAAATACTGATATTGGTTTTGCGATACAAGAGATTGCGCTATTTAAATAAATTAAAATATTTTTGCAGTATTACAGATGGCGCTATTTACATAAAATACTGAGATAAATTTTACGATATAACAGATAGCGTTATTTTAATAGAATACTGAGATGTATGTTGCGATATAACAGATGGCTCTATTTAAATAAAATACTGATATTGGTTTTTGCGATACAAGAGATTGCGCTATTTAAATAAATTAAAATATTTTTTTGCAGTATTACAGATGGCGCTATTTACATAAAATACTGAGATAAATTTTACGATATAACAGATAGCGTTATTTTAATAGACTACTGAGATGTATGTTGCGATATAACAGATGGCTCTATTTAAATAAAATACTGATATTGGTTTTTGCGATACAAGCGATTGCGCTATTTAAATAAATTAAAATATTTTTGCAGTATTACAGATGGCGCTATTTACATAAAATACTGAGATAAATTTTACGATATAACAGATAGCGTTATTTTAATAGAATACTGAGATGTATGTTGCGATATAACAGATGGCTCTATTTAAATAAAATACTGATATTGGTTTTTGCGATACAAGAGATTGCGCTATTTAAATAAATTAAAATATTTTTTTGCAGTATTACAGATGGCGCTATTTACATAAAATACTAAGATGAATTTTACGATATAACAGATAGCGTTATTTTAATAGAAGACTGAGATGTATGTTGCGATATAACAGATGGCTCTATTTAAATAAAATACTGATATTGGTTTTTGCGATACAAGAGATTGCGCTATTTAAATAAATTAAAATATTTTTTTGCAGTATTACAGATGGCGCTATTTAGATAAAATACTGAGATAAATTTTACGATATAACAGATAGCGTTATTTTAATAGAATACTGAGATGTATGTTGCGATATAACAGATGGCTCTATTTAAATAAAATACTGATATTGGTTTTTGCGATACAAGAGATTGCGCTATTTAAATAAATTAAAATATTTTTTTGCAGTATTACAGATGGCGCTATTTACATAAAATACTGAGATAAATTTTACGATATAACAGATAGCGTTATTTTAATAGAATACTAAGATGTATGTTGCGATATAACAGATGGCTCTATTTAAATAAAATACTGATATTGGTTTTTGCGATACAAGAGATTGCGCTATTTAAATAAATTAAAATATTTTTTTGCAGTATTACAGATGGCGCTATTTACATAAAATACTGAGATAAATTTTACGATATAACAGATAGCGTTATTTTAATAGACTACTGAGATGTATGTTGCGATATAACAGATGGCTCTATTTAAATAAAATACTGATATTGGTTTTTGCGATACAAGCGATTGCGCTATTTAAATAAATTAAAATATATTTTTGCAGTGTTACAGATGGCGCTATTTAAATAAAATACTGAGATAAATTTTACGATATAACAGATAGCGTTATTTTAATAGAATACTGAGATATATGTTGCGATATATATATTTTACAATCTTAAAAATGGCTTTATCGAATTTTAGAATCACATAATAAAAAAGAATAGTCGTTGTGAGTATGAAAAAACTACCAACAGTTATACGTACCGTACTGATATATTTAAATAAATATAATATTAAAATCAGTACTAAGTATTTTAATGAATTCGTTTTCAATTAATTTACCGTCCTCGGGATGCCGGCATGCTCTAAGTTTCTCATATTTGTTCCGATTATGGCGTTGGCATGGATTTATTTTTTGTTTTTTAAAAAACAATTTTCTTCAAAAAACTATTTCCCATAATAAAAAGTAATATATGCCCATCTTGAGAATGCAAGCTATCTCTTTACACAGTATAAAAAATTGGGTCAGTTGTTTAGTCATGAAAATATAACAAACATACTTATTATTGTTCTGAACCTTTGCTGATGGCTCTGCCCTCTCGACATAAACATTTTTGAGTAATCTGCACTATAATATTCTTAATACTTTCAAAAAAAAAAACCTCAACATTCTAACGAAATTGGTGGAATTATTATAATTTTAGTAAATTTTATTGAACGTTTAACTGTCAAATCCTGAAAATAATATAGGCTACATTATTTTCTTTGGCTTACATAAGCTATTACAGGTCAAATTTAATTGAAATCGCTCAAATTATAATATAACGGTGCTTATTAACGTCACATAACTCAAATATGGAACCATAAGCCACTTTAAACGCTATCTCTGTTTTCTCTCTGCTAATGAGAACAACTTGTGCAAATTTCAACGAAATTGATAAGGGTTCTTAGTGATACTAACGAAATCATTTTATGTATCCCCCATGTTTAACTATCAATTAGCTGTTTCCATACTAAATTTTATTTAAATCAGTAATACTATAAGAGTTCATAGTAATTTTCACGAAACCCTTAAAATTTATTTTATATATTTTTTCATTATTTTTCAACTAGGTTTATTTGCAGTAAATTTTATTGAAATAGATTAAGTTATATGTGTTATCAATCATTCTCAAAGAACTCTAAAATAATATTGTATCTCTTTACATTAATTCTCAGCCATCTTTACATCAAGTTTTATTGTAATCTGTAAAACTACATGGGTCTTTCATTAATTTTACGGAACCGTGAAAAATGTATCGTATGTCCCCTCATTAGTTTTCAGCTACGTCTATACTAAATTTTATCGAAGATGATCACATTATAAGATTTCTTAGTAATTGTCAAGGAACCCTAAACACGTGTCGTATATACCTTTTTTGATTTTCAGCTAACTCCCTATTCAATTTTATTTAAAACTATACAACTATAAGAGTTGTTACTAATTCTCATGGAGTCCTAAAATGTATTGTACCTGCTTTCATTCGGTTCCAGCGAC
This sequence comes from Eumeta japonica, assembly GCA_005406025.1. Classification (NCBI taxonomy): domain Eukaryota; kingdom Metazoa; phylum Arthropoda; class Insecta; order Lepidoptera; family Psychidae; genus Eumeta; species Eumeta japonica. The sequence continues at coordinate 171,092 of BGZK01001227.1, forward strand.
GTCTCTACTTAATTTTATCGATATCGGTAAAAGTATAAGCGTTTTTAGTAATTCCTACGGAACCCTAAAATATATCGTATATGCTTTTAATGGTTTCTAGCTAAGTCCCTACTAAAGTTTATTTAAATTGGTATAACTATAAGAGTTTATACTGATTTTCACGGAGCCCTAAAATGTATCTCATATCCTTTCATTCGTATATCCATACTAGACATTATTGAAATTGTAAGAGTTTTTTATATCAACTGATGTGCTTGCAACATGTTTCTATTTCAATCGCGATGCAGCTCCTCGCCCTCGACTTCGTCTCGATTTAGATCTCTAAACCTGACCTAATCTCTTTTTCGGTTCCACTTTTCTCCTTCACCTTCGATTCCGATGAATTATCCCATTTTTAAGTATTGTTCAATTTTTACATAGGATCCTTAGACAATTTCGAAATAAAAATTACCTTAAAGGTAGGCCCATAAGCTCATTTATATACAAATGAAAGTCGTACCGTAAGTGCTTCGGTCGTTCCGTAGATACACCGGACAAATAGCAAGACAGACAGGAATGCAAATTTAAAAGGATTATTTTCTTTCATATAAATCTTCTCTTAACACAACAATAAAGAAATTAGGCAAATCGGTTCAGCCGGTTTCAAGTGATGAATCTTACATAAAAGCGGTATTATATTTTCTGTATATACATAAATCGAAATGCGTATTACATGAGCATTCTAATTATTTGAATAAAATATTTCAATGTAAACAATTCAATGATGACCCTAATAAGCGCTCGATTTACATCCATAATTTAACGGTTCAAATACACTAGATATAGCTTTCTAGCGCTTAGTATACTTGAGTCATAACTAGCGAAAAATTATAAAATAATGATATATACAAACGTGTATGACACTGACATACTACATTATCATACTGACGCACTTCGAACGAAATGGCGCTGCGAAATGTGAAATTCATTCATTCATTCATTTTTTAATTCATGTATAAAAGTTTTGATACGAAAAGGAAGCAATAATTGAACTGTTTTCATTTCCCTATATATAAAAAAGCAACGTGGCTTTGTAGTGCATGTCGTTATTATTAGTTTTAGTTATCTAGTAAACACTTTGATTTGTTTTAACTGTTGCAAACGCAAAATCTCCTTTTAGGCGTATTGGTAAACTTCAAATATTCTAAAAAAAACTAAAGCAAATTTAAACAGTACATCTTTCTTCAAGTTGTTCAACAACTTTTCCACAACGAATTGTAAAATTCGGTTTTCGCATTAATTTATCACAGACGTAATATTACCGCGAATCTTGTTTATACTTTTTAGATCGCGTGATTTAAAAGCCCCTTAATAACGGAACTCTATATTTTGTTTATTTTACTCAATATTCTTTTGTTTTCTTTATTTAATTATAAATTCTTTCAATAACCGTAAATTTTGATAATTCTTATCTGCCGTGACAGCCCCTTATCTTCTCTAATCAGAACCTAATACAAAAATAAATAATTTAATGAGAAAGCACAGAACATCGAACTTCTATATATTACATAATTGCAAGGGATTTAATAAGAATTCTAAAGTACAAGAATATTGCAAATATAACTAGTTAAGTATAAATAAACAAAAAAAATTAATATTTGACATTGTAAAGTAACAAAAGGTGTTGCTACTTTAAAATTTTTTAATAAAAGTTATATTTTATTTATTAAATTTTCTCTACAGGAATATTAAGAGAACAACATTTGTTAAATGATCAAATCACCTGAATGACGTGGTAAAATGTTTCCCACAAGGGCTCTGAAAATACTAAAAAAGTTTGATTGAATTTTGTCTATAATAATAATAGTAGAATATGACGTCATAGACGGTCGGATATTTCTAACGTTAGCTTGCAGAGTAAAAGTGAATTGCATCTACTGATGGGATTAAATATGTTGCAATTACATAGTGACGTCTGAATTTAAAATAATTTAGTATAATGTAGGTTTTATCAAAAATAAATAATAATAATTTATAAGAAAGTCAGTTACCATGTATAGCTAAATTACAAAATTCACTTATTGCCACGGTAATATTAAAAGCTATTGGGTAAATTTTAAAACATAAAAAAAGTAAATCAATAAATTTTCCATCACTGTTGTTCCATATATCCGACCTTGGCTTTAAGTATATAAGAAACTCAATGATTTGCATTGAAGAAAGATGGTTTTTTTTCTTGTTACAACACTATGTTTCAGGGATTCAATCTAAAGTTAATTTAAATATTATTAAAAGCATTTGATTCATTAAAATCAAATCAAAAATCTTTATTTCGTAGCTAATAGATTTATAATTAAAATGCGTCATTATGTTTTCCTTTGGTATTAACATTCCGAATGCTGATTCATCTTGAGAAGAATAGTCAAGAAACACTAGGTTTGCTCAACGATACATGATAGATGGTCAATAAAACTAGCACATTTGAAAATTACATGAAATAGCCCTTATCCACATAACTTTTTTTAATGAAAGTTTTAAATTCGTGAAATAGCAAATTTTGAATCCCAATATAAAAGTGTGCTTATTATAAAAGCACATACATTGCCCCTTAAATGGTTTGTTAACTATGCCGAGTCTAGTTTTATGAGCAGCAAGGTTATTCTTATGTCGTGTTAATATTATTTATGTCGCTCATTTTTTGGAACGATTTTATATATCTTTTGACATTTACCAAGTTTTTGTATGTGTACTGTGACGGTACAGTTAAAATATTAATTTCTTTAAATTTTTCTCTGAGAGTTGTTGGTCTCAAGTTATAAATGGCATGAATAGCCCGCTTCTACAGTACAAAACTTTTGTTTAGGTATATCGGCTGCATGACCCCATAATAAAATTCCATAGCCCATGAGATATATAAAGGGATTAAAATAAATTAATCTCGCGGTGCTTTAGTTTGTAAGCCACTGAATTCTTTTGACTGCATACCCTGTAGAACTAAGCTTTTTCGCCTTTTCACATAGTAAGACCGAGAAATAGGGTCGTATCCACAATATCCAGTATCGTGTTCCTGGCTAGTACGTTTGTGTCGACCAATTTAGTGTTAAACAATTAGACAATAAAAATTTAATTATTTTTGTTTTCTTCTCATTAAGCAAAAGATTATCAATTATAAACTACTCGGCTACTTCTAGTAGTCTGGTTGTTGTCTATTAACCTTAAAAGGCAAGGAGGTATCATCAGCAAAGAGTAAAATCTCATGCTCGTCCTTCACAAGATGTGTTAGATTCTTATATAGATTAGAAATAGAAATGTTCTTAGAATTGAACCCTATGACATACCCAAACTGATTGCGGATCCCGACGACCTCTCACCATTAACATCGCCACTCTGAACTCTGACACTCAAATGACCGCAGAAATTCAAGTGAGAGACCCCTGATACCGTAGTGACGTATTTTCCCGATCAATGTATCATGATGGACTCAATCAAATGCCTTGGATAAATAACAGAAAGCACCAATTACGTTCCGTGACTCCATTCGGACACCAAAAACTGCATGAGCTCAACACCGGCTTTGGTTGTTGATCGACCTAAACTTAAACTGTTTAATGTTCATCAAATCATTGTTGTAAAAATGCTGCGATAGTTGATTAACAATAAGTTTTTCAAAAATTTTTCTAAGTGTCGGTAGTGTTCATGTTGGTCTACACTTCGAGTCGGTTTTACTTTGCTTCACTAGATCCGGAAACACGCCACCATCAACACAAACACTAAAAAGCGATAATAAACCAGAAACAGTGAAGTTTATTATTGAATTAAATATTTTTAAAGAGAGGCCATCAAGATCAGCTGTCTTTTTCATTTTTATAGATTTAAAGGATTTAAGAATGTCATTATAATTGACATGTGCAAATTCAAAAGCAACGCCACAATCATCGACGTTACGCTTCAATAGGGAGTCAGCGAGAGTGGGCGTTAGACTTTAAAAGTTGTGTATTTATTAACTGGAATATTCATAAAAAATTTCAAAAGCAAAAGCTATGTTTATTTAAAATTTTATCGGCTATTTTTATTCGAAATTCTGAATGACGCGTTGTGTATTTTCTAATTATATTACAATTATTTACGTTTATATTTACTTCATTAACTATGTGAAAATAAACTATCCTGTTCCACAGATATACTGCTGAAATTGAAGCCAAATTTTTAGTCATTTATTAACATAATCGCATTATATATACAAATCAATTTATGAATTGGTTATAAAGATCCAAAAACAAGCTTTTGAGTAAATGAATTGGGAATAACTTATGGATTACATTGTTTGGTGTTCTTCTTGCAAACATAAATATCCCCAATACTTTTCAAATATCAGTGGCTAAGATTTTTGATATGCTTAAGGTTTCGCAGACTAAATACAACAAACTAATATATAACACTCGTACGGAGTACACAAATATTGATAGTAAACACAAAAGAAAGAAAGCAGCGAGAGGTTTACCAACAAATGCAATTGTTGTTAATAAACTTAAACAAGGGCATTAATAGTTGTATTGATTTGCATATAATAACTTAATACAATTTGTGGCTTGAAAATAAAACAAGCACCCTCATATAAAACTTTATTTGACATAGCCCTTAAGCTAACCATAGAAGAAATAACATTTATAATAGCATAAAAAAAATGTTTCCCTCTATTACAATATTTAAATATGTAACTGAAAGCAATTTTTTCAATGGCACATTATAATTTTTGCAAAAATAAGTGCATCTAGAGGAATTATTGCAACTAGAATTATCATAAGAATTCACATAAACAAGCTCATATAATATAAAACAAATATAGTTAAAAATTCATAAAGTGAAATATCCATGAGCATTAATTTAGTGAATGAATAATTTTATAAGTGCTCAATGTATTTATAGAAATACTTTTTTATAACGAAATCAAATATAACCATATACATATTTCAATGAAATATTACCATATTTTTCTTCTATGTCACTGACTAGGGTTATTGACTCACTGAAAATATAATATTTCTTGATGACACATAAAAGTAGACTAGATCCAATAACAACAGAAATAAGTTATACATAAACCATCTTTTTTAAAGTTGGTTAAAAACACAGTCAATTATTGAATAAAATGACAACAAATAAAGATTCTTTGCTGTCTCTTTCTTGCATAATTTTCAAATCCGAGTTTCACATTTATTTTTATAAGGCACGAATGAAGCAAACATATCTGAGTTGATATCAGATTATAATGAACAAAATAATTTTATAGCCCATCGGTGTTTCTTAAGTAAAAGAGCTTTTGTTGTACTAATAAAAAAAATGTCAATAACCCTATTTTTATTCTCATTATTGATATTATTTTGTGTGGTGTGTTGAGGATACCAAAATAATTTATATTGTCATATTCAATACAATCACCAATTAAAATTTTTGACATACTGCAATAAAGAAACTAAAAACAATAACGAAAACTAGGTATTTCTATAGAAATATTCTAAAATACATAATAAAATTCCTATGGCTTTGGCATTAATTTTGAGACCTTTATTTTGAAGTACTCTGTTCTTGTATGTTACATGTGTATTTATTGTAATTTCGAATAATAAATTGCAGTAACAAAAAAATAGAAAAAAAATAGGTTTGTATTTATATATACATATTTTTTTTATTATTTCATTGCAAGGGTTATATCAAGTGGGCCAGTCTCAGAAAAGAAATTCATGCTTATGCAATGAATCGGGTCAGTTAAACAATCAACCACTTAACATATCATATAATATTAATCATGTCTGCCTTTATATAATTTATTTTTAATAATTCTAATAAATTGGACGCCAGCTCTAAACTAAAAAGATTTTTTTAATGTTCAACAAAGACAAATTCATTTTTAACATTTTTAAGAATTTCTTTAGTTTCTTAGCAAAAAATCTTTATATTATCAATAATATTGATCCTTATATTGTAAACTAGTCTGTAAATATATAATTTTTCAATTTTTAAAAACAATATGATGGTAATACAGAACTTGATGTTGTGAGCATTGTTTAAATCATCAAAGTTTTATAATCAAATAGTATGGGAAATCAGAAAAGTCGATTGATTAAAAATAAATAATTATTCTTGCAAAACCAACTAAATAATGACCAATTCAGCTTCAAAATATTCACAGGTTAATAAATCGATTCTATTTATCTAAAATAGCAACTATTTCATAAATCCTACTACAATAAAAAAAATAAACATAGGGGAGATTTGTTTTAAAAAATTGGAAAGCTGTTGAAATATCACAAATACGTTAAATGCAATATTTAATTAATGAATGCAATTAAGACAAGATGTTCACATCTTGACTTTTTTTATTAAGTAGTATAAAAAAGACGCTTTTGACAATTTTGTAGCACATCTACACCATGCTTAAACTTACCCTAAACTTACGCCGCTCCAAAATAAGGTATCATCGATGCCATCGGAACGAGAAATGTTTACTTCGAAAAATTAATAACGATTTATTTCAGCTCCGTCCTATTAAGGGTGCCGAACGCGATCAGCGCAAGCGTGGGTTATCGCATGCGCACATGCGACGACGTGGCGTCGGAAAGGGACTACATGGACTAGAGCCACAAAGGAGAATGTTAAATTTATGATGGATCATTCATCCATAATACTTCTCAAAAACGTAATAATTCTTTTTTGAACTCTACTACTAGACCATTTTCCGAACACTACTAATTAGAACACTGGAACATGCGACGCCGTCAGTCAGTAGACAATGAAAAATATAGATTTTTATTTTAATACGTTAAACGACGAATAATTAGAGGCGATGTCGCATAGCGGTCGTTTTCCTGAACGCCGTGATCGGCTAGTACACAATTTTTTTGAAAATATATGCTTGTGCAAATGTTGTGCATATTTCGAACATCCTTCAAATAACTAATTTTGAGACACTGAAATTTGTTATATTTGCGATGCTTTCAAAGGTTTTCAGGTCAAATTATTCAAAATTGAAAGTTGGGAATAAACCAATAGATATCGCTCCTATGACAACTCTATAAATACTTTTCTTTTTATTGGTTTCCTGGATCCAATGTAATTCGGACAGCGTCTATTCAGGGATATTTCATGATATTATATCTATTGAATCTGACATTCTATTCATTTTATCCGCGATTATTATTTTTTTTTAACTAAGATGTATAATTTTAGTGACAATACAGAGTCACAAGCGCCAGAGAAGTTTCAGCAGAGACGAGCCGCCGCAGCGAGCGACCGACGCGGCCGTCCAGCCGAGCTAACTGGCGCCCACCTGGAGCACGTTGAAGCAGATCTCGCAGACGCGCTGCGGCTTGTTCAGCCCGAACTTGAGAATAGGTACGTCTTGGCTCGAACACTTGTTGCAGAGCATGCGACCGCAGTGACGGCTATAAACAAAATTAATTAATAAAACAACATCGGCACAATCTTTTTTTTATTATTTTTCTAAGTTACCGGTTTTACGAAAACCGATACATGATAAAGAAATTATTTGGCATATTGACCAAAATAGTTTTGAAATAGTTTCAAGAAAAAAAATTAAAGGTAACAATTCAGGTGACTAAATGCAGAACAAATCATTAAGTTGAATTGAAACAGAATCAAATGTAAAACACATTGTGTACAATGTGGTACGTATCCAAATGACTATAATCCTCGAAGGAGCATACTGTGACCAAAAAACTAACTGACAAACTAAACTTAAATTAGTGAAAATATTTTTATTTGTCAGCCATTTCATTGATAAAATGAAACGTAGAATCCAAAAGTGACCCTTATTTCCGGTAAGTAAATTAAGAATAACTTTTTTAAGATTGCATATACATCAATCCTGTTAAAATCCTGTTGTCGGGGTGTTTAATAGAGTCTGTCTTTTTAACTTATACATACCTACTTAATAATAAGACGACTATGTGATATGTGATGAAATAAGACAAGATCCGTTGTATCGGGTGGCATACCAGTGATGTTTCCTCATGGTGAGCGTGAACTTGGTGTTGCACTCCTGGCAGAGGTCGCTCTCGGCCCACGGCGCCTCGGCCGGGAGCGCGTCTAGCAGCCGGTGCAGCAATTGACGTGTCGCCACCTATGTGACGTAGGTTTTACGGTTTGTTATGTTTATACACTAAAAGTGTAGCATATAAATTTTTTAAATTTTATAAATAATAAAGCATTATTTTAGTTTCATTTTTAAATGGAAATACCATACTGTGACCAGAAATGCACAACATATAATATTTACTTAATATTCTTTATTTATTTTTTTGTAAAATTTAGGAAATATTAGTTTATTATTTCTTATTAGGCTTATTATGCAACAAATAAATAGTACTCAGACTGACACAATTATATTTTGATGGCAGCACTAGTGTTAGCATTTATCACCACGAAACAAATAGAGAAGTAATCGATGATAAATGGAGGACTAATAGATTATTATTATCGATTTTTCAAATTCTTATAGTAGGCAGAAACTTTTAAAAATAACAAAGAAATTACTACAAATGATATCTCTCACATTTGTTTGATACTTTTTAAACATAAAATATTGAATAATGCCTCCTTGGGATAATAATATCCAATAACCATTCGGATAAACTTCGATATGGATTTATCGAGTTTTGCACTGCAAATGGTAACACGTCTTAGCTAATTCAGAAAAAAAAGATGGTTGACATTGGTTAACAATGGCAGTTAAGTGCTTGCAAGTTTCTTGTGAAGTTGTTTTGCTACTTATTAGGTTTTATTTTGTTTTTTTAAATATAACAACTTGACATTATAAATGGACAGTCGACATCGATACCATCGAATTTTCTGATCACGGCTTGAATACGAATACCGCTTCTGTTTCTAATGACAGCGCGGACTTGGAATCGACATATTAACGACATGTCTAATAACAACCCCATCTTTCACACTGACGGCCTTTTAAGGCATTTGCAATAATTGTTATGCCTGTGTTGTATTTACGAACGATATGCAAACATAAAATACGCAAAAAGTGATGTAAAACAAGTTTTATTGCAAATGGCCGGCAAGGCGTTCCCCTTTGATATTTTATTGTGTGAAGTATTAAATCGCGGAAATCCATAATTAGATGCCTGCTTGCAACATGCATTAAGATGTAACTTATCATTGATCTTCAAATCTGTTCTACAACTGCAAATCTATATCCAAGGAATTTAATATTGATTCGAGAGAATTGACAGATATTGAACACCTAAACAAGTGTTGATTGTTTATTTATCTTAGTCCGTTAATAGCTATATTGTTATTTCTATGTACGTTTCATGCCAACTAGGCACATCCTCAGGAAAATGCAGGCAGTCACATTCAATACGGCGTAAGGAGTATTAATAACAACAGATAGATGCGCTCCAAACCTCCTCATGTGGCATGCAGTCATGCACAGGGCAATACGTCAAAGGGTGACAAAAGCCCCTCTACCCACAGCCACAGACCATCACCGATAGACATGCCTGTTAATTGTCACAGGCTAACTATCACCAGCCATTACCAAAATAGTTACAGGTAAGCGTTCAACAATGACGATTTATAAATATTAATTTGGTCATTAAGCATATTTTTATTATCTTTGTGTTTTAAAATTTCGAAAGATTCAAAACATTTTAAGGTAATCCCTTCTTGCAGGCAGGCCTCTTTAAATTTGATATCGCGTGATTTTGAGTTTCGAAATTAAAAAATTGTGTAACAAGACCAAGTAAGTACTGGTCAAAAATTAACACTCCACGTTCTAATAATTAAGATTTTATGACATCTTATATAATTTACTACCATGCTTCGCTTTTCCAAGAATTGGCCAGCCGTATACATAAATAAATTGATGACATAATATTACTTGATAATTGAATATGGAGACGCCCTCTTTGTTCTCGGCGGCGAGGCATGCGCCGGCGCGCACCAACGCGCGGCACATCGCGCCCTGACCGTTCATGTACGCCAGCAGTAGTGGTGTATTACCCTGTCGGACGAAGAATACACGAATAAAGGAAAGTACACGATTAACGAATAGAATACATGAATGAAGAAAAATACACAATTAATAGCAGATAATGCGAAAAATGAAATTTGCATTTAAAAATTTTGCATCCTTGCATCTTCCTTCAAAAACTAATATTGATATGACAATAATAACAATAATATTAATGTTTTAGAGATTTTGAGCTAAAAGTAATCAAAGTTATATATGGAAATATGTGAAGTGTGTGAATAAAAACTAGGATTGCTTAATTGATAGTAATTATACTGAATGCGTAAAGATCATAGTATCACTTTTAATATTTGTTAACATATATTGATGAGACTTTTTTTCAGAAATTATTTCTAAATAAATACACACCTGCATGTCCATCCTGTTGATGGGATACTCGGGCATGAACTCAAGGAACAGCTCGCAAATGGTCGCCGCGTTGTCTTTCTTACACCAGCACAACTCGTGCAATGGATTTCTTCCTACAATTATTAAACAATATTTTGTTTCAATTATATCATTCGATAACACATTACAACTCTATTTAAAGCTTCAGCATCAACACGCTAACTATACCATAGAGGTCACAAACGATGGTATACATCCTTCACATAAATATTATCCATCAAAAATGTAAAATTCGTTGCCAAGACTCGAAAGCGCATAAGGCTTTTATTCTTAAAAAGTTATTAGATCTCATGTACAGCCAGGCCCATAACTCTAAATACCTTACATCTTAGTCAAAAAATTCGGCTTAGCCATTTCATATAACGATTGCATGACATCATATTAACCCGTACGAGAAAGACCAGCCAAGCGACGTACTTTGAATCCATGGAAGGGTCTATGCGGCGACCGTGAATCAGCTAAGCCATAGTTTTTAATCAAGATGTAGCATTTGTAAAGTTAGGGCTTGTAAAGTTATAGAGTGAGAAAAGGTAGATAATGCCCTTTTTTTTTGGCTCGTCTTCGCGGGGGCACTACTATGCCTCCAGATAAAGACTCACTGTCGTGTTCTTTTTAACACGCTTTTCAAATATGACATGGTAACAAAGCCTTATTTTATGGGTTGTACTTATACAAAAATTGTAAGTCTTGCGTTTTGTAACGGACATGATGGTTGCAGCATTTATTTTGAATTCCAAAATGACAGTCAACACATAATATAGTATTGGTTACAATGAACTAAATTTGGCAAATTTTGAAATAAGTACAACGCCATCAAAAGATGTACAGTCATTAAAAAAAAATGTAAGACAAAGATTTTGTACATACCTAAAAATAAATGTTTACAGTAATTTTAATAAAAAGAAAATAATTATTATCCATGTTGAGAACTGGAATACAAAGATGTACGTTTGTACATCGTATGTACAAACAATGTCACGCCAACTCGATTTGCAATGTACATTTAAATGGAAATAAACAGGATAATAAACAGAATATTTCAGTTATGCTGACAAAATGAAATATAATGAACACCAATGGAGTGTTTGTGTAGACTTAAAAATGATTAACTTTTTATTAGAATAGCAAAATGGATACACCAAATACCCATGTTTTTATTGTCTGTGGGACAGTCGTGTGAAGCATCAACACTGGGAAAAAAAGATTGGCCCGTCTGTGAGATGATGGAGGTGGGAAAGCAGAATATCATAAATGCATCTGTGGTTTCAAGATACAAAATTATATCGCCTCTCTTGCATATAAAGCTAGGCCTTATGAAGCAATTTCTTAAGTAGTTAGATAAACATGGGCAATGTTTTTCCTATATAATGAGAAAATTTCCTGGTTTAAGCACGGAAAAAAATAAAAGTGGGTATTTTCGATGGCCCACAAATGTGAATATTAATAAATGATTCGGACTGATAATAAACGATGATAATAAACGATACGGACTTCGTAAGTTTAATGAACAATGTGGAACGACCTGCGTGGATTTCGTTTACTGAAATTACAAAAAAAATTCTCGGAAATCACAAGTCAAATAACTACACTGAAATTGTAAACAACACGCTAGACAACTTTAAAAACTTACTATGTAATATGTCCATTAAAATGCACTACCTACACAGTCATCTTTATCAATTTCCAGAGAATCTTGGATTCTATAGCGATGAACAAGGGGAGTGGTTTCACCAGGACCTAAAAGCTGTAGAAAAAAGGTATCAAGGTCGATAGGATCAGCATATGATGGCTGATTACTGTTGGGGGATACAACGTAATTGTTCCATTACACTCATTCACGAAAATCGTGATAAAGAAAGTTTTTAAGTCCATAATAATGTTATAAATGCTAATTTTTACGTAATTGTATTTTTGTATGTACAAGTCAAAATTTAATAAACTACATGTAGGAATCCAAAATTTTTGCTGTTGTTGTAGTCAGTATAAAGTCCTAAGTTAGAAAAAAAATACAGCTCTTCGGCACCTAAACCACTGTTGACCAGTGTTATCTAGTGTCCGAAGACACGTCCATATTTCAAGCGCAGTATTAATAATGCACCGACGTATGCACTTAATAAGTAGGCACATCGACCTTTGAGGTTGGCAGCGGCGGCGTCGATCTCGCTGTCGGCCAGCAGCGCGCGCACGGCGGCCGCGTGCCCCTCGCGCGCCGCGATGTGCAGCGCATTTTCGCCGGCCGCGTCGAGCGCGTCGCACTCGGCGCCGTGGCTCAGCAGCGCCGACACGATGGCCGCGTGCCCCGCCTGTGCGGCCACGTGCAGCGCCGTGCGTCTGTGCACAAACATAACTGTGATAGACGACAGTTATTTCCAAGAAACTACGTATATGCATCCATTTGACGCTTAACATTTGGAAAGGTGCATCCATTTCTTCATGTTCTCTAATAGTCTAAGAACCGGCATTAGAAAAATGTACCCTCATATGTTAATCGAACCAAATAATGCTTTAAAGGCAGACAACAATATTATAAATTTATGAGAACAATCTCTGTCACCGTAGTCCCGCTGCTACTAACATTAATTAATTAATAATTATTTTCTTGCTTCTATGTTAATTGCACACTGCAAGTACAAAACTTTCGAATACGATGTTTTATACTTTGTTACAATAGGCAGCGACCTTTATGACTGCTACAGCTACCTGCAGCCAGGAGTAAACAAGTAGATAAACCAAACTTATCGCCCTCATCTGTTAATTAAAAAATATTAACACGTATATAAAGTTTAAAAAATTCTAAATATATTTATAACTGGCAGTTACCATAAAATTATATGCAGCCTACATAAAAAAATGAAGTAATTAAAGTTAATAGCAACAGGACTAGGGTGCTAAACATTGCTCTCATACATTTATAATATTACCTTTAAACATTATTTGATTTAATTAACAGACAAGGGTACATTTTTCTAATGCCGGATCTTAGACTATAATGATTGCTTTCGTTTTTATTGAACAACCATCCAATTTTGACACTGATTCGATAACAAAAGATCGTATACGTGACTAATTTGTATACAAAACTGATTAAATCTACTTAAGTTGAATTTCTATATTATAATTACATGTAAAGTGTGTGAAGTATGAATAAAAAGAGTAGACAATGACTTTTGCACACTCACTAGGAGTCTATCTGATACCATAGTCTGTGTATAGCCAGTAAATAGATGCGCACTTGTTGGCGTCCCTGTCGTTGGCGCGCGCGCCGGCCAGCAGCAAACTCCTCAGCAACACCTCGTTCCCGCCTGCCGCGGCCAGGTGCAGCGGTGGGGTCAGACTCGAATCTTGCACTCTGGAGTTGACGTCCACTTCGACGGATAACAGGAACATGACGCTTTCCATGTCGCAGTTCTGTATGGCGACGTGGAGGAAATTGCGGCCTTTTTTATCCACCTGCGAAATACGATACGGATGTTCGATAGTTACGATATGGAAATTAAAAAGTGGGTGTTTTTAAAATATGTTCCTATTAATGTTTCAATAAAAAGAGTAACTGTATCAACAAACTGTCTTAATTTTTTTTAACTACACAGGAAAACAGCATGTCTGTTACATGAATTTTTTCACATTAATCTGAATTGTTTTTCCACACTAAAATCAAAAACATGCCGTTTTTATGTAACAGCTCTAGTTTTGCTCCTATGAAGTAACAGGACTTTTTAATAATAATGCACATAGTTTAAGTTATAAAAATTAATTAAATGTATTTATTCTGCAGTAAATTTTCTTTTATATGATATCCTCGCGTGAGGTATGTTAGGAGTACTATTTTGAATTCTTCAACAACAATCAGCCATCATATTTACGTTCCAGTGTCCTTGATACCTCTCTTCTATGGCGCGAATATCCTGATGAAAGGGCTCCTTTGTTCTTTGCTTAGATCACCGAAATTTTCCGGAATATAGTCTAGATGGCTGTGTAGGTAGTGAATCTTAATACTCATGTTGCATCCAAGCTCCTGGAAATGTATCAGCAACTGTTCAACGTGCTGAATGAAGTCATTAGACTTTCTATTTCCCAAAAAAATTCGCACTAACCAAACAAACCGCTGTGGTACTGGTGTGTCACTAGTATTCAAGACTGGTTTCATAGCAGATTTTAAATTGGGATATGTCCATTTCGAGCAATTTTTATTGTTTATTCTTATGATTTTCGTAACAGAAATAATAGTCATCATGATTGGATGGTTCACGCCAGATCATTTGAGATTTATACTTAAGAGAGGGTTTTTTTTTAATTTGCCCATTATCGCAAAGACTCAACACAATTTTTACATACCAAACTAAGTATTCAGGGCTTAGCATTCGTCGGCAATGGAAACCCAAATTAGTCCAAGTATACTTTTTTCACGAAGTCCGACACATTCAAACGGAATTTTTTGGACATATATTCTCTACAAATAAGACAAAAGCAATCAGGACTGTTTAAACACGACCTCCTTGAGGCAGACATAATGAAATTTATACAGAAACTAGTTTGGTTACACCGCTATTGATAGAAATTATCGAATACTCATGCAAATTCAAGACGGCACCTGTAGCGCACTAACCAGAGCTGCTACAAAAAATCTGAGGGTAGATTCGAAATCAGCGCACCCAAATTAGTAAACAACAGTAGTAAAATCTCATGCAACAAAAAAAAGATAAAATTTATTTTTCTATGCTATCTGTTCTTGCATTTGCAACTGCTTATTGTTGTCATAATTACTGTTTTACTATTGTGTTAGCAGCGATAGGGATGATGCCATTATAGAGCACTTTAGTTCAATATATTTTCTTTTCCAACTAGAATGTTTACACTAATCTAATATTTTCAACCCTAACTAGTGATGTACTTATTATCAGAGTACTGAAATCTAAAAAGCTGGTTAACAACATTCGGTCGAGGAAGAAAAGGAGATGCGTGAAGTGGTAGCATTTGGAAAATCGGCCTTTTAAAAAGAGCAGGAGAAGGATGAGGATTAATAATGATGATAATCTCGTCAGCATATAAGAACGGAAATGGCGATACACGCTACCCTCACCTGTTCAGCGGCGGATGGATTCTTCTCTAATATGGCTTGAGCGGCCTTATTGTTTCTGGCGGTGAGCGCGGCCGCGAAGGGCGACACCCCCTTGTTGTCTCTGGCGGACAGGTCGATGCCGGGCTGCGACAGCAGCAGCGTTATGATCTGCGCGTGCTGATTTTCTATGGCGATGTGGAGAGGCGTTTTTCCTTCGAAGTCTTTCGCGTTCAAGTTGGCGCCGTGCTCCAGCAACGTCTACAAATGTACTGTCGTTATTCGATTGTCGAGGTAACGCTATCTTGACGCAGCGTGGTGCAGGAGTGACGTAATGGGAATGAAATCAATAGTATATAATTCTGTAATCTGCAATTATATAGTAGATTATTATATAAAATGTGTTTCAATACTAAATTAAATTCTGTATTTCGATTTGTGTTCCAATGATTTTTCTCCATATTTTTTTTTATAGTGTCTTTTATGAACAAATAAATTTTACTACACGAGTAGTCGTTGCACGTATATTGTAATAAATTGAAATGATTTCAAATATAAAAAAAAATATATAAAAGTAAAAAGTTACTTTGAACGATGTGATTCTATGATTTCCGTGGCCATAATTCTGCGGAGAGCGCTCCCACATTGGCAAAATGGGTTTGTCCTATT
>BGZK01001228.1:0-187230 GCA_005406025.1 Eumeta japonica
ATATCCTGAATCATCCTGAAATTTTTTTAATTAACTATAAATATAGATTTTTATTACATTTATAAACACACACATATTTTAGGATAATGTTATTACCTTTAGAAATTTGGTTCACATATCACAGAAGGTTTACTATTTTAAAATTTTACATATAAAAGCCATACATAAATTAACCATCCTCTTTCACCACTTTCATAAATTTGATTTAGATAAGTATTCATAAACTATAGGTAAATATAAAATTATCATGACTTGCTCCTCCATATTTAGGATTTACTGATAATATTTTCAGGTTGTTGTCACAAATCTAAAATAAAGAAAATAAAATAAATATAATAAAACTAGTAAATGTAAAGATGTTTATGTATTTAATTTTGAAAATATCAGTAATAAGTCTGGTAGTTTTTTTTAATGGCTTTATGATAATTTTGTATAAATTAGAGGTAAATAAGAAAATGAGCTTCTTTTGTTATATCACCGTAAAAAAATCTGAAATTGTTATTTGTAATTTGTTTTCTCTTACATTAGGATTTATTCAAAGTATAGGAAGTCTCTGCAATTCTTTCAAATATCTTTGGTGCAATGTATTTTAATGTGAGTACAATTTTTTTGAGTGACAAATATGGATTTTATTTTCTTATCTTTATAATAGTAATCCTCTTAATTGCTTTAAAATAATAAAATTTTCAGTTCTAATACAAACTATTTAACTCTACATTTTATTATTGTGCCATAATATCAACAACCGTAAAAATTGTGATGTGATAGGTCTGTTTCTATATTCATTTTTATTACAATAGATCACCAAGAACAACCATCAAAAACAACTTATTAAAACTTTTACAGACCTGTATAACTATTATATTATATTGCAATGTGAGGGCAATGTAACAACTACCTTATTTATCTTATCTATTTTTGAAATTCTGTCAAATTTATTTTGTATCAATTCACATATTTTTAATTGACTAACAACATCAACAAAAGTATTAAGTCAACTCACAATTTGTACATTTAATGAATGATATCCCTTCCTGTTGAAGTACCAATTATTTTTGGCCATTACTGCAATATGTGTACAGTCAATACACCCAATCACACGGGAAGCCCAAATTTTGGAAAATGTAATTTTCAATAAGGTATATATCAATAT
This sequence comes from Eumeta japonica, assembly GCA_005406025.1. Classification (NCBI taxonomy): domain Eukaryota; kingdom Metazoa; phylum Arthropoda; class Insecta; order Lepidoptera; family Psychidae; genus Eumeta; species Eumeta japonica. The sequence goes on from BGZK01001228.1 coordinate 1,154, forward strand.
ACTCATTCATTAGAAGTTCTCAGGTTATTAAAGTGCACATTCTTACTGGTGTTTAACAGCATTCCTTTCCTGTGTTGTATTAGGAAATTGTATATACGTTCACTAATGTTGGTCAGTGCATCAGTTACTTTTAATATATTTACTTTAGCGCTTGCTGGCTCACGCAATGCCCCCGTCGCCAGAGCTCTTTGGTATGATCCCGATGCAAAAAAAAGCAATAACAGAACCTAAAATGTAAAATCTAATATAATTATAACTATTAGTACTGTTAAATCTTTATGTTCATATTAAACAGAGATACAACTTTACAGTTAATAAAGTAATGATTTTAATATTATTACATTCACATTCATAGAGTGAATATATTATTGTTATGATTTAAAAGTGGTAAGGGCATAATTAAATAACACTTACTTTCTGTCGAACTGTTACATCTTGAGAATTTGTAAGTAAAGCGTGCTGTACCAATCGAGCACATAGAGATTCAAAGGAACCTAGACAAACGAAAGGTAAAATAAAAACTCTAACCATATTATTGATATCCACTCTAGGATTTCGTCTTCTTAGTCGCCTTCTATGGACATTTTCTTCGCTTTGAAGAGCCCACAAATAGTGCAATGCATGCATTTTGTTGTAAACGCAAAGAAACATGAAATTATTTTCACGTTAGTTATTTTTTTTCTATAGGTAATTTTCAAACACACTAAAACAACTATTATTGTCACCTCGCCGGTCGAAATCGTCGATGGCGACAACTTACACTAGGTGATATGATTTCGATCGGTTTCGATCAAACTGGTCGAAATCGCCGTTAACGGTTATGTCAGTGGGGTGGTCGCCCGCAATCGCTGCTGTCATCTAGAGACAAATCATTCGTTCAACGGCGATCATTTTAGTCGCCCAAATGTCACTAGGGTTTTGTGGTAATGAAGGATCGAAAACAGCATATATGCGACAAAGTGTAGAGATACAGAACATAGCCAAATATGAATGTATGTCGAGGACTTTTCATTTATTTACATAATGTTTCGACCGCGACTCGATCGGTCGACTCGCCGATAAATGTGGGTCTTTTGGTAGACCCGCAGGATGTCGCGGTATCAAAAAGCTCGTTTTACGATCCGCCGAAGCGGTTAGGTCCGATTTTATTTCTCGCGGAAATCTATCTGATAAACGTAGCATAGAGCGAGGAAAGGAAAGTACTGTTCGTTTCAAAAATCGCTCTCCACATATTTGCCAAGGTCACAGACATCCATCTACCTACGTAAACATACAATGATTTTCCCATATGACAAAATAATAGATTAGAAAAAATAATAGGAGACTGTTAGTGATCAACGCCATTTTAAGCTATTGCTCAGCTTTTATCGCGGGCTTTGAGCGCGGCGACCGAATCAAAACCGTAACGAAAATAAACCTAACATACCCCACCTGCCTACCATGTAGCTCGGCCGAGGGTTCGCTTAATGTGTATGTATATGGTACGACTGTACGAAGCTCGCATCGATCGAGACAAGCTGCTCCGGAAATCGGACTAATACGCAGCTGTTTGAGAGAGTATGTAGGTGTATAGGTATCTATCATATTCATAACGCCACACTCATCGCATGTGCCCCGCAAGTATACATGTAGGTACATATGTATACATAGGTGTACCTATGTACAACAATAAATAGCAGTTGCTGGTGAATAGCTATACGCGTAAATTTGTGTAAAGTGTTTTAAATATGAATAAACAAAGTGCATTTATTAATGAAGAAAGTGATGAAAAACTTGAATTAATATCAAAGAAAAAAAAATACTGCATAAATAAATAAATAATTATAATTGCATAAGTTGATAAAAAATGCTATGCAATAGTTTTACGGCGGCAGTCCTCGAGTGCCACACGTTTATTTTTTTTATCTTTAATAAGTGTTATATGAAGGTATCTTTTTTCTTTCGCTATCAAAGAATGTTTAATAGGCTCGGTGAAATACTTCCAAAAGCCTATATTTCAGAAGTGTTTTTCAGTGAACATAATGCTCTACAGAGCGTAATAACCCATATCCAGATAAAACAAAATCAAAGCTTAAGGTTGGATGTGGTAAAACTACCACCTCATCTACCATTTTGACTTTTTTCAATGCATCCCCACCATTGTACTAGAATACAGAGAAATACTACTATTGTGGTTATTCTGAAGAAATCCTTTTTATTTCTTAATGGCATAACAATTTCTGTACAATATTTTTGCCTAGGATTATAAACTTTTTACGATATCGTAAATGGTAAAGCCGTGGGAGAACAAATTATAATACAAAATCTGACGAATTATTGTTAAATTTAAATGTAGTGATTTTGTATTATTCAATTGAATTAATACTTACTACGATTATTCTGTTTGAATTTCAGTACACGTTTAACTCTACGTGTTTCTTGCTGGGCACCATATTTTTAATTTATTTTTATTTATAAGCTGCAGCCTATATCCCAGAATGGTTGGCAGAGATTACAAAGTACTATGTTTATATAAGTCTGTTATTTCATTGGCGCCCATCATTTGTTTCATGCGAGCTAGTCGGTTTCCAGTGCTTCAGATTTGGTCCTTCCTTAATGTGTCACTAATTCGTTTTGCGTGAAATTTCATTGGGCTCCTCCAGCCGACCTTCGCATCACAAACATTCGCTCTGAAAATTTTTTTCATCGCCCTATTTCCGTTTATCTTTTCCAGATGGTAAAACTAGTTTAATATATTATTCCTATTCTAGTCTTTCATTCCAATCACACCGTTCTTAGACTTCACTTTTCCTATATTTTAAAGACACTCCACGCACACTGCTCAAGTGTCGCATTTAAACTGAATTAAAAGTGACGTTGCTTTCATATTTTTTCTTCTACATCCTACTTTAAATGCTGAATGCTATATATATATACGCATAGAAACCAAGACTTATGGATAAATCAATGAACTTGCCCGTGTTTGTTCTGCTTTCGATGCATAATAGCGGTAACCCTGATATGTTTACTGTTATTTTGTAAACAAATTACCCAAATAGGTGAACCTTTTCACTTGTTTAAATTTCTTACCCCTTATCTATATCTTGTGTTGTGTTTAGTGATGTTTATTCGTTCAAATAGCACCAGTGGTTCCTTTTTATTACGGATGACAAACAGATTCTATCTGTTTCTCATTAATAACCGCAATTCAGTGTCTGATATAATAGTAAAAACATTTTTTTGTACTGAATTGTTGATTTGAATAGATTGCGATAGTTGCATTAATCTTTCATTACTAGGACAGTTTTGATAAACACTACTTGGTCAAAATGAATAATAATTTTTCTTCGCGAAGGCCAACGATAAGGTCTTGCTATAGTAGGAAATATATAGAGAATAAATGGTTTCTTAGAAACATTTTTTTTGTTAATCTGGGTCTGTATATATAACGAAGAAAGAAGTGTTTGTATATACAATGTTCGAAAGAAAGAAACTAATGATATTGACAATAGTTTAAATTCATGACAAGAAGTCTAAGATAAATAATTGATACGGATACAAAAGCGAAACCGTGCGGCTAATATTGTGCAAGAGCTCATGTAAATTGAGAGTCGCCTAAACCGATTTATCTCTGTGACAGAAAGCGTTCGTCAAAAACAGCTCGTCGATTGTTAATAAAAAATAATGTGTCAATTAAACAATACGGACGGACCGAGAGCGGCGAAATTGAGAAGTTATGTAAACTTAAATCCCGGAATTATGGTCATAATTCATTGTCTACGCCGCGTTTCAGCGGGCTGATGCGGCGCTGAGCGCGAGACTTATGTCTCCCGCTTCGCCCGTTCGCCCCGTGGCACGTGCCGGCTCGCATTACTGATACTCGACTTCGATATCAACTCTGTTCTGAATTTTACGACAATAATTGTTCTGTTCTATAAACTAATAATAATATCGTAATATGATCTTTTGTAGATTGTATCTGTCTATTGTACTGGTCAATTGATGATTGATAAGTACTGCGCGTTCGAATTTGAGCAATGCATTTTCAATACCAATAATCAAGGTTTATCATCTAAATGAATGTCCTAGAAAGATCGTGATCATAGTTAGACAAAAAGGATTTTTTTATAGGTTTCTACTTTATATTATTATGAATTCTTATTAAGGCTAAATGGATTAGAAGCAACCTATGAAAAATGTAAATATCCTTGCAAGTGCAGCTATTTCCAAAATATTAAAGCAATATTATTATTCTGCGGAGATACCGTTAAAAATGTTGATTTTCGGATGTACAAAAACTCAGATTATTTTTATAAAAAAGTTCATTCACGCTGACGGAATTTATAACATAGTTTGACTCATATTTTTTCTCAAAAAAATAGCTAATTCGGACGAACACCCTTAATTAAGCAGATATATATTTTTTAATTTTATAAATACAAAAAATATATACGAAGCCCACCACGAATTTCGATTTAGCATTTTCGCTGAAACAATAAACTGGGCTTGTTCTTTCACCGAACGCCGTACTGATAGACCGATCCCTCCAAGGATCGACCTCGGGTTCCATCTCGGCGCCGCGAACGCGTCCCATTATCACCGGTCGCCGTCTCGATCGGCAGCGCCGATAGAGTTCGGCGAGTGGCGCGCCCGCCGCCGCACCCTTAATGGAATCTGGAGCGTTCTTCGCTGTAAACTCGTTCCGGAAAGCTCGTGTATACGCCCTAACAGACTACGCCGAGACGCGTATTGTGCTCGAGCAGTAATTCCGTTGGAGCTTTTAATGTACTTATTGAAATGCAACGACTCTGATATGCCGATTTGTCATACTGAGTAAGTTGCAGATGTGACAAAAAAGATTCCTCCTTAAGTAGTCACATGAAAATACAAAAGTATGCGTGTACCGAATTATTTAGGACGAATCAGAGTTGAAATAGGCATTATTAATGTACATTTTTTTATGGAAATATTATACTGGCTGCCCATTATTTATAGGGATAAAACAAAAAGATTTAAACTAGTGTATTGCAGTAAATTGAACAATATCCTATCCATAAATATATTATTTAAATTTATATATAATTCTGATCGTTTTTATGAGCATTATCACAAAATTAGTATGGTTCGTATATTGTCAGATACATATCAGCCCTTGTCAGATACAAAGGCATGTACTGCTTTTTTTATTTTTTTTACCGATATAACCCAATCAATAGTTTATAATATGGCTAAATATTTAATATTAATTTTCGCCCGTAAAATAAATAAGTACAGCAAAACACATACCTAAGAATTTTACAAAAAATATCTTTTTTTTATACGTGATCTGGCCCTCCGTGAAAGGAAGATCTTTTTGTGTACACTAATTTTCAGCATGTTTTTATTATGTACTCCCGCGCAGGATCCTTCACATTATTTACACTCCAAATCCGTTCCGCGCGCGATCCGTCACTAAACGCGAGATAAATACGTCGGAGGTACCATCCGTCGATAATTTATCCCGAAACGCGTCGCATGAATACGCAAATAAAAAAATTCTATACGGCCCTCCGTCCCCCTTGTTGGGTAATTCACACGTCGCGATATATGGAAGCAATTTCTCCACTTTTCCCTCCTTTACATCGGATCGCGTGGCGCGTTCTGCCTTACAATATGGCCGAAACTTTTATACATATCTATATCTTTTTATGGAGCGACCTCTATGGAATGTCCCGGAGTTTTTTTTTTCGTACGTTCCGCGAAACAATAGCGATACACGAAATGAAATGGCCGTCCGCGTGCGCTTATTCGCGTGCTACGTTTTTATGGGAATTTTTTTCACAGAATAGCCCCCTTCCTTTGATGTTCGCCGGCAGCCGTGATACGACGATAGCAGCTTTATATCGCCGAGGAGTGTAGCTCGAGCCGAAAGTGCTGCTTGAATAATTAATTTTCGTCGTTAGAATATTGCCACAGCAGCGGGAGGAAGCGTTTAGACGATGTATAACTATGATACTTCGTATATAAGTCATGAAATGAGCTGAAGAATGAATTCCTTCATCTTTTATATCATCCCCACCCCGGCTTCGGCGTCAATTCTCATTCCGATCCCGGACCTGTTCTCGATGTCGATTCCGGTTTTAATGACGATTCAAATGGCGGTTCCATGGTGTTTTTATTATATAAAGCATTTTATACACGTGCTGAATTTTACTTCATCAGGTTGTTCTATATGTAATGTAATCGCCTGTTACGTTTACACCCGTGTGAGCGAAACCGCTGGCGAAAGTGGTATACCATAATGTGAAGTTTTCACAAGAAATTATTTGAATGATGGGGAAACCTGCATAAAAAAACTCCGACTTCTAAGCAAACACATAGACAAACAACTTGGTGTCATATAATATAGACTATTTACGGATAGTCTATATTATATGATACATATATTATTTCATAGGCAAAACTCCACATTGTTCTTTATTTACTTAGTAATTAGGTATATTTGTCTATACCTACATGTGTGCATTTGTGTATGTGTGCGTGCGTATATATGCATGCATGCGCGCGTGCGCCCGCATGCTTTGTATGGTTACTATATTTTAGGTAGATATGTATAAAATAATGATGTGCGAATCTGGATGCGTTTTCTATGTATTACTTCCTAATATTGTTTATGACACTTACTTGATGACCTGCAAGCTTAGCATGACGCCCTAGATAAGAGTCTATCTATAGCACTGTCCCTTTCGCTCATTTTATTGGCGCGACGCGGATAACCCGATAGAGAAAAAGACTTCTGTCTAGAACGTCATGCTAGGACCACTGAACTGTACTAAATATTTGCTTTTATTTGTATCGCCGATAATTAGTAATTATTTATGTATATTACTAACTTTCACTTGTAGCTTCGCTCGCGTAGACCTAGAACTATTCTTTGACTTTGGTTAGATTGTTGCATCTCCGTTAACAGCAACGTTCAAAGGACGGACAAGTTCAATAAGCGTCCAAGACCGCAAGCAGGATCGGGATCGGGACCAAGGACGGGAGTGAGACGTTTCATGATTATGAAAATCAGCGGCAGCACGTGTGTTTTCAGTGTAAAAATATGGGTTTCTTTGGGGTTAATTTCGTCGGAATTGAATCGAAGGCAAAATCTGAATCTAATTCATGACCGCAACAGAATCGGGACTGGAACCGAGAACGAGATCGTAACTGACATCGAAATCGGCGGATGCAAAAAATAGAATAATTTGTTTTACATCCACTTAGACGGACCTAAGTGGTTAGGTACATTTATCTATCTATACAAGACATAAGTGTGTATCTAACAAAACTGTAGTAGAATGAATTGTGTTCAAAGAATATATTTCAAAAATGACAGTGTTTTGAACAGAATGTTATAGAGAAAGGGTTATTTCTTTAAAATTCATCATTGTGTCAACTTTGGTTTTGTCCTCGCATTAGGCAAACATTGCCTTTTATTCCCTATGATAAGTAATGCCCTTGGAAAATGTATAGAATCAAATTTATTTCGAATATTAGCATTTAAATATTTAATACATAGGTTGTAACATATTTGAGGGGACGAACCGCGGGCAAAGGCCTACAAAGCCATTATGCTCACAGATTAATTTATTCTCTAAAAGCTTCATATTTTACTTTGGTAACTAAATATTTACTATTTGATTGCTAGACGGACCACAGGGTATGAATATTAATGACAATTAACACCACAGAAAGAAAGTTTATCAACAACATATGTGCTATCACTAAACATAAGTACAATTTCCATGAAATTTTCTTATTTATCAGTTTATCGTGTTTTATATAGTATAAAAAATCACTGTTCTTATATCTAATGCAAAATATATTGGAAGCATGTAAATGATGTGATTTTAAGGGTTCCTTAGCCTTAGCCGTAGCCGTAGCCGTTCATCCGTATATCACAGGCATTTTACTCAAAAACTACAAGGTTTATATTGATAAAATTTGTGGATTTGTGGTATGTCTTGTATATGCCACTAATTAGTTTGGTAGTTATATACCAAAAATAAATACTTCTAGGGAGGCATTCCACACGGAAATTTTTTTTTTCTGAAAAAAAATTTTTATCAGAAAACATCAACATATAGCACATATTTAGATAGTCCTTTTTAAAAACACTTTAAGGTATCTAAAAATTTTTTTTTTGAGTAAGTGAATATTTTTGGTAATAATCGCATCAAAAATAGCATAAATTGTATCTCCCCCTTTTTCTTTTAAGTCGTATGTTGAAGAAATGTGACAAAAATTAAAAAAAAATATTACGTTTAATAAATACTTTCAACGAAACTAATTTTGAATATGATTGGATGTATCGTTTTTGAGTAGTTGCCGAGAAATTGCGCCTCTTAATAAAAGAATGCAAATGCTATGAAGATACGCTCTTTTGCACTTTTTTACATTGTATTTTCCCATTTTAAAAGCTGTAGTGTTTTCATTGTGTTTTAACGCACTTGAATTAATGCGACTAAAGTACTTATAACTACCCCGTGGAGAATACATGAAAAAATATAAATATGATAGAATAATAATTCTATCATATTTATATTTCATAGTTTAAAATACACGAATGTAATACCTATAATCGATAAGGAATATCGACGCAGTATATGCGTACATCTGTAATTATATGACACATTTGCAAATTACGCGCAACCACGTTTCTCGGCTCACAATATGGCGGCGTTCATCAGTCTAGTTTTACTATTCAATGGGAGAGATACACAATGCAACTATTTGTTTTATAAGTAAAGACGATCTTTTTTGTCCAATTACACGACGCAAAGGAGCGTTTGCTTTCGTGGCGCTCCATAGATTAAACGCGTGGGTCGATTTCGATGATTTGTTTGTGTGAAACAAATCGACGTCAATGGATTTGTTTCGAAGAGTAATTGGAATTTATGGCGGAAACCAGACGCCATATTGCGAAAAAGAAAAAAAATTGAAAATCGATGAACTATGTTCAATGAGGTAAAATTTTTGGAAAAAGATGAAAAAAGTGTTACTGTTGGCGGTACAACGGCGGCGGGCCCGTGACGTGCGACGGAGGGGGACGAGGCGGCACTATCGTGTTATCACTTCGATACACACCGTCTTCAATCGTACCCACCTCTTTGCATTTATGTCACTCGTTGAAATAAGTACATTAAATTTACAGTCCGTACGCAATTTATCATTTCTTACTTACGTCTAGTGTACCTATCGTATATAAATAGGAGCTAAACCCCAACAGTTACGATGTAGTTTTTTTCATCTGTCGTGCATTCATTTCCTTTTAGTAACGACTACAAAACCTTACACTGAGCATGGCTCAACATGCTCTTGGCAGGTTTCCTAATGTATTTTATGCTCAGACTTAATTTAATTCAACACATTTTATTAAATACCTTAATACACGAATAATAGTATATTCCAAATGGCTTTTTAAGCCAAGCGTATTCAAAATGGTTTTTCAAATTCATCCCCGAAAGAGTAGCTCAAACGCAACACAATCCTGCATTAACATATAACACGATATAAGAAACCCTTCGCTCCTAAAATAACCGTAGCGAATTCAGTACCTAGCGGGTCATTCTCCTCGCGCCCCAATATTTTTCAGGGCTGTTGACCCCACAATCGCGTTTGACCCTTCGCATTCCCGGAGGCACTTTTCCTTTTTTTATATGCCATACTGTCTAAAATAAGTTCATCGCCCTTAAGAATTATATAGTGTATCTCAAGGTAGGCATCCTGATCATTATTTGACGTGAACAACTTTAGCATTGAATTTCTTATTTCAGGTATGCAGATTTATATATATATATATATATTATTTATCCAAATGTTGCACAAAATTGCTTATTCATGTAAAATTACCCTGAAAAATATTCTAAATCTATTTAGTCTTATATAGTGTGAGTACGTTCATGGATCTTTTTGTAAATAGCCATAATCTCCTATATTATACAACGACTAATTTCGTCAAAGCGACTATAGTCACTGAATGAGTAGTCTGTGAGAAAAACGTTGAAATTGCTTTTTAGTAGTAAATAAGTACATCTGTGTGCTAACACTATTGTGTCGACAGAGGAATTTAACCGTGATCTTAGTAAACAAAAACTGACACTATGTCGTTTAACGAGTCATAAAGCGAGAGCAGTATATGAAAACTAAATATTTCTAGGGGTTTAGAATGGTATAAAATAAAGTAGAATATAATCATTCACTCTCATGGAATAAAATGTTTTGATGCAATAGCAGGTAGGTATCGCCAGAATAGTAATAAAATTTGGAATCAATATATTCTGTTTCTTATTAGTTGTAAATGTACAATAAGTTGTTGTATTTAGTAACCATACATGATGGTGAATTTTATTAATATAATTGTTAAACTGCAAGTTGACAAATACAATTATACATATTTTTGAGATAATTAATTTTAATTATTGAGTTTTTGGACAAAATTATAAAAACCATTTAAAGTAATTAACACTTTAATGTTCTAAACTTTTTGCTTTCCTTTTCATTTTTTCTTATAGTTGAGAGGCAAATGAGTATGTGAACCATCAGGGCGCTCGCAACTTCAGAGGAATCACCTGTGCGTTGCTGGATTTTTGGATTAGGAATAGGACATATGAGGGCAGAGGATTAATGGAGTGGTAGTCGGGTGATGGAGAGGGAAGTGAGCCACCGGAACTCTTATTTACTGGATGGAACAAAACAGAGGAACTGCTACTTCACGTCAATTTCATACTTCAAGTAATATTTCTTGTTATCGATTTCAGAAGCGAAGATTTCAGCGTCTTCAAGAACTTGACTTGAATACCAATCTAAAGCGAGCTTTCAAACAAAACTTTTATGTTTTAATTAATTTAATGACAGAAGTTAAGTCAAAATTATTATTCTTCTTAGTTTATACGTCCGTATAATTATTTATCCCTCCTTTGATTAGAAAATGTATATATTTTTTTAGTAGCCACCAATAGACCTTACTTTTGAAGCCCTTATTTTTTCCGTTTTCAGTATTTGCCCCCTTAGGTCGGGCCCTGTTGCCGACTAAAACTGCTGTTATGTACTAGTTACATTTTCGCTTGTCAGATATCTATGTATTTAATAAGTGATGTCAATGGCGCTATCCATATTAATTAAAATTGTTTTTAAACAATAGTTTCATGGAAACAACTGCACTGATATAATTGCCGTACAGGGTCTAACCGGACCATAACGGGTTCCGTACGAAACTCTGAAAACGCGCACGGGCGATACAACTTTATTTTTGAAACTATTTTCTACTCTACACCATTCGCTTACTACGGGGTTCTCATTACGAGAGTGTTTAATTTTTCTCAGGTTTTTTCTTATTCTATGTTATATATTTTTGCTTACAAGTTCTGTTTTTATACAGTAGCTAACTGTACCTACTGCGTTACCTCATTATTATTGTAATTGTAGACGATTAGTTAAGCCCTTTTACATTACCGGAAAAGAGCCTTTTACGATTTATATCTGAATTATAGCTGTCTTAGCAATGTAATCCTAGCCAATCAATTTTCTATAAAAGACGACTGACTCCGATTGTATTTCAAATAGGAAGTGGCTAAGTCACAAACGAAAATTATCTACGTCTTTAAAGGGATCTACAATGTAAATATGATACGTGTACGTGCGCTGTTATTGTGTAGTATCCTAACGTTCCTGTCGTCAACGAGGCATTAATTCTTAGCAGGCGGCTTTCCCGGCTGGCTGTATAAGGCTTCTAAATTAATTACGTAACGTTGTCGAGCCAATTCAATACATCAAGTGCCGTTTATCTACAGACGTATTTTAAGTACGAAATACAACTTACGCAGGAGCTATTCGATTTTCTTGTTAGGTTCGATTCTAATCGTCCATTATTATTTTCAATTATCGATCCTTCATGAACCAGTTGAATACAATATTAACGAAGAAGGTAGTGGACGTAATTTGAGGTCCCATTAAATTTATAATGTCAGGTACAGGCAACAATGTTAAACAGTGGTAGAGCCGTGATCTGGTCAACTTGGTTGCAGCACGAAAATGGGCCGGTGAGATATCAAAGTCTCAGAGAATGCAGACGTAAAGCAACAGCTTCCGCTATGTCATTTCATCCAGTGAGTGAGTTCCGGTGGCTCACTGTCCCTTCCATCACCCCACACCTCCCTTCATCGACCCACTTCCCTTTCTATGACTTTATTGCTCTCCATCAGCCTATCTCTTCTCCATCAGTCTCACCCCTCTCCGTCTGCCTATCCCCTCTCTATCAGATATTTTATTCCTATCCAAATGCCTGGAAACGCACTAGTAACGCTTCTGAGCCTGCGAGTATCCATGGACACCAGTGATCACTTAATTACACTCTGGTGACTCACATGCTCGTTTGCCACTCGATAAAATAAAAGAGAAAATGTGCTTATTCAATGTAGAAGTACGTAACGGCACAAACATTGTCTAATAAGCCACTCATATAAGTGGTCGATTCCTTTCTAATGAATGTATCAGCGGTAACAGAACCTTCACAGTTGGCCAACGTGACATTAAAGACGGTACTTTACAAAGGCGCTTCTTTTTCGAAATCTTCTCAAAATATTTGGGTTCGTTTGAAAAGATAATAAAAAAAATCTTCTATTAATTGTGAATAATGTGAGCCTACTTTGTAATTGATTACTAATGATCTTTTTATTATTTCCCATTTTACAAATTTATTAAAACGTAACATATCAAAATGGCAAATTAAGAAAAAATCGTAACTAAGAACGAAAAAATAATAATATATTCTGTAAAGGCTTGGCCTAAAGTACTCATCGTTAAATTTATAGTAGTGGGTATATCAAAAATTAAATTGATATAATGATATATGCGATATCGAGGTAATTGATTGTGTATTGTATAGTTTATAAGTTCTTGGCATAATAAACAAGAAAATTAACAAAGTATATTATTACTTTAAATAAGCAATTACTGTATAGATATAATTACGTTGTTACGAAGTTATTGGTTCTCAGTAACAAATAGTACTACGTTTACATGATATAAAATACATAAATAAAATACGTAAATATTGTATATTATAGAGCGCATATATGTTATTTATCTAAATATTTATTGTTAGAAATGGACACAAGTAATTTTTATTGGGGATTATCATTTTCCCACGGCAAACCCCAAAGCCGCCTAGCAAGGCTCAGTTACCCGGGTACTATTGTAAGCTTACAAGTGTATATAGTACCTACAAAAAGATCGGAGTTATAATTTTCAAAGAGGTCTGTGTGGTGGGCGTTATTGTTTATTTAACAATAAATCCAGGTCGGTCTCCCACAGTCGCGCGCAAACTTCGCTCATAATCCAACTTCGTCATTTAGCCGCGGCGCTAAGTCGCTTACCGGCGGATTTTCCCTTTTTGCTAAGGGGCCCCAGCACTTTAGGTAATGGCGGACATTTGGCGGCCGGCTTAACTTTCTGCTCCCAGAACTCGACTTTGACAAGCGTTTAAAACATGGTCCCATGAAACAGGTGTACTGGCGCATCTATATGGCATATTTTACTATCAAATCTCTAATTCAACACGTCTAAATCTAACGCGATTTTGTTTTGGAATACGTAAAGTTTTTTAAGCGGTTTAGCCAGACGTATTAAAAAAAAAAATTATCAAAAGGACCAGTTTCAATTTTACTTTAATATAAAAAATATGTAATCGCAGATTGCACTGGTTTTATGTAAAAGGAAACATTACTTAACGTAAAGAATAAACTACGGAGTATTAACATCCGGTCGCCATTCGTCTACCCGCGTAACTTTTGATTTTGCATATTTTCCTTTCATTCCACAAAGTACGCAAAACAATGCCCAGGGTTGTCAGTTTAGGAGCGTTGAACTATTTTGTGAATAATATAAAATATATTATCTGTCAAATTAAAAAAGTAAATTACTTTAACAGATATGATTGTAAATTTAGCACACATATATAACAATTATGTTACATATATGTATGATATTCATTAATGTCACGTTATTTAGGTTAATATTACATTCCTAGTTAAGCGTATCGTTTGGTTCAAAAGAAAACTGTCCGCCTAGAACATGCTTTATGGAGAGAAATAATTCATAATCAGAAACAATCAAATCAAATACTGAATGTGACAAAATATTTTACTGTATATAGTTATTCGATTTTTGTATCAGATAAAGCATGACCTTCATGCAAGTGCATTGTCGTTGTCAAAGCGGTACCCTCTTACACTGCACTAACAACGGATATTTTTCTGTCGATTCTGCATCCATTCTATGCAGTTATCGTCGGTACAGCTCCGATAATATAATTTTGCTATTAGCAATAAGCTTAAAGATTCCCATATAACCTTTTCACAAATCGATTTTAGCGAGCCAACTCAGCGCTATGCTCTTGTTCAGGGAACCCATTCATGTTTCTTATTGGCACTATGCAAGTGATGAAGTTTGCAAAATCTTTCTTAAACGGTATCAGTCCTGATATAATTATGACATCATAACATTAATTTAACACTTGTATTAGATCTAGTACAAAGTGTGAAAAATAAGATATAGTGTACCCAAACTACAAATCAAGTTTATACAAAAAAAAAGGAAAATATTTTTTATTCTTTCCAAATGTAAAAAATTGTCTATTCTTCCTTATTTTATATATGACTTCCTTATTTTATATTTTCTAAGTATAGGATCAATAAGAGACAATATCATGGCAAGACGATAATTGGTAGGTGCCTGTAATATTAGTTAATCAGGTTGTATATTACATTTAAAATAAGGTTTCTCAGCTGACAAAAAAGCAACTCAACCGCTGAACAGCTATTCTTTCCTACTTGATTACAGGGATAATAATGATTTTTTTTAGCCAATACTCCTTCACAAATATAGCCCGATAAGTATGTAGATGGCGCGCAAATCGCCGACGGGGCCTACCCACGCATCGTATTCGTTTCTCATAAAGCTCGAAAGCTTATTATCGCCGTGGAAACGTTTTTCGTCTAATGGCTTTTGACGAACTCCAAACGTATCGCAAGGCAGAGCTGCCTGTCACAATAATTTTCCTCTCTGTGTATTTTTGTTACGTTTGTCGCGAGAGAAAATATAACGAAAAATATACGCAGTTGAGGCGGATTATATCTGTGAATAAATAATTCGGTGAAAAAAAAAGTAACAATTGTTATTTTAGGTATTCGTAGAAACGCGTTTGACTTATATAACGAGGATTTTTCTTGAAGAAACTTTATAGTAACACTGCAGGCGCAGCACATTCAGCAATATACATAAGTAAACAAATTTTGAAAATGGATTTCAACCTATTCATAATTATCATATCTATTTGAAACTTTGCAATAATATTGTAATAAAATAATTTGGTACAAATAAACGTATCTGATAATGGAGCCAAAAGATGGATAACGGAAAGCTTCAATAGCTACTAATAAACCATTCAGAGCTTAATTGGTTTGTTTTCAGCCTTTTATTTTGACCTTAATTATTTTATATTAATGAAAAGTAACAAGTATTAATAGGTAAAAGTATAAGTGATTTACAGTTTTCAGATACCAAATATTTTAATATTGTAAAGCAATATGGAGTCAGTAAGGGAATATTTGGACTCGCATACACATTACACTTACACCCATTGGGCTGAAGGTTGCCTTTTTGATTTCGCCGTAGTCACATAATCATAAACGAAAAGGTTTAGGCCATTAAATTTCATGCTTTCAAATATCTATAATAATAATGTGTACTAATATCGTATTGAGGATACTGAGATTGAGAAATATTTTAACCTGAGTTAATATTCCTTAAAATCGATGTTAAAATAGGTCATCGAAATAGGAATAAATATCGGAATCGAAACTCAAACTGGAAACGACACAGCGGTTAAGAATAAAATTAAGACCGGAGACGTGTCCAAAAATAAAACAAATACAGCGATAGGAATAAAGACCGATGCTGGGATGTTAAACGGAAAATATTAACTTTATATAACCAAAAGGTTTAAAGATTGGAACTTGGAGTTTGCTAATAAGCCCGGTTTTGTACATTGAAGATGAAGACGTCACGCGAGACTTTTTCCATCTACTGCGTTGGGACATCCCTTGTAGGTGGTATCTCTGTCGTTTTCGTTCACGCAGATTGATTTCCCCTAACGCTAAAAGAATCTCGTGTTTCGCGTCACAGATCAAAGGATAAATAAAGGACAGATTCTGAGGGATAATGGATATCAAGATGTCTGCCTATCGAGATTTGTTCCGAATGCCGTAACTGATGGGCGACTATTGTTTATGGCTCGCGTTCTTAGCTTTAAAAAAAGAAATGTCAGAATAAGGCAGAGAGTTTGCTTTTGTAATAGATAAGAGAGATTGGTAAATAGAATTCAATTGGGCAACAATGGAATTGTTTGTGCCGCACATTTAAATGATTTTTAGGATTCCTTATTTAAAATATTGAAAAGCACTTAATTTAAAATTCAATTTAAAATTTTGAAATCGAAAATTAAAAAAAATGGCTTACCAAAACGCACACGATCGTAAGCAATTTCAGTTTGCGCCTTACATTAATTGACAAATAGGTATTTTAAGCATTAAGTTTTTGAGATATATAACATCTTAGCTGTAACGTAGATTCGCACCAAACGATAGAAGCGCTAATCGCTAAATTAAATGCAAGATGTGACACGTGTATGGACAATCATTCGTTGATGATGTTTCATTTGGTGCAGCTTATGGCGAACGTGCGAAGGCAATATGTGAGGAAGAAGTAGGGAGAGTTACTTCAATTCAGTGTCGTAGATTACTTGTGTGCTGTTTACAATTACATTCAGTATGTCAAACGAGCATCAGTATTATCATTGCCTTAAAGAAATGAAATTATACCACACGTGTGAAATTCACACCCGACTCTAATATCCAACGAATTCAGTAGTTGTCAAAAATGACATTATGCATCATTGGTGACCACTGTAAGGTCATAATAATTTTTTTTTTGCGTTTTATTTTAGTATATACCAGAAAAATAATAACAAAATAATACCAATGAATTACAAGGTATAGAAGCTTGTAAGTCAATTTGTCCGTGACAAAAGTAAATTTGACTGAATTTCAAGTGTTTGTATAAGGCTATCTTAAATGAGGGTATAAATTTTATTTTCCATGGAAATCATGACTGTTGTTGCTAATACCTGAGTATTTTCGGCTTCACTATGATACTATAGTCTTATACAAACGTAAGATGCGGCATCTACTTTAATGATAAGTAAAATTATAAAATTTTTAATTACATAGTTAATATTGTATATTTATGTAACATATTAGTTCGCTTTTTTTGTGATCCTTTTCTAAAGATCTAATAGTATTCATAAGAAAACATTATTCAATAAAAATAGAAAAGATTAGAAATGAACACATACTATAATTAGATTTTTGTTAGAATGTTTGTAATTTTATTAAAATTATTTATAAATATTTTCTATTATTATTTTTCTTATTGATATGAGGTTTTTGGGTTAGTTTCTCAGTTCTGAGAATATGTATAAACAAAGTAATGGATAATCAGACAAAAAACAAAGTTATTTTTGGTTTAGCGATCTCTAATTATGTTTTTCTATAATATTTTAGAATTACAGATATTATTTCGTAATACTTAATTTTTATATCATATGTTTTTGTTCTAAACGCTTTTATAATTCCTCTAGATTTATTTTCATTTTACAAGATAACGAAAATTGAAACGATGTAATATATATATCTAGAGGAATTATAAAAGCGTTTAGAACAAAAACATAATGCCAAATAACTTGGTTACATAGGAATATATGCATGTAAAACAAAGTCGTGTTGGTTATACTATTTATAACCCGAGAACCGCTGCACAGATTTTTATGATCTTTCGATTTATTGGATATATCTTCACCCCAAATAACAGAATAACTAATTAAAAATAAGAAAATTAACAAAAAAAATTAGAAAAAAAAATAATTTCCTCATGTGTTTTTCTATGCAATGCTATCTCCGATGACGTGACAGAAACTTAAGTAAATGAGTGTGGCTAAATTTGCATAGAGTATAATATCCTTTGTTTCTTTATTCTCAAAGACAAAGAATATATAATTATACATTCTTATCTGTAATTAATTTCCATTCAGTTATTTTAAGAATTTTTATTATTTTGGCATTTTTAACAGGAAGTTAATACAGCACATTGTTAGGTTGTTAATGTTTCGTTAGTCAAAGTTGTCTAATTTCTGAATCAAACCGCTTTATCGCAGTCCGGTCTCTTATTATTATATACTTATTTTTTAGTTTGGATAAGTGTGCATTGTCAATGGTTCTGTCAAAAATGTAGAAGTATGTTAGTATGGATGTTTGTCATACGGGGACCGGCTGGATGGATTGGAATTGGGATTTTGACATTTCGACGCGGAATCGTTTGTAGATCGTTATAGGTTATTCATAATACAAAGAAATGTAAAAGTATGTTTGTATGGACGTTTGTCATACCCTGACGGCTGGAAGAATAATAATTACATTTGACATAGAGGTAGATTATGTTCTCAAATAGGATATAATATTAAATTAACAGATCATACTATATTACATAACAAAATTATCTTTTATGTAAAAATGTGTAAATATCATTAAAAATGATAATCTCTTATTAATAACGTTCACGGCCAAGAAGAACCAAAATTGGCATCGATACTGCTATTGGAACAGCAAAATCTGGGTCGGACCTGACAATAGAACCAGAATTGACATCGATAACAGCACCGTGACCGGGAGCAGAAATGACAGCGAGAACGGCTAGTACTAAAAATGAAATGGTACGATATCAGAATCATAAAAAAAATTACTGTTGAATAGTAATTTGCGCTCAGTGAAGCGGACGTGTATCGGTTATATATATAAATCAAAAATGGTTTTTTTTTTGTAGTCAAATCGTGTAAAAATGACTGAATGTATCTGTATGGGACTTGACCGTTTGATGCGGAATAATTTATAGATGGTTTTGGGATTCTTACAATATTACTTATTTGGATGTCTGCTGCTGTATAAATAATGATTTGTTATCACTAGCATTAATGCACAAGGGAGGACCAAGGTCGGTATCGAGTCCTGCATAGGAATCCAGAGTGGTACGGGGACCGAACCCGGTAGTGGAACAAGGATTGATATCGAGAGCAGGACCATGATCGCGGTCAAAATTGATAGGAAACTGGCCAAGAGCATGTCGGACCATGTTCATTGCAAGGTTCCGAAATCATTATTACAAAGAAATACACTACCGATGGAAAAAGCATGTTACACTTTTTCCATGTTTCCCTTACAGAATAGTTGTATGCACTTTAGTCGCCTATAGCTATAAAAAACAAGTAGGTATGTAGACTATTACTCTTAAACTAGTGTAAACTGAAGTTTATTAGCTAAAGAGCGTATCTTCATGACACTTAAGTCCTTTTGTTGAGAAGCACAGTCAGGGTCGGATCGTGAGTTAAGGGGGCCCTGGGCCAATACTAATTAGGGGCCCCACATATTTTTTCGCATATCATCTATTTTTGACTGACTTGACTTAGCCGGGGGCTCCTTGAATCCACGGGGCCCTGGGCTGAAGCCCAAAAAGCCATATGGTAGATCCGGCCATACGGTTTTTCGGCAATAACTCAAAAATAGTATATCCGATCATGTTCAAAACAATTTTTTTTTATAGTATTTATCAAATGGTATCTTTGTTTTATTTTCTTCATATTTTTTGGACATACGGCTTAGAAAATAAAGAGAGGGGGTCACAATTTCTGCAATTTTCGGAAATTATTTCCGAAATTATTCACGTAATCAGAAAAATTGCTTAGAAATCTTAAAGTGTTTTTAAAAAAAACTGTTAACTATATGTCATTCGTTGATGTTTGCTTAAAAATTTTTTTTCAGCTTCTGTTAAATGTATGGAGTGCCACCGCTACAAATATTTATTTTTGTTATTTCACCACCAAACTAAGTAGCGACTTATACAAGACACATACATTGAAAGTTTATCAATCTATATGATTGTCTTGTAATTTTTGAATAAAATGCCAATGGCATACGGACGGACGGCCGGATGGAAGGAAATGACGAATCTATAAGGGTTTCAGTTTTGACATTTTGGCTCGGAACCCTAAAAAATCTGCCGACATAGAAGATGAAGGAATTTATTTTGTATCCACGGGAACGAAACCGTGGGCATATTTGAATAGTAACAAAAATCGCTAAATCTAAACAAACTCCCAGAGAAGCGGGCTGGTGATCGCTAGTTTATAAAATAAATGTATATTTATTCTAATATCACAAAGTTGAAGCGTTTGTTTGCACATGTTAATCTAATTAGTTTACTTTATTGCCCAAAACAATAATAAAAATAGTTTTCCGAAGTATCGAAACCGTCAGAAGACGAAGTATAATATTATAAGCAATAATCACTTTTTATAACTCAATATTATAAATACAAAAACGCAAATAAGAAAAGGATGTCCGGTCTGCTCGCCTGTCAGTCTATGGTGCCAGTGAGGCGAATTAAGCGAGACAGATGTGTCCGCTAAGCCCCCCGAAACAAAGTAGTTACCCATTAAACTGGTTCATTATATGGGTGTTATACCCTAGTGCATTTTGCGATTTTCGCTGGGAAGTAATTCGATGCTTTGATCATAGTAGTCGATAGGTATAATCCGTTTTAAGTATCTAGCTACGCCCGCGACTCCGCCCGGGTGAGAACAAAATATTCAGTATCTTTTTTTTATGTAGAGTGTTTCTTTTTTAATTGTATTTATCAATAATAGTATTACAAATAGACAGTTGTCTAAGTGGCTCCTCCCGAATGGCTAAATAACTACAAAGGTAAACAACATATGTATATATATATAAAACACAAGTGCGTGTTTTTTTTGTTAAAAAGTTTGATTCAAAATTTGCTTAAATTGGTCAGTAATGTATACATACCTTTTGTGAAAAGTCTTCCAAACGGGAATTACGTACCACTGTGGCTATAAACATTTCTTAGAAAGGAGACATTTTTTGATATCTCGCAATATTTTTACGTTATATCCATTATAATGTTTCACTTTATCAAGTTCTTAGAATATAATGTGAATAAATCCGAAATACGTGGAAAAGTGGTGAACGTGCTTCAAATACGAATACAGACGTTTGAACAAATTTTCCGAAAACTCGACCGGATTATACCGCGCTTCTTTGTCAATTTATTTTAATGTATTCCTGGGACGATTATGTATATTCGGTATAAGTGTATATTATGTGTCAAGCTTTCATTGAATTATTAATACTAATATAAAATTTAATACCAATACTAAAGATTGTTAAAACTAAACCACTCAACTATTTCAGAAGTGGTATTATTTACTTCGTCAAAAGCGGATTATTGCCTATTTATCTTAAAAAATATAGAAGTAAAATCAGCAAACACTACAATCCCATGTCCATCTTTAAGAAGATGTGGTAGATCATTAATTTAAACTAGAAACAGAAATTGTCCAAAAACTGAACCCTATGGCACACTGTTGATTCGACGACCTCTTACCATTAACATCGACTCTTTGAATTCTACCTTTTAATTAATACTCTAAGAGCACAAGTGATCGACCCGTGACAGCATAATGATGTAGTTTCCTGATCAATGTGTCATGATAAACGCAATCAAAAGTTTGGATAAATCACAAAAGACACCTATTCCGTCCCGTCAATCCTCACAGGAATCAAAAATCTGTTGAATAAACTCAACACCGACTTCAGTTGTTGGGCGACCCTTTGTGAATCCGAATTGTTTAACGTTCATAAAGTTATTATTTTAAAAACACTGCAATAATTTATTTAAAATATATTGAAACATCCTTTGATATGGATACGTCTATGTTTTAGTTTTTAATAAGGGTTATTTCGTTAACAGGGGCTTGTATGCACTTTTGCCATTTGTTAGCGCATAAGCGAAGACGGGTGTAAGTGAATGAAGTTACCGCATACTTTTAGTTATATACCAATAGACGGCACTGTTTACATTTATATTTTGACGTGACAACGTCTTATAAATTGGTTTGCCGGGTGACACTTCAAGAAACTGCGTTACGCTCCGCTCACGTTATGCGCTCACAATGAGAGCGAGTGAGAGGCACGCGTCCCTTCCACTCGGGCATGGTTAGCCCGCCTAAGAGCGAGAGAGACAGACATAAAAGTGAAAGGCACGCGTCCCTTCCACTCAGATAGGAACAAGTTAAGTTGTAGTAAACGCTGTTTCATTGTACGCAAATGTATTGCAAGTTATTGTATGTATATTTGTATATAAATACGTATGTATGTGTAAAGGTAAAAATAAAATTTTGTTAATATGAAATTCAGTGCGAGATTCTTTGTATAAATTAATGTTTTAAATATAATTCTTTGTATAAATAAATGTTTTAAATTGTTACTATTATTTCATCCTTCTTCCTACTATATGAATGAATATTCACATTAAAATGATTTTACCACTCAAAGTCGTTGTCACGTAAAACTTTCGCCCGTATACCGACTTTACAGGCAACCAATTTTTTTTTTTATCTGGCAATGTTCGATATTGTAATATTTTAGTAGCCACTATTTTTTTGGAGTTTACTCCTTAAGAATCGATTTCATATTTAGGCCCGGGGTATGGAATTCTATGGGAGTAAAATCAATTGTTAGATAAATGACGTTACGCTATTGTCATGGTTACTGTTTACATTTCAATCAATCAGAATGTGATAAATATAATAGATTTTCTCCACGAATCATTGTTAGTGTATACAGAAGGGGGTTCAAAACTATTGAAGAAACGTTACCATGAACTTCCACTTACACTTGGTGGAGATTTTAATATTGATTTTATAAAGAAGATGGTTTCCGTTTAGTACAATTTCTGAAAAAATGAACTAAACTTAGATTTAATTTCTGACAGAACACTAGGGACAACTAGATATGGTACAACTATTGATGCGATGTTTTCACGATTTACCACACATGTATCTTCCGACATTCATGTATCATATTTTAGTTACCATGAACCAATTGTTTCAGTGTTTAATGATACCGCTATTGTTCCTGTGATAAACATTACGCAAGATAACGTCAATGATAGAGAAAATCAATCTTACTAAAAATTTTATTGTACAACATAATTATTTTCAATATTTTCTTAAATGACGAATTAATTGTTTTACTATTAACATAAATAAATGAATTGTGTATTATGCTTTGAATAATATAATAGATGCTTTCATTTACCATTATACTAATCTATATGTACGATATCATCTTAAAGCAGTAAACTCCTTTCGTGTGTCGGAGTTGACACACTTTTTTTTCTTACGTTGGATGTTTTTTATATCTTTCAAGTACAACCATACAAGTCAATTTATTATTTCTATGTTAACAAACCTAATTTTTTGTTATATATAGTATATATATGGTGTAAGTTTCCGATACCTAAATAAAACGAGAAACATTGTTATTTCGTGAATTCTGTTTTCATTTTAAAGCATGTTTTAATGTTATTAGTTTCATTGTATTAAGATACGAGCTTATTCATTTTATTTGTACACCAGAGATTAAATTAAAATTTAGAAATTTTTCAGCATTTACAACCGCTATTTTGAATAAAAATCAGGTACTTTGCGTACAGTTACAAACATCACATCCAATCGATAAAACGAATTGCTAATTGTTAGTGTTTATGACCATTGTGTTTCTTTTCTTGCAAACGTTTGGAATATTTTTTATTTTCACAAACGCCAATGCTTTAACTGCATGCGTGGTGGTAGCTCAGTAGCTAAGAGTATCGCTTTTGGACAAAAAATATCGAGTTCAATTCTGATCACAGTCGTAAATGTGACCATGTAGTTTAAATATGAATCTGTTTCGTTACATTTCGTACTTTCCGTATCATCGACCTAATAAATACTGAATATATTTAGTTTCAAATATACTTAGTTTAAAAAATTAATTTATTATGTTCTTCCAATTGCTCGAGTGTCATCTTATACATGACGTACCTACGTAAACTTACGTACCAAGGATCCATCCAACTAGGGTTTTGGCGTAAATACGTCTTTAAATTGGAAGCAAATTTAAAGACGCATTGATATTATAGTGGAAGGGATTTGAGAAAACTGATGATAATTAAATCGGGGAAAACAATTTGATGCTGCAGCTACATATCTATCATCTATATTCAAAATTAATTACAACACTTGATAGCTAAAGAATCAAAGAATTCGTTACGTTTAGTGAGGACTGCGAAGTGTCGCGCGCGGCGGAGGTGGAAGAGCCGATATTTTGAGGTCATTTCGCTGTGTCACAAAATTTATTTTTATTATAAATTTTGACTCAAAGGAGCTACGATCTTCGCGTGAGTATCGATCGTCAGCTCTTGTCGAAATCTATCGGCTGCTTATATAAAATATCAGTGAGGAAAAGTTATAGAAAAAAATATATATAGGGTTAAAGTAACATATTGAAATAAATAATGCATTATCGGCCTATAGTAATCAAAAAGCCAAATCAAAATATAGTACACGATTGAAAAGGGCTTTTTCAAGAACAACCTAGATATACCTATAAATCACTACATTACGACCGGAGACGTAATAGAATGAAGGCGTCTGAGCAGATCGACGACGGCGTTAGTACACCGCGTGGCTGGGACGACCGACCCTATGCGAGAGGATAATCGCTTTTATATATCAACGCTGGACTGTATAGACATCGATTGTGTACGAACACCGATTATTGAAGACACATTTGACAGCAGCCAATGCACGTTTCACTGTTACGTTCATAACTATACGAAATCCGAAGGAATTCTTAATATTCAAAAGTAATTATAAATATGATTCGCTAAAAAGAATATGCTATTCGTTATGTACACGTATTCGCATAAAACACACGGCTGTGCGCACACGGCCAAACCACTAATTTTTGTTGCGAAATACATTATGGACTGAAAATCAAATGTAAAACTGTCCAGTGGCAGACACCTCTAACTCAGCAGAGTTTGTATATAAATATAATTATCTTAGTGAATATAGAAATCTTCATTTCGTAGACATCAATAAAGTTGCATTTTCAACAATTACGAGACCAGCCATTAATCAAAGCACACATTAATTTTGTAGACGTACATCAGACTGACACGCGTAACACGAAATTAATTTGTTTCGTAAGCACTTGCCGTCTAAGAATGAGGGTAAACAATAAAAGGAATGATATTGCTCTAGGCGTATATGTTTTGGAAAGACGTAGACGTATTTGAGTTATTTTGTTTTTAATCGTAGCTACATACATTTTATGATCTTACTTATTTTCACACATCTTATTATGATACTTAAAATATATGTTGTGAGTTTGTCTAACAGTGTTCTTATAATCGGCCTAAGTGCCCACAATATATTTTGGATTCAATGTGGTATAACCCTTCTGTGGTCAAGTTGCCTGCGGTATAAAATGGGCAGACTAGGACAATGAGATATCACAATGTCACATAGTACAGACGTGATGTGAATTTCCGCTTTTACCTTTCTTCAAGTGAGTACCAGATCCGTTGGTCCACTCCCTCCCGTCCGATATCCCTCATCTTATACGTTCCGGTGACGTTTTCCACCTCTGTCAGATACCCTGAAAGCTCGGTAATGCACTAGTGACTCCTCTGAGTATGTCGCTGGGCGGCGGTAATCACTTGCTTTCCGGTGGTCGCGTGCTCGTTTCCTCATAAAATGCTTTGTAACAAACGAACAAAAAATTAAAAGAAACTTTTCGGATGCGCGCCGGAGACAGCCAGACCTTTTTGTTTTTTTTTTGGGTAATTGTCTTAGGGTGATTGGGTGATCCATCAGAGTTTGATCTGAAAATCTGATAATCTAAACTTAACGTTAGTAGAAATAAAATATGCCAGATATAAATATCGGTATTTAGTAGAGCACGTGACGTAAAAGTAATAAACGGTCTCTTAAAAATTCTATAAAAATAAAATAAAAGACATATTCTTACAGCGGTGTGTTTCAAAGTCTCATCTGCAATAGTTAACTGCTAACTGTTGAACATAAAAACTAAACGCGTGAAAATATTAGTAGTCGTAGAGATATTGACATTTGTGACATTAAATTAATGTTACAAATGCTTATATCTTTAAAAGTAACTTAGTCAACTGTTAATTGAGTAGTTAAAACGACGTATTTTGACGTGTTTAGTTTTTTTTTTTAATTGATTAATTAACCAGTTGTGTCATGTGAGATAGAATCATTCCGCTGCTATTAGAACTAAGTGTAGAGTTACCTTTTAAAATTATATCTGCCCGGAATTAACGGAACGGATATTCTTTATTGTTTTTGAAAGCTATTGTTTTCTTGCGATACCTATTTATTTTATTAATAGTCATACATGGTATTATTATTGCAGGAAATGTGATCGAAATGAACGATTTTCTTTTAAAAAAATAGGTACGAAAGTAAATGTCAGCAAAACGTAATTCATTTTTGAGTTAAATGTGTTCATAAATATTTAATAATTAATAAGTCACAAGTCTTGAAGTAATAAAACAGATTTTTGAAGAATAGAAGTTTTTTAGACAAATATTTTCCGGACAAAAAAATCTAATCATTTTCGAGAGCGGTTTTCCTTCTTGACCATTATTATATAAATTTGTATATATTAATGTATTTTGTACAAGACCCCCTTCAGCGCGCAAACCCATTTCGCACTTACCCGTTTCTATTTCTCTGAAGCGTACCTACCTAGTTATTATTCATTCAAATTAATTACCGGCAGTCAGCGAGAGCCTCCAGCATTGTCTAATGAGTTATAAGGCTTCGCCACGAAAGAGGTCGAATTAATCTTCGTTAAAATCGGCGCGTGCTCTTTTTTCTCGAATTCTCCCGCACCTCGCCTTTTTTTTCACCTGCTTCTTTTTCGCCGCCCTCCGCGAGAGGTCGCCCGAGAGATGTTGGGCTTTCGAAGGGCTCGACGAGTTCAGTCTTTCATTTATCATCGAATAACGATGTTGGAGGTATGTATAGTTTTTTCATAACAATATGGCGTATTAAGTTATTTGAAAAAAATGGATAAGTACGATTTGTGGTCACATGAAGAGGGTTCCACTGTGTGAATATGTTATTTATCATGTTTTTATATTAAATCTGACCCCGATTTGCTTGTATTAAAATTGTTTGTGTAAAACAACTGCAAAAACGTTTATTTGTACGCAGAGTATTGAGAGACAAGAGATACCCTGTTATTTTAAGACCATACATTTATTATAGATTTTCCTGCAATTTATAAAGTGAAGAACTATTTTTAATATTTTTCAAAATTTTAAGCTTAGTAGTTTGGGAGATAACGGGGGAACAGTCAATTTTTATCTATTTTCTTACATAACTAAAACTATTTATTGTAAAGCTAAAAAATATATACTTGAGAGCCTCACAACATCCTTTCACACCATAAAAGTTTGTAATTTTTTTTTATTTTCTAATTGACCCAGCACAAGTGACTCTAATATTCAAACTTCATTTATTTACGTTACACGTCTGTGTTTACATTAGATAAATACATATTGTGTTCCAAGTTTTCGTCTTAAGCGGTCCAGTGGGTTTGGAGCAAACTGGCTGTGATAGACTGACAGACAGACAGACACACGAGTGATCCTTTAAGTATCCTATTCTCATTTTGAGGTACGAAACGCTGAAAAAGGAACCATTTAAATGACATTAAACAATTTCGGGCTGTCGTATACTAGACTCTCGAGTTTGTTTCGTTTTAATCGAATCACATATTTAGAAAGCTTAGTGGAAAAATATTTTCGCTTTTGAACGCGTTCAAGTTTATATAATTCAATTAATTTCAAACAGATTCAAGAACATTACGATTCAATTTATTGTTACTGATAGTTAAACGAGTCATTCTTTGCCTCGGAGTCTGCGCTAATTCTAGGACATTGTCGACGAATTCGCGACAGCGGTTATCATCAGCACCGAATCCAAACTGGATCAGCATTGAGTGTTCTTAAAAATCAAGCCTCTCAGAAAAAAAACAAAAATTGTTGTGGCAAGAGATATGCTTCGGTCGGTTGTGATGAGATAAAAACATTTGTAAAGATTTCAAATTAATTATTTAAAAAAAAAAATTGTACAGTTAGACCCCGAAATATCGAAAACTCTCCAAAATGATGTCGGTTCGATTAAAACCACCACGAAGTGGTTTTAATGTCAATTGGGTATTACCGCTTTTATGTACCACTGTCACCTTTTAATTTCGTATCACTGTACCTGTTGATTTTTAATGTTTCCGAGTCAGTGACGTAGTTACCACAGGTGGCACCCGGGCCGGATTTCATAGTGTCACTCCAAAAATTATAAGTAGCAGTTACGTAATCTGCCACAGTTTTACGATTTTTATAGGTGGAAGAACTGATGTATAGTCAAGATTCTTTTGTTGCATATTTTTTTGTGAACCCACAATTTACTATCAGGTGAACTCGGGTGTCACCCCTAAATGGTTCCGGCCCGCCACCCAGTTCCCAGTTACACTTGCAGAAGGTAAACACTCTGGCGATCTTTTATCGCTAATCATCGGCTCCGCGTCCGCAGTAAGGCCTTGGTTCACGGACGAAACTCGTCTCGAGACGCTCGCGAGTTTTCCGTCGTGTTGATCTCGAAATAGACGTCGGGCGGCGTGACGGGGCGATCGATTATTGTCGCGGGCGGCGAGGGGAGGGCTAGGGGCGAAAGGCTGGCAGGCCAATGGAAGGGGAGATAGTGATGTCTCGAATGTGCTACGGCTGTCGAGCGGTCGTTTCGTAGTGCGTTCAAGATACACAGATAGGCACTGTCGACGGAATAAAGGTGAATGTGAATACAGCTCGCTGGAAACAGAATGTAAGACGATGAGTGTTCGAGTGGGTTGATAGCGATTATTTGTAGTAATAAAAAATACTACGCTTAGCGTTAAAACTGCATATGAAATAGAAAGACAATAATTATGGTTTAAAATAATATCTATGACTATTTCTTTATAAATGACTGAGTATTTGTTTGACGGAGCGAGATAATTGATTGCCTAAATTGATTTAAATGTATCTACAAATTATGATCAGAATATCTACGATAAGAATACAAAAATACAGTGAAAAGTAACATCACAGTGTAAATATTTATATACTTGATTCATAAATGAGGTATTCTGTAAAAAATAATTTTACAAGTACAATGCCTCATATAATATTTTGGTAATGCACATAATTTTTTTGAGTTGACTGGACAAAAACTATTACCGTCTAAACTAGAAATGTAAGCAAAACAGAAACATTAAAATCTCCCCGACTAAAAAAGTATTGCCCCTTCTTATGAGATATTGCAATTCGAATTACATTTGTACAAGAAGAGGACATGTTTTGTCTTGTAAGAATATAACAATATGAACATGTAATGCTTACAAAGGATTGTAAAGAAAAGAATAAAGAGTTTTAGCTCATCCCAAATTCCATTATCATTAATGTGAAATTACAAGAAATCGTGTAGTATGATTTTCTCGAATACCAAAATCATCATACAAGCACGGGAATACTCATATGTATACAGATGACCCAACAAAAAAAAAACTGCCGATATATAATTCACTCGTCCCCTTCACGCCAGCCTGGCGTTTTTCCCCCGAAAGTCCACACCATCACCGACAGACATAATATCCGGTGTTTTACAGGCGTAAGCGCTCGCCGACGCCCACGCGATAACTGCCGCTTTTAATGCGCGGCCCGCTAATGTAAATATACAGCGCGCGCGCCGCCGGGACCTTATCTCTATGGAGCGGTACAACGGAATTTTGCAGAATTATAGCCCGTTAAAATGCGTTTTAAATGCCCAATAAACGAATTAGTTTTATTTGGGTAATACATTTCTAATTTTGACGTAAATTATCGTAATATCGACATGATCTATCCCTGTGAAAAATGTTATTACAACCTGTTCGGGTGTTCGAGAGAAATTAAAGGAAGAATATGCCAACAGAAATTCTGCGTATCACATTTACTATATAATACATAACAAAATAAATGAATGTATATATTCATGTATAATAAATGTAATAAATATGTAATGACATCAATCAGCAATCAGAACAATAATCAGAAATAATTACGAAATTTTTAGTATTACGAAAAAATCTGATAAAATAATGACAACGTAAGAGGAATATAATTTTTCCCTTAAGGTAGTCAACAGTAGCTACAACTGATTTTGTCTCAAGTTTTATTCATACTGAGGCATGAATTCCACGACCTTCTAATTTTAGACTGATGGTCTTACACCTCGATCTTCCCAAACTGGACAAGAGGGTTGGGGGCTCACTACGATGTCCGTGACTGACGGCTTTAAGGCTTCGAAGCTGTTGATGAGTGATTTAATTTGACTTAAGTTAAAAACACATCGACCAATCCTTGATCGGGATTCGAACTCGATACACTCCGGTTCGAGAGTGACGCTGTCAGTGCTTTCAATAAATTACTAAAGAAATTGTATTTGAAATATTGGCTGTAACAAATTTGTTTGTTTTTATTTAGCGTACCATTATTAAACTCATATGGTCGTTCCGGCCTGGTATACAACGATAATAAATGTTAAACAGTAACTTATAAAAGTTACTTATGCTGATTGGCCATCGGTCACAGCGGTATTCGAGGCATAATCAAAGTTCTACGTGGATATGGAATCGTGAACAGGCCCGTTATTCGGACCGAGAGCGAGGACGTTTCGTAATAAACAATTGGCGACTGTGCGTTTGTTTCGGCACAAGAGTAAAGGTTCTTCTGGAATCATTTCATTGGTATATGTGAAGTGGAAGACGAATCGAGGGCGGAACCGGGATTTAGATCTAACCCCGAATCGGAATCAAGAGCTGGACCAGGATCGGAATTTAGAACGAGACCTGGATCATGGTTGACAACTTGATCGATCAATATAAAAAAATTAAAGAATCCATTCTATCTCCACGCGGGCAAAGCAGCGGGCGAAGCCTGATATAAAATATATCTATTACTCGCTTTTGTCGAAAACGCCTATTTTCTTTCTTACGTAAGCCTATTTGCTGAATTTGTATCAATGTACCTATATTACTGTTAAAATTCACAAACTTTATTGGGCAATATGGCGACTTTTTTTTATATATAAAAATAAAGTTAAATATTATTCATTTCCTTCAACATTCAGCATCAGCCGAGCCGTCCTCTCGGAGTAACTTCGTTTAAAACGTAAGCAAATTACGCTCTTTCGCTGAAAGCACTTCGGGGCAAGTTCGATTGATGGATGTGCGACAGTGGCGCCAAATGGATACCGCTTTATCATTTTATGTCGAAACGGTATGGAAAATATTCTGTTACAGATATTAAAATAAAAACGTTTGCAGTTTATTAAGTAAAATAATTTAGTTACGTTTACTAGTACATGGATGTAATGAATTTAATATACCCGTAATCCGGTTTAATAGTTTTATAGATATCGATTCCCAAATAAACGATTCTCTATATCGAGGTTTATAGAGGGTGTGTATAAATACAACTGCTCTCTTTGTGATTTCCATAAATAATAAATCGTATTGACACGGCAGATATTCCTAGTTTATGTCCATAATGAATACGACTGATGTGTCATACTTTCTCTCGTAACGCTCGCCGAGCGAGCATAGCAGTGACAGGTTGACTATATCTCTCTCGCTCTCTTAGTCGACTTGAGCCGAATTTACCCGATGAGTGTTACATAACAATATAACGGCTCAGTCTCATTTAATACTCGCTCAGCGCGCCTAAAGATGTTTTTTTCAATTTTTTCATTGATTTTCTACTAAAAATATTCAGCACTAAAAAAAAATCTAATTACTTTTTTTGTTCACTTTCGTCATTTAATCGTGTTTTTTATTTGTTTTCCGCGCTAACCTTTAGTTGAATGCAACCTATAAGTTAAAGACTAAACTTGTTATATTTTATTTGCTATAGTTAAAGGTAAATGCCGCTTTATTTCACTTTTAGGGTTTCGTAACTAAAGATTGTTAAACGAGACTGAGTCCCTACGCTGTCTGTTCGTCTGTCAATTTATCTGTGGTACATTTGAAGGCCTATAACGTCTGAACCGTGTAAGGTAGCGAGTTAATTTTCACAGATTATGTGTTATTTTTGTGGTTATTAGAGTGGATATCCAAACAAATAATTAAAAAACGAAGATTAAAAATATTAAGGTGGATTATTAAACACGAAGCGTATTTGTATAAAAAAAAATATTTTTATTTTTATTATAGGTTTATATACAAACTTACAAAATAAACAAGCATCAGACTTGGTCTGTAAACGTCTAATTTTCTGACGTACAAATCCCCGATATTATGTTATCGATTCAAATTCGATACGGACGAGATACGTCGTTTTAATAATTATTTAATATTCGCGCGAGAGAAATAATTTATTCCGATAGATGATCTTACCATGATATTCTATCATAATTTTTATGTCATAATTTTTCGCTCACCGACACAAATACACGTATGCGACGAACCAAAAATATAAGGGAAAAGGCGGCGCCCCCGCCGGCCGGGCGGGGGCGGGCGTGCGCAGCGGAGCGTGTACATTTTCATATTTCCGCGGGCGCTGCTCGTGACGGCGGCGCACGCACCGCCGCATCCTTTCGCCGCGATACCGCCATGTTTATTGTTTGACGTACGGGCTGATCGATATGTTCGTTTTATCGAGGTATTGTAATGCCGCGTCCGAAAGGTTATTGAAAAATAGACAGTATTGTAGATGCGCGAATAATGCGCTGTGATAAAATGGAGTAATGGTTTGTTTTTTTTTCATATAAATTTTATTAGCGCTCCGTCGGTCCGTCGATGATGTTGAAAGATTTTTTTTAGATCTATTTATTTGTTTGCTACCTCACCGCGTGATTGCTGCTTCTTGAACCATAATTAGGTTTGAAATTGTTGTATTGTTTGAAAGAAAAATCGTGTGTCGTATTTTATAACGCTGTGATGTGTTGAAGTTAATAGTAAAATTTTAATCACACATCTGAACATGTACGCGATTAGCTTAGGCCCGGAATCGGAACTGAAAATACAAAAATAAATAAAAATATTACACAAAAAATAGTCAATTACTTAATGTCATTTTGGTTGACTAGTTTTTGTTGTTATTCATAAATTACCTTTATTGAGTCAATTGTGACAGTGTTGTTTCGTCTTTTTTTCTAGCAATTATAATCCATTGCAGATATTGCAAAAGATTTTAAACAAACTTATTTAGTGTTGAAATTTTTAACTTATAATTCGTTCCTGAATAATGAAAATCAAGTACCTAAATTTTTTTCTCTGTTTAAGACCTTCTCACGTAGCTGGCAGCAGATTACGTCCTAGTACTCGGTGCTAACAAAACATAACAAAATAATAAACATAAAACATACAAAAACATTTCAAATATTTACACGCTATTTTACACAGACACACCGATTGATCCAGACGGCAGACGAAACGCTCCTGCCTAGATCCACGTTAAACTTGATTTACGCTGAGTCGTCAGACAAACCCACGATTCGACAATCAACATAGAGGACCGACAATAATAGTAAACTATAAAGCGATCTATCTATCAGCAAATCTGGTGTGTAACGCAAATTACTATTAAGGACATCACAACCAACAGTAACGTAAACAAAAATACACCAAAAGCGGAGACAAATTGAAAGTGAAATTATATTTTGCGTAAGTTACGTTTTTTAAGCAGTCAGTGGCCGACGACTACCGGCAGCGGAGGCGAATTCTTTTTTTTTGTAACTTAATTTGCCTGACTACAGCATGTATAAGTATAAGCTAACTGTACCAAAAAAGTCTCCCTTACGAACTATTTAATGAGAAAGGGGGCTGGGTGCCTAACGACCGGCGCAAAGCCCTCATAGTGCCCTTGTGCAAAGAAACTTCTTCCGGCAGGTCTGAGGAAAATATAGCGCCATAAGTCTCCTTGGGTCGTTGACTAACTGTAGGCCAAATTGTAGTTGCGTTCGACGGTTGGGAATGAAACCGAAAATAAGACATGGCAAATAAAAGAATAGTTGGGAAATGGACGGAGTGTATCGATCAAATCTTCTCCGGATAAAATTGGTCAAGGATCAAAAAATTTTCTACACGTTCGTAGCAATAGATAGAGAGAAACGGTCTAGGAAAAACCCTGTCCATGTGACTAGCAAACCGATAAGGGCATTGAAATTTGTTTAGAGATTACATCAGGTATATGTGTTAGTACGTTAAAAGTATCAGACGGGGATGTTGGAAGTATCACCATGGCATTTCGGCCTACTCGTGGATAATGATCTACATGCCTTTTGTAAGCGGTCGATGATCCTTGGATCATCGGAATGCGAGATGTGTCTATATGCTCGTAAGAGTTGGTAATCGAGACGTGTGCTTCCTTATCATAAACGAGATCATGGTATTTATAATTAGTAAAAGTACGTATGCATGCATTCAATTGCTATATATAAGAACATAAAATTGAACAAATAAAAGATTTTTGTAAATCTGAGCTGTTGGGTTACGAACAGCGGTCAACGTGATGGACGTGGTCAAGTTCGAAGAGTTTCGCTGTGTATGTAAAATACTATTCCAAAATTTTTAAGCGTGATGTATCACAGCTAGAATCAAATACGTTAAGAATAAAATAAATGATCGGATAAACGCTATGAAAACAACTCGGAGTTTCATTAAGAAAGAAACTGTCAAATTAAAGATCGAAATTTCGATTTTAAGCATGTTTTCTATTGTATAACTTTATTTGTAAATGAGAAACAGTGTGCACGGAACGACACCTGCTCATAGTAAAGAGGCGTATGTTACTGAAAATGAAAAACAGAAAAACTGTTTGTCGAACCTATACCAATCAAACGTGCGTCGTACAATAGAATATAACGGATACTTGTGAATATTGTACACTCGTCTCCCGCCGCCATATTTGAACAAATATTATCCGTTCAGCTTTCCCAGCGCCGCTGTTATATTGAAAGCAGATTAAGTCTAGCGCTAAAGTAGCTGAGAGTGTCGAGTTGACTTTTATTATAACACGTGCTATAAAAATGGTAATGTCAATAAGGTATCAACGAGAGGTAGATATGGTTTATTTTAGTATTTATGCAGCCAGCATTATTTTTATATGCATACTTAATTGTTTTGGTGCAACACATTTGTTATTTAATTTATTCCCAAATGAGTATAAAAGAGTCATAAAAGATTGTATTAAATGAGAAACTCTAGTCTCTGCCTATCCTTTTTTGAATTATGTGTGATCTTATTTTTAAGTTTTAGAACATAATTATATTGCAATTCCATATAGGATACATAAAAACTTTATAATAGTTACCTACTTTTACAATATAACAAATATCTACTCAAGATTAATACTAGCTTTAGTAGGCATTAGTTATATGATTCGTAAACAATTTGAACTGTAGCATAATTTGTTCTGTGCTTATATTGCTATAATCGTAGATATAGAGATACAAGTATATACCTATAGATTTATTTCAAAGGAACCGCTAACATTCCCGAGCACTATGGCAATGTATGGAGTAATTTCATGTTTGAACAGTAAATGGTTTATAGGCGGCAGACGGGAGTGCGTCTCGTGGCGGCGTTTGGCAACACGTCGCGCTGCCTAATGGAGCCAATTTGTTGTTTAAACTGCGACGCCGGCGCTATCTACCGGCGGCTTTTAGTGTGCTATGCTGAATTTTAGCAATTTTTTTTATGCTCCTAACGAGATTTCATCGCTAAAGCAAAAGGCTGCAGGGCAAATTGCGTATCGTAAAAACGTTCGAGGTATCCAATCTAAGGTTCGAGGCGGTTATAAGATGGAAATAAAAGAGGTTAGTTTTCTTCATAAGAAACTTGATAATGGCAAGAAAATAATAACTCTAAAGAAAATGTTATCTAAATGTTTTCTTTGTGTGAGCAATTTTTTTGTATATACAGTTAAAAGCGTTTATGGCGACATCGTTTAGAACGACATACCGGTTATATTGACCAAAATCAAAGGTGCCGGTTGAATTCTATATGACCGGTCTCATCAAAAATATTGCTCTTTACGACATTGCCTACTACGACATACCGCATTAAGAGACCACATTTGACTAATGTTTTCAGAGGATTATATTTGTAGAACGACAAATTCAGCTGTATTGAGAACAATTTTAATAGGCACAGTATAATGGTCAATGGTTATTATCGTAAAAGTATACATAACGTGTCGAGTTTAGGGTCCTTTGGGATTCTTGAAAACAAAACACGTGTTTTCCTTAGAGTCGAGGTCCGCTTCTTCACATCTCTTCATTCGGTTTGTTACTTATCTGTTCAGAAGACGCACCAAAACATGTTGTTGAATTAATTGTGAAACTTTTAA
Organism: Eumeta japonica; assembly: GCA_005406025.1. Taxonomy (NCBI): domain Eukaryota; kingdom Metazoa; phylum Arthropoda; class Insecta; order Lepidoptera; family Psychidae; genus Eumeta; species Eumeta japonica. The sequence goes on from BGZK01001228.1 coordinate 37,628, forward strand.
CATGTCGCAAACAAAAAGACAAAAACAAACAAAAACAAAAACTGGGCAAAAGAATGTGGCGTGTCGTCTTCGACAATTTCAATCGTTTGGAAAGAGAGGGAAGAAATTCAAACACTTTACGACAAGAACTTCTTGAAAATGAAACGAACCAGCACAACGAAGCCTGCGAAGATTGAGGAAGCTTTATTAAAGCGGTTTAAATATCAAAGGACAAATAATGTGCCAATAAATGGACTATTTCTTTCAACAAAAAGCAAACGATTTTGTTCAACGTTTTGGTGAAGATTTCATTTGCTCGTCTAGTTGATTTCCGGGCTCGGCACGGCATCGTCGGCGGGACAATGTCGTGACGGCAACTATCGATTTTTACTACTACATATGAGTAGACCCTTTGATGCCGTTATAACAGATTATGACTATATATATAATTTACTTTTCAATAAACAAATAAACGTGGTTACATCATGCATGACATTGACTATGGCGATTTCAAACTAAAATTTTGATCATAAGCTGTTATGCTGGTTGAATAAATCTCACAAACGTACATTCAGGATTCGGATTTGTAACAATTTAATAACATTTACCAAAAGCCAGGTCTTAAGAGTGAGGTCTGATGAAGAAATATCTAAGTACATCTTTACATTTATGCCTCGCTTAATAGCCGACAACCTACAAAAGACCCTATTTCTAATACCACCGACATAAATATGACGTACTTTTTATGCATAGTAATAAAAAATAGTACGGCGGCAGAATTGGTTACGTCCGCAAAATAAAAAGTTTCAACTTAATTCAAGTTCCTTGCCCTATGCTACGTCAAGTTTTCGGCCCCGAACGTTGTTATTGCATTGACGACGACATATATACTTTACCTATCTGGATGGGGTTATAAATCTGTACGAGGCTGCAATAAATTATTTTACACTTTTCCAACAGTTTTAAAAACTCGGTAATAAAATGGCAAAAATGTCATTGAAATGTGTGTAAACCTTATAATAATATATTCGCGTCCATATTTAAACCGCCTTCATGATAGATGTATGATTTACTTTTGAAACGAATATAGTGGGTAAGAAAATTACATCGCCATATTTGAAAAATTACGATCGCAGGCTCCATTTATCCCAATTCAAATTAGCACCATACTGTTCTGTCTAAATTCATGCCACAGAGTGCGTCGCGGTGAGAAAATCTTCCTGTTTGACTAGATGCTTTTAAGGTGTCGATGGAGAAGGACGCAGAAAAAAGCTGTCGACGCCACGGCGCGTCGACACAGAAGGTTGCGTACAGTCGTTCAAAGGTTTAGATAGAACTTTATGGAGGGAATTCAATTAAAATGAATGTAGGCTACAATTCAAACTATTAAGATTAAAGTAAAAATCAAATATTTGTTCTGAAGACGGTTTAAATATGAACTCGGACATGTACAACATCAAAGCGTTACACATTGTCTTTGCTTTAAGTGCTCTGTCTTATCGCTTGAGTGTACATAAAAACATGGACCTCCTTATCACCATACTGCATCCTTATCAATGCCATGGAGAGAGTGAAAGCTTCAAACTAACTTATAATAATATGGATTTTTTTATGTAAAATTCCTTTAATAATCCTGTTTTTAAACATACTCCCTCTATTTTATCATAACGGCATTATTTGAACACGAATAAATACGAAAATCGAACAAAACATATTCAATAGCTACAGCAGTTCTAAAAATCAAATGAAAATAAAATGAACGGCCATAAAATACATTTCGGACACTTTCGTATGACGAAAATACAAACAGGGTACCGGAAAAACTAGTCGAAGGGACCGAGGGCGGCCGGTCTCCTCATTTCCGGGAGGCGCCGTCGTCCGCCGGACGCGCCCTCTATCGCATACATCTACTTCTCTAACGCATGAAACGCTTTGCACCTTCAGTGAGTACGAAATTCTGTAACTGGATCGCTTTATTCAAGTTATATTTTTAAGGTTTCGTACCGCAAAAAAAGGCCTTTTGGGATCACTTCGTTGTCCGTCTGACAAGTCCTTTTTTCTACGAAACACGTGGAGATATCAATTAATATCAAATACTCATGTTTGCGATCTCTGGAAGTGTCCAGAAATCAGGCTTCCAAGTCAATGTAATCAAAAAATACAGTCTAAATTCGACTATTTATGTTTTATATTACTTTAACACTCATAAGTAAGTAAAAGTCTAAAGCGTACTTCTGATTGACATAGAATCATGATAGTGGATGAGAAGCAATGTCTTTCAAGACAAGTAAAGAAAAATTTTGAACATCGTTAACTATAATTAGATATATCATTTTATTTTTCTTTTTTGACGTTACAAACTAACATCTACATTTTGAATATGGACAGTGATAAAGTCCGATTTATACGAGAACAATTTTTAACTTCTCACTATGAAGATGTAAGATTAAATGAATTGCGTGAAGTATATACACTTTGAATTCACAAAGAGTCGCTCAACAATCGAAGCCATTGTTTAGCTTATTCAATAGATTTTTGATGCCTGGGAGAATACACGCGATTGGTGCTTTCTGTGATTAATTAAGGCATTTGAGTGCGTTCATCATGACGCACTCATAAGGAAATTGCAACTTTAAGGTGTTATGAGTCGATCACTTAGACTTTTGGAGGCTTATTTAAGTGGTAGAATTCAAAGACTTGACATGGTAAGAAATTGTGACGATCTACAGTTAATACGGGCGTGTCATAGGAGTCAGTACCAGGACCATTTCTATTTATAGTTTAAATTAATGATTTACTACATGTTGTGAAGAATGGGCATGATATTACACTGTTTGCTGATTATATGATGAAGCAGGCAGCAATTGTATTTGACGAAGTACATAGTAACTTCTCTCAAATAATTGAATTCACTCGCTTTGTTTTTTTTTTTGTCGTGTTTTTTTTTTGAAAAATATATTTAGATACGAATTACATTTTGATAAAATATGAATAATATTTTTCGATCTTACCGACATAATAATATTTTTGTCATCACATTTTGGCTTAGTGCTGCTTAACAAAGCTATCTATTGTCAAGTAACTTTAGTGTTGCTGTGTCGGTAAAGCAGTTAGTTGTTCCTAATAATAGTTTTTCGCACAAAACAAGAAACTTTATGTTTTCTCATAAAAAAGGAACTTAAAAAAAGTTAAAAAACATGAATAAATTAATCATATGGAATGGAATCTGGGTTCTCTAGGTTTCGGGACCGCCCGGTTTCCCATCTGTGCTATTACAGTCTTGTTGATAGTGGTTAAATTTACCTTCAGATTCTAATTCTAAGTCATTGCCTGAAAACACAAATAAAACGAGGTTTACCAAAAATGAAACCTAACTAGTTCGTTTTATCGCCCCAGAAACCCCCTGCATACTCAACGTCATCAAAATCTTTGGAGCCGTTTCTTAATGAGACGAAAACAGAACTTGTTAAATTAACCTTATCTAATTTTAAATTGACCAATGAAAATGAAATGGTCAAGATCGGTACACTGGATATTGTGGATACGACCTTTTTTTTTAGTCTCATTTTAGATGTCAAGTTACGTTAGAATCCTCATACTTCGACGAAAAAACTTAGTTCTACAGCATATGCATCAAAAAAAACTCGGGAACGTCGCTTCCGAAAAAATTCTGAAAGCAGCAGAAAGTCGCCACTTCTGAAGAAATCACCGCAAGACTAGTTTATTTCAACTCCTTTCATAATCTTATGACTAACTATGGCGTTATGCATCTGATACTAATACAATTTTTGTGCCGCAGGATCGAGCTGTTTGTACCATTCATTATTTGAAACCAAAAACATCTCAGACAATTGTGCCAGTGTCCGTTTTGACGGCACTGAAATTAGCCATTTTATGAATTTAAATTTTTCGTTAAAAAGAAGTTAGTGGCAAGGGCTGTTATGCCGTGTCTGAATATGTCAATGAAAAAAAGATACGGGTTCGAACTGCTCCGCTTGGGTTTCATGTTGTTTCTAAGTGTCATACTTTTTATTAATGATTTGGTACTTTGTATCTATGAGTGAAAACAGAGCAACCATTGAGTTTCTTGTCTATTCTTCTCAAGGTCAATCAGCATTCGGAATGGGTGTTAAGTTAATGTCGAAAAGAAGTTTATTATTGACATATTTTAAATATAATTCTATTACCTACAAAATAAGATATTTTTGATTTTGATTCAATTTGATTCGTATCATGTGGAATCTGTGGTGTTTGTGGTATCTGTCTACTTTTTTGGGAATTAAGTGTTATTGTACATGTAATGTATTTATTCCTTAGCAAACTTTTTTATGGAGTCGATTTCGTATTGACAATTTGTGATTAAATAAAAATTATAACATTGTAAAATACAAATAAAATAACCGTTAATCATACGGTAAATACCAGACCGAAAGATCTGTACATATATCGTACATTTGTGCCCTAACAGTATTTTTTGAATACATAAACCATAGGTTAAGTATCATAAAAGAGTAACTCTTTAGAAATTTATTATTAGAAAAGATAAATTATCTTTTATTGTTGTTCTATGGCATTTAGAAAGTGATAATCTATACAACTACAGCTGAAAATTTGGTAACTAACACAATCGGACCAACTTGTTCTTCATAATTATTCAATTTCGGTTTCACTACGTATACCAACTTTGGTCTCATTTTCATACCATTGCTGGTCCTGATTTCCATCCTGTTCTCGGTTTCGCTCTTGATTTTGATCCCGATGCAGCTCTCGATTCTATGCAATGCCGGTTCTGCTTTTGATTTTCATTCCAATCCTGCTTTCGATCCTGATCATCTGTTCCACGATTCACCCTTTCATTCTTTCCACTCATCCAACCGTCTACCCATCCACCTATCTATCCACCCACACATCCGGCTAAACTGTCAACTGGTCGTTCACTCAAGCACCTGTTTATACATCCTCTCATTGGGTCATCAAACTATCCAAGCACCCAATCCCCTAGCCTGAAGTGCTACCATGTTCTTCACAACATCACAAAAAACATATATATAAATCCCTATCTAAATTAGGTGAATATCACGATATAGAAATACGCAAGGAAAGTGGAGAATAAATACTGAAAACTAAATCATACCCCGAGTCAATTTTAATATATTATTAAAACCACATTCAAAATGATTCAGGCATTGTAGAGATGAACGTGCGCCAACGCACAGACAACCTTATGAAATTTTGTAGAATATAAATAGCCTAAAGCACTCAAGTATGATGAAATTTAACATATATTCCCTATTAGTGAAAGTCTTTTTAGAATCATTATAACAGTTCTAGAGATCATCCCTTTCAAACAGATAAACAAAATTTCAAAAAAACAAACATATTAGGTTGGGGAAAAAGTTATTTTGTATACAAATTCAAGATAATTTCTCATCATGTTTTATTAAATTTAATTATAATATGTATATATATATATATATATGCCATTTTGTTCAACGACTTGTTGCCATTTGTAGGTAGTGACATAGTCCATTGCTGTGGAAGTTTTGTGACTTCTGATCAAAAAATTGCGATTAATAATTTTGACAGTCTTCTCTTGATGTCAACCTAACACATTTAACCTATTTCGGTAGAAATAGATGAAAATCTGCAAGTGCACGGTCAGGGCACCGATCTATTCCGGCCATTTTTTTCCTACTTCTTGCTTGAGTCCCTTCAGATATTAGCAGCAGTGATCCGAATTGATGGCTTGCCCGACGGTAAAAGCTCTTAATAAATAATACCTTTTCAGTTCCACAATACACTTAGCATCAATTTATTGCGAGTTAATCCGGGTTTCGCTATAATCTGTGGAGCTTGCTTGCTTTTTGAATATATCATGATATTTTCGCATGTTCCTGTTGAAGGTAATCCATTTTTTATCTGCAGTGACCAATCTTTTAAAAAATAGCTCCGTTTCATTACGTTTCAATAGAGAATCGCAAATGAGTACACGATTCATTTGATTTCTTGTAGTGAGCTCGTGTGAGACTCAAGCATCGAACTTTTTTTTAAATGTTTTGTAGTCAATCCCCTGCTCTTCAGCTATGTCTTAAGAACTAAAATGCCGATCTTGCTCTACTTTTTCCAAAATGGCATCGACTTTATCTGTAACAGGTCGACCAGAGCGAGGTTCATCTTTGTCAACTAAATCACCGGACTGGAAACGCTTGAACCAGTTTTATGCTACTCTTATCCACACTGCATGGACGTTGATTGATTGATGATTTTTTCGTGGTTTGTGTCTCATTTTTACCTTTATTGTAATAAAATTTCAAAATTTATCGAATTTGTACATTAGATTCACGCATGTTGGTGGACTAAAAAACAACAGAGAATTAGCGGAACACGATTTTTGCTTTTTATTTTCGTTTTTATTAAATGTCATGTGTGTAATATTATTAAAACTAGCTCGATACAGACAGCGCAAACAAAGAGATTTTACTGCAACTTTTTACTTATACAATACGAAAAAATTTTTTCTCCTACCTAATATAAGCAAAACTACAAAGTCTAGTTTTTTATGTACTAATTTAGGTACACATAATGAACCCATATAAAATTACATAACATGTTAATCAATAATTTTACGAATCAAGCAACAATCGTATAAGCAATTAAGCATCATGTCTTATCAGCTCGTTATTGTTACGGTCAAATAATGTATTTGCTTGGAGAAAAAAGTACGTTGAAAAAAGTATAAGTATAAGAACTTATAAGTTCCATACATTACCGTAGAATTTTATTCTCTGTATTCAGATAACTATCGGTAACTGACACAACCTACTGCTATGTACCAAAATTAGAAAATGGTTGTCAATGGTCGGTAATAGTAAAATGTCATCAACCATTTACACCCATTTAGTAATTGTTGTCATTGGTAGTAAAATGTCAACTACACAAAGTATAATAAATCGCCCGATTTAATACAAACAACTGGAGTGCGATTTAATTCGAGTATGATTTGTGTAACTTATGCCCGTTTACATAATGTAACATAAAATACTTATATTCACGATCGATATGATGACTCTATTGGAGTCCAGGTTAAGGTATGAGCTGCAGTGCATTTCGGATAAACGTTGTCTGTGCCCCAAATTAAGGGTCGTTCTTCATCGGGTTGGTGCGACGGAACGCAACACTTGTTTTGTCGATATCTCACCGGTCGTCGAAGTTGCGTATGCTTTTCAATTTGTCGACTCGATGCGATACAGCATGCGACAATTTGCTACATTTGTTGAAGATGTCATTGCGATGTTTCAAAAAAGGCTGCGATTTATTTTATCTATAGCTGCGATTGTGAAGAAAAGAAAATGTACTTTTGGAGGCTTCTGAACATAAAAGGAAATTATCAAGGGTGATATTTCAGGGTGACAAAATAAACATTTAGAAACCTTTTGGAGGTTGTTTGTACCAACTTGTCCAACAGTTACAGTAGATGTTTTTCTTTTTCCAAATGCGACATGAAACTGTTATCACAAATCCGAGTCAAATATAATGCAACAACTAATTATAGGATATACAATTATGTCGCTGTCGTGTCGTGTCGAGTAGCGATGTCCTTGTGGTTGTTATGCACCGACATAGCTGGTATTCCTAGTGTTTGTCGCGGTGCTGTCGTGTCACCCTAATTAGGCAATGTTGAAGGGATGACACTCGTTTTTCCCCAATATATTGTTATGGCCGCTTTCACGTTTGGACTTTTTAGCACCCAACAGCTTTTTTTCTAATATGTTTAGTTTCGCGCATACAACAAAGCGGATTCGTATACAGTGAAATTATTTGAGCTTATTACCCGACTGCGCCGAAACCATAGGGAAGGTTTCGTTCTCTGTACGTCTGTATGTTTCTACGTATTCAAGTATACTTGTTATGCCGTGATGTTCATACTCCTTAACCGATTTCAAAGAATGATTTCTCGTTGGATAGGTGCCGATGGTACGTGGTGCCTTGGGAGTTACCAGTCAGATACACCTTATACCTCTTTTCGAACCGTTTGTGACAATTTTTTATTCATATAACTGTAGACGATGTCATTAAATAAGTTTTTCAAGAATATTGAAATTATTTTATTAACACATATTCAATACCTACGATCCGTTTGCGAAACATTATAAGAGTTTTTTAATTGTAATTTTTGTTTAATTATGTACTCCTGTTGACCAGCTATGTAAAAAATGCTTGAAATGTGTGAAAAGTATTCAATATGTGTAGGGAAATTAAAACGAAAATCATTACAGCTAAAAAACGTTCTACCAATTTACGATTACTATATGTTTTATTTTATATTATATATTTATTATTATTTTATACTATATACTGATTATTATTTCATGTACTTGAATATATATATGGAGCCTATATTAATTTTCCACTAGCGGTTAATTGATAGAGTCTATTAAGCTGTTTATTTAGTCGACCAGACAAATGACAAGGGTCCGTGAAAATTTCGTAGGTACTCGTTACACAACGACTTGAATCAACTGTAAGTGATAGATCCCTGTGGATGGTGTAGCAATAAGTGAGTTACAATCTAATAAATTATTGAACAACTTTCACAAACAACGCTTCGTGTTGGTAAGCTGGTTCGTTTAAGAAAGTTTTCGATATTGTATTAAATACATTATCTTTTATTTACTTTAATAATATAGATTATAATTTAAACAGTAACCTGATAAGAAATGATAGTACAATTATTTAGTAAAAAGTACTTACTATGTACATCGAAAAAATCTTATCCTGTCTGTATAAAGTAATAGAAAAATTCTTGTTCGTATTGTATTTTCATTATAAAAAAAATATGCTATCTAGTCAAATCGCTATGGCTGAGTTGACAAACAAGGTTCCGGGTTTGAAACGTGATAATGAATTTTTAATTTATGTAATACTAGCTCTTGCCCACAGTTCCGCCCGCATAAACATACAATGATATGTTTTTGATTGAAATAGCCTGTGTGGAGCTCGAGCGGCTAGTTGTAATGAGCGTATACAGACCCCCTCATTCCTCCTATGAATTATTTGAGTCTGTAATGGATCAAGCTTTATGTAAAATTAATGATAAAAGTAAACAAATAGCAATATGTGGAGACTTTAATGTAGATTTACTTGATGCCAGTAATCGCGGCGGTGAAATTTTGGAGTTTTTCGGCTGTTATAATCTGTCTAATCTCTTTTTAGTTCCGACGAGGATATCTTCTACCTGTGAAACTTGTATCGACAACATCTATACAAATATTGAATCACAGGAGAAATTTATTATTCGAAATTTAAAATCAGACCACAGCGGTCAATTCGTGTCTTTGGAATATCGGTTGACAAAAATCTTAAAAGAAACATAATTTGTGTACCGGTGAACGAAAAGCGCCTTATTCAATTTAGAAAAATATCATACGGAGAGTTCCGGAGTTTCAGTGCTGTGATGATTCCAATAAGATGTATAATTTAATGTTTAACATGATAAAATGGAATATGATAATGTATTTAAAGTGAAAAATGTTAAAATAAATAAAAATTGTCATTTAGCGATTGGGCAACAGTGGGAATTTATAAAAGTAGAAGAAGACTGTATGAGCTTTATGACGAGAGGACTTTTAATAATAGCGAGAGTTTTGCCAAATATATAACAAATTACTCAAAAATTTTTAAACGTGTTTGCATCGCGGCTAAAGCCAAACACATAAATAGTAAAATAAAAACAGTAATAATGTTATGAAAACGACTTGGGGTGTCATGAAGAACGAGACTGGAAAAATTAGGAGCCGAGTTATTGACTTTAAACTTAAGTTAGATGACAAAACCTTGAATGAAGACACGGAGGTTGCTAAGGCCTTTGAAACGTTCTTTACTGACATTCCTGTTTTCACTACGAGTTCTCTTAACTCATCTCCCGCTCTTGCCGAATCATTACTGAGGAATAATAGTTCGATTTGTGATATTAATTTGGAATTTAAATTTAAACATGTTAGTTCTGAAGAAGTTATCAAAACGTTTAAATCTCTAGACATGAAGAGAACTGCTGACATTCATGGTCTTTCTATTATAATTGTAAACTCAATTATAGATTATATTGCGCCGCATTTGGCGTTTATCTTTAATAAGTGTTTAGATGATGGCGTGTTTCCCGATTTGATGAAAGATAGTAAAGTAATTCCATTATTTAAAGGCGGTAGTGCATCAAGCCCTATAACAATAACTTTAGACCCATATCTATACTACCGTCACTTAGCAAAATATTCGAAAAATTAATCCTAAAGCAGTTGTTAGCACATTTTTATACCAATAAATTAATGTCAAATAAACAATTCGGTTTTACTCGGGGTCGCTCAACAATCGATGCTAGCGTTGAGCTTGTGCAATATATTTTTGGAGCCTGGGAGGATTCGCGAGATGCAATCTGGATCCATAGTTCACATGGGTGTACCGCAGGGATCAATTCTTGGTCCTTTTCTCTTTTTAGTCTACATAAATGATTTGCCCAGCCTTGTTAAGGATGCTCATAAGATAGTATTGTTTGCAGATGATACTTCTTTGTTATTCAAAGTTAAAAGACAACAGCCTACTTATAACGATGTGAACAATGCTATCTCTAAGGTAGAGAAATGGTTTACTGCAAATAATTTACTTCTTAATGAAATGAAAACAAAATGTATAAGATTCTCACTTCCAAATGTAAGACATGGATCTGGAACTATTTCAGTACGTAACAAAGAATTGGAGTTTGTTAATTCTACAGTGTTCCTAGGAATTACTTTAGATGACAGGCTTCAATGGGGTCCTCATATAAGTAAGTTGGCGAAAAGGCTTAGCTCTGCCGCCTATGCTGTCAAAAAAATGAGAAATTTATCGGATGTCGAAACTGCCAGATTGGTTTATTTTGGCTGTTTCCATAGTCTAATGTCGTATGGTATCTTACTCTGGGGAAGCGCCCCGGATATTCAGAAAATTTTCGTGTTGCAGAAGCGGGCCGTTCGCGCAATTTACAAGCTCGGACCTCGTACATCCCTTAGAAATAAGTTTAAGGAAATTGGAATTTTAACCCTGGCATCTCAATTCATTTATGAAAATTTATTATATGTAAAAAAAAAATTTAGAAATGTTTAAAAGAATTAATAGTCGACATAATCTCAATACCAGAAATAAAAATAAACTGAATTCACATGTTAGTCGACTAAGTAAAGTCTCAAATTCATTCAGAGGGCTCTGTGTGCGCCTATTCAATAAGGTTCCTGTAGATATACAAGATTTACCCTACATAAATTTAAGAGTGTTATTAAACAATCACTCAGTAAAAAGGGTACTATGCAATTTCAGAATATTTAGAAGACAAAATCAATGGACATAAGCGGCTCGACCTCTTACCGGGCTGTGTCATTCCTAATTTGTTTTGTATTTGTTTTGGTTATGTATGTGCAAATTAGAAAAGAGCTACCCTTAAGTTTCTTGCTCGTTCTTCTTCAGGGAAAACTGCCTTCCGAACGAGCAGTAAAGTGTAAATTCACAAAAAATGATGACGTATTTCAAGTGTTATTTTGTAACCTATGAAATAAAGATATTTTGAATTTGAATTTGAATTTGATAAAAAACCTTTTTGGATGAAATTTACCTAAAACTCGTCCTCTGTGGGACCACACGTCCCGAAAAGAAAAGTATGCCAAATTTTAAGTGAATCGGACTTCGGTTCGGTTTAGGTAATCTCATAAAATGGTGATTATTTTTAGGATAGGATTTGCATAAAATCCGTTCTTAGTCAGCGTCTACGTCCCGATAATAGTAACTATGCCAAATTTCAAGTCAATTGTACTTATAATTTCGAAGGTTTTATGATGAGTCAGTAAGTCAGTCAGTGGTATTTCGATTATATGTAGATAGATTATTCACTCCCTTGCTGCCTTAGAGAGCATCTAAGCCAATCGAGTCGCTGGCACGCTGTTGTTGTCGGAGGTCGTGGGAGGCTACTGATTATCGTTGACTAATTTTTGTTGCTGTTGTTATGAGTGCTGTTTAAATTCATTTCGTTTTGATTTATTTCTGTAATGCGCTATACGAAAATGCCTTGAAAAAAGTCACGCACTTAATATTGATGTTTCAAATTATATTATTCTGCTTTTGAAAAATACTCTTTAAAAATTACACGTAAGGAAACTAAGGATTTATCTTGGAAAAGGGGAATAAAATACAAATTATCACTGATTAAATATTAAGAGAGCCAAAAAGTCAGGTGTATTTTCTTATATACCAAAATTATGTTTTTGTATTAACATTTTCTGATCGAAATTTCTGATCCAAGCGCTTTTACTTTTTCGGCTTCGCTACGAACCGAACGCGAGTGCAATCTTTAGAATTCCTTACCTCTCGATTAATTAGATAAGAATCGGTCGTGGTTCCGTATAGAAGCATAAACGTGGCCGCCCCAGTGACGCGGGGACCTAAACGAACCCAAATCTAATATTCAAATTACACGATCAGCCATTGGATCGGGCGGGCGAAGGGCTCGGCCGCTGTATTTCCTTTCTACTAACGCAAACTCAATATCCCTCTGAGTGTATTCTCTTGTCGTAACTCTTGGATTTGGGTCAGATGTAATTCTATTGCTATGCCTTTTAGGAAGGTAACGCGAGACAGGCGATACACGCGGTTTCGCTTAAAATTGTCTATGCCTCGTGCTTGTGAATAAGATATTTTGTTGTGGCGAATCAATAACGGAAGTTGTTATAATAAAATGTTATATGTCGAAAGTAGTTGGAACACTGAAAGGAAGTAAGAAATATTTTAAGGTCGTTGAAAATATTCTACCACTCAAAATTGATAATCAAATTTCAATCGAACGGGGTTTCATCGTATTTAAACTGCCACAAGCAAAAACTTATCATTTACGAAGTACACAAGACTAGAAAAATGTACTGAAAAAAAAAGGCTTATTTGTGACCGACACCGTCTTTTTTCAGTAAAAAAAACTCGGCACAATCAGTTTGTGCCGAGTTCGAAAAGGCTTAACTGAACTTAGATTGCTGAAAAAAATTACATCAATTCATGTAGTAGAAAAAAATATTTTATGTTCCTTTAAAACTGCGTTCAATGGTGTAGACTTGATCGAAATCGGTTAATTTCTGCGGAAGATATATATTTTTCATTTTTTTTAAATATCATGATTGTCATTTATAATTATGTTTTCGTGCTTTCCGTGCTCGAAAATAATTGTTGTTTAAAATAACGCGTAAAGTTTTGGAGCTGGACTGCAAGGTCTAGCGTTGTATTTTTTTTAATTTTGTTGTTTTTCTTTAAACTTTGCACATTAATTACACTAACTTTTACGCTACTACGTGCATCACCGTTTTTATGAGAGAGCAATGACACAAAAACAAAATTCGTGTATGCGAAAGCCTCACAATTTTGTACACGCTTTTATTTACCTTCAATTTAACTTTGTATGTTTGTTTAGGGCAAATCTCGCAAGCTGAACTTAAACTAATTCCTCTTACTCTACAAAGTTAAAACTTTACACCTTGATTCAGTTTTAATGACAGTGCATTTTTTTTGCCAAATATGGCCTGATTGGATGCCGAGGGTTGGTTACCGACGAGGGAACTCTTCATTGATGAATGGCACAAACATGAAATTTTGTATATGCCTTTATTGGGATAATCCATTCTAAACGCCATTATGACATGGATGTTGCACCCAGAGTTGTCTATCGGCGAAGAAACTCCTCAATGGTCAACTGCATAAACATATAATTTTGTTTGTGCTTTTAATTGTAATAGACCGTTTTAAATGCTATATTGACATAGCTGCTGCACCCAGGGTTTGCTGCCGGCGAGGGAACTCTTTAACGGTGACCAGAATAGAAGAGAAATTTATATGCATTTAATTGTGATAGCCCGTTCTAAACGCTGTGGTGACATATCTGTTTACGGCCAAATCTCTTCGCTCTTGGCTAATCGTATATGGCCTTTAGTAGGGTCAAGCTACTAAAAGGATTTTTTTAAGGACTAAATTGTAGTAAATTAATTTAAGGCTAGATTGTAGTAAATTAACAGGCAAGCGACCATGTAACAATGACACGTTAATTGAAATGAACAGAAGAACATGTCCAGAGAAAATTTAAAATTAGTTAAATTAATTAAAAGTAAAAAAAAATTTTTTTAGCAAGAATCTTTTATACAAACGCTCTAAAAAAAGGCAATAAATTATGAAGCAAAGATACTTATCATTTTGTTACATTATACAACTTTTGTATAATATGATATAAAACCTTGTCATAAAAATATAGTCGTACCAGGACACGATAATGTGGTTCTGAATCGCAGAAGTTTCCATAAGCACGTGAGAAGTCTTTTTGAGTATAAAGTACATTTTTAAATTCATTTCAAGGATATCCCTACCTTATATTAACACATATTGTGTGAAAATTTCAATTGGATTTTCCGGTTAAAGAAGCTTTTTAAGGTAGGATAGACAAACTACGGACGGAAGAACGGGCAGATGGTGTAGATTTAGTAATAACATTTTGTTGCCATCTCTCAGACATGAAGCCTAAAAAAGATAAAAATCTAACAAATACCTTCTCGGTTTTATTCTGACAAATCCAATTTGTAAATTGAAGGTGAGAACGTAACAATTGATGCGTGTCTGTAGGTTATTTGCTGTACAAATAAGTTCGTGCAGACATCTATCGACAAATAGTGTGAAGATCGAGTCTCGAGATCGAGAGACGGGTGTACAACGTGATGACCTGCGCAGAGACAACGACCGCGATCTAATGTCAAAAAGGATCATATAAGAAGCAAGGACGCTACTATATTCCTATACAGGCAATTAGAATAATGAATATGTTTAAATAAACACGTGTTCTAGATTCTATACTGAACAAGCGTGACACTTACTCATATTAATCAACGATAAACAGCTATTATAAATGCCTCAAGATACTTGAAATTCCAATGGTAATCATTATTCGAAGATTACTGCAAAATTAAACCAATGAGATATATATGGTTTTGGTTAATATTAATTCTTATAATTTTTAAGAGAAATTTTTAACCTTTTCTTAAAAGTGGTATATTCTTTTAAAAAGTATAAGCCCTAACCGGTCGACAACTGGAATATATACATGTATTTAGAAAGGAACTCAGTGTGAAGTAGTCTATTTTTAGAATTTCAATATTAATTAGTTATCACGTAAACTACTAGATATGTAAACTGATTAAATACGTCGTAATGAAAAATTTAAATTAACTGCATAATTTTCGTCTAGCCTGCCCCCGGACAATTTACAAAGTGCGGTTGACACCGAGTTTATTGACTCAAAATTATGTGAAAGTTGTTTAAATTGCCACCATATGCAAAGATAATCATAAGAATATGCAATAATTATATAATGTCTATGAATAAAATTGCAAAGATTACATTTCACTCGTAAAAACTAACTTAATTTGCTGTATTTTGTAAAAATATCAACTTTAGCTATATTTCATGATTTCTTAATTTGTCGATTCAACAACTAGGACTTTATGATATCAGTGGAACAATTTCCCAAAATCATAATACAAATTGAGGGACTTTAATTTCACTAGTGCGTCTAGACTGCAATACGTGAACAAAATAAAATTGAAATCAAATTAGGGATAGCAGATTACGAAGTTTCTGATAATGACCTACACAAAAGTTTGCAGTGCATATTATGAATTTCTGTACTGCTTGTGAAATCGGTGTTAGTGTAACCGTTAGCAATCGTGTTTGAGCTTACTTGTATAAGCATGTCGAACCATTATAGCCTACGTACTGAGCATTATTTTTAATTTGTCTGTTTCGCTTTAACTGCAAAAGAAAATAAGTGATTAAACAAGTTGAAAAAAAAATTCATCATAATCTTCAAAGAGGTGCGAAATTTTCAAGATGTACTAGACTACTCTAGAGATTATGCTATAATAGACACTTTCAGAAAAGATGCACGCCCAGCTAGGGTGTGTTATTAAAGTTGTAAAAGTACGTCTTAAGGTTGTTCGACGCAAGGGTATCATCTAATTACCAAAACTGAAGAAACTAAATGATGTTATGCCAACTGGCTACAACATGCTACGCGAAGATTTAGGATGAAGTGTTCTTTTTATTGCCATCATAAAACTTTTTCTCTTTTTCCTGAAAGTTATGAATGACATGAACGGAGCTTTGAAATAAAAAAACATACCTGGATTCAGTGTCTGAACTGAATTCCATTTTTCCTTGTTACATAATCATATACCTAATTTGGCCCAAAAACAACAGCCTCTGTTCCAAAATAAGGTTGCGAGGTAGTTATTTGTTTGGTGTTTTTTTAATTAATACGACAATAACCCTTGTTTGCAGTAAACTTTCTTCTTTTCTGTAGGGCGTTGCTAAGATACGTCAAGTCTTTGATGTTACGAAACCGCTATTACATGTTGTATTCTAAGTATAGTGATGGGTTGTAGTCGATATTTGATTCTGTTCCGAATATATTTTGAAGCGTAACTTTAAGAAATATATTTGGTCGGTGAAAAAGGTTTTTCGTATCGTATAACTAAAAAGATGCAGTAAAATCTCATTAGTTGTGCTGTTTGTATCTAGCTAGTTATGATACCATTAAATAACCACACCCTTTCTGGTAATTAATTTCTGCCTTTTTTTTTACTTATTGCTTTTGTCTCATCAGCTGTTGGCAGCAGAGATCAGGATTGATAGTTTTTCCCTGCCCCAAAAGCTCATAACAAATACCTCCCTTCCCGTCCTACCATACACATAGCATCAACATATTACGAGTTGATATGCGTTTCGCTATAGTCTGTGAAGCTTGCTTGCCTTTTGACCGTGATCTTTTTCGCATGTTTTTGTTATAGGTGATCCAATTTTCATCAATCAATAATCTTTCCAAAAACCGTTCGATTTCATTACGTTTCAATAGAGTATCGTAAATGAGGACACGATTCATTAGATTTCTTTCGGTAAGCTCATGAGGGACCATAGTATTGAGCTTTTTCAAATGTGTCTAAACTGTTTCGTGGTAAGTCCCCAGCTCTTCAGCTATGTCATAAGAACTAATATGCTAATCTTAGTCTATTTTTTCCAGAGCAGGGTTCATCTTTGTCATCAAATTTACCGGACTGAAAACGCTTGAACCAGTTTTGTTCTACTCTTACCAACATTGCATTAGATCCATAAAGATCTCAAATATTTTTTTGCAGATTGTATCGCATTTTTCTCTTTACCGTAATAAAACTTTAAAATGTATAAAATTTTCACGTTAGATTCATTCATTTTAGTGGAAAGAAAAACAATCGAAAAATTTCGGAACACCGTTTTTACTTTTTATTTTTTTTATATGTCATCTATTTAATGGTATCAGAACTAGCCAGAAACAAACAGCACAACCAAAGAGATTTTACTGCAAAATTTTTACTTGGAATAGGAAAAAACTTTTTCCCCGACCTATGTGTGCATAGACCGCTGCACGCGTAAACATTAGCAAGCCGATGACGTGATGACGTGAACTCATAAGGTTTTACCTATACAAAAATCGTCCAACACACCTAAAAAAGTTTTCATTTCAATAAAAACATTATAGTCTAAATACCAATAACGGTAAATTATCCGCACCAAAATACAATATCATTGACATAAAATTTTACCACCTTAAACATACTTCAAACTGTCAAATTGTTTACATCTAGTCAACATAGGGAATATGGCGGTACGTGTTCTTTAATTTACTAGATATTATAGCAAACCGTAGTTCAAAATGACAAAGCTGTTGAATAATGTAATAAACTTATTTTAAAGCAAATTTATAGCCTTTTTCACCACCTTCTTTTTAACTCACTTTTGACTAAAAATCACTTTTAAAATAAAATTTGTGTTCCATGTCATCCTTTTAAAAGGTTCTAACCCAAAAAACCTTTACAGGAGGACGTGGAAGTCGAATTTTATTTTAAAAGTGATTTTGTTATACGTTACTTTAATATGAGATGGTGGAGGAGACTAAGTAAAATATAATAAACTTGTTTTTATCTACAACGTTAAAAATCTCCATTGAATAAAATGAACCAATTGCATACGCTTACGTCCTTCCTGTATATGTTCTGGTTTGCTCTGTTTTTTAAAAGAAGTAGGGTTACTTTTTGTATATAAACTTATCACGGTTTGTCGTCTTAACAATGGTGTGCATCAACATTTATTGAATAAAAAAAAAACAAAATAGATTACGCATTAAATACTGCAAAAGTGTTCCGCTGAAAAACTAGTTACATGCCGCAGACTGAAAGACGACAGTAAAAAGAAACTAATGAACACTGAAGTGAAATAAACGAAACACCGGGAAAAAACCTATCGCTAAATCAGCATTGAAGGTAGAAACATATTACGATGATTGGCGTCAACAGGGCGAGAACAGAGCATGCCGCAGAGCACGGCCTTAACGCGCCGTTGAACCTGAACCCTCTCGCGTTTATATCTTCAAAGGGCGAACGCGTCGTGTGCTCGAGCGTCGCTTAATCGAAGCCTATCGATTGAACGACTCAATTATACGCCGCTTTCGTGGACTCTTATTCGATAATAACAGCTCCTAATTGTAGGCGGTGTGACGTACGAGCGAGGAAAAAGAATTGTAAATAATGCGGGCCCATTATCGTGTTTGTGGGTTTATTAATGGTTTTTGGTATAAAAACAAAATGATATAGCGACGCTAGAGACAAATAAACATTTTGTATTATAATAATAGAATTGTGAGCTGAAAAAGAAAATTTCAAATTGTGATTCAAATACAATTCTGAAGAATTTCTTTTGAGAATGCATTTTAAGTTTTAAGTTTCATTATCTTGACATTCCAAATAGATATACCGTCGTTTAAGTATTAATGAAACATAAGGCAGGAAAGAGTTTATCAATAACAGCCATGTAAAATATTGTATAGTTGCATCATAATTTTCACTAATAGCTAAAGAAGTTTCCTGCAGGTGCTATTTCATCAATAAATATGATCTCACATATCCCTAATCTATGTTTACAATATTTTGAACAAACGTTTGTTTCTTCCATTGTATAGGTCAATTGTGATTTATTGCGATTTTGATATTAATTTCCTTTGCCCTACATCAAAGGAATTCTTGTTAGTGTACTTCTAAACACTCGACTTAAGGGACGATGAAAATAGCAGGAGGCACTTCGAGCAAGTGCAAAAGCTTAGCCCCCCTCCGCCCGCCTTCTCGGTGGCGGCTTCAGGTGTCTGGAGTTCCACTTCTTGATGCTGTGTAGAGTACTCGGCGCTTGTGAATCTTTCATCGTGTATAATCAACATCAGAAATAAATCAGTTTAAATCATGTGAAATTGCAAGTTTTACAATTACATCAAGAAATATATTTTTTAACCTAATTGTATCATATATAATAACACAAAAATAATACAGTTTCATTATCGCGTATGAAGTACTAATTGCTAGAACATTAAACAAGGCTAAATCTTTGATATTAAATGGGGCACTTTTTAGAGCTTATACTTTTATATAATTCTGTTTATATTCTTTATTACATTTTATTAATAAATATGATATTAAAAATTAATTGTTATTTATTTTACGTTTTGGTAGAATTTAAAAACGAAAAGTACTGTTTTTGCACTATATATACTTAGTTTTTTATTTTTGTTTTCATTTTCGTAATACTTACAATGTATATCAGCTAGCTTATGAGCATTGAATCTGAGTCACTTCGTCGCGTTTTAAAATATTTACGGCGCGTTGCACTCGAAGATAAAAACGTGAATTGCTTGATTAAACATTAGACAGATGATCTATGGACAATCCTTCAAATGGTCTGCGCTTACGATTTGCATTTGGTGCAACACGTCATTATAATTCTACTTGTATGACATAAAAGTAAAAAACACTCTAGTGTTTAAGTGTGAAATGCATAATTCTTTGAAGTTTCTTGCTTAGATGAGTTATGCACGGACACTACACATGTGACTGTAGTCAATCAAACATAGCTGTTAAATGTCAAGTTTTTAAACCTGGTTTTATAAAAATAAGAACAACTCGATAATGCCACGGCAGTATAATGAATGGTCTTGCCTATCTATCTCACTCTAACATATATGTATGCCATGCTTTTTTTTCCTTTGCATTGATGATGTAGCGATAGTAGGAATAAATCTATGGTTATCGTTGAGCCTTCTGAATCTTAACAAAAATTTTTTAATTTTATATGCTTGCATATGAGTATAATCCGAATGTATGCATGTATATTTAAAAGAAATTCTCGACATATGTTATAAAGTAAACGCGTGTAATTACTTAATTCTATTTACAGTATTAAGCTTTCGTGTAAGTAATAGTATAATCGTATGACATAAACAAATGCAAATTTATGGATCTACATGTAGAAGCTCGAAAAGAAAATAAGTATAAAAATAGCAACCGTCAAGGAGGAGACGAAGAACGTGAACATAATAGAGAATGGAAAAATAGCGGAAAACACGACGTAGAAATGTAATAAATCAGTCCGTAAAAGGAAAAGAACTTTGTAACAGTACAAAAGACAGAAACACAAAACTGAAAAAGCGCCGTAAAATATTTAGTAGAAAAAAAGCCTTTTTTTTATCCGATAGGATAATTTTACAGATACTTCGGTCTATATGGACGTATAAACGTGATTGTGGCTGTCAAACTACTTTCTTCATTTTTGCTTTGTTTTGCTACGTTTTAAAGCCAAAGGTTTTCTTTTTGTTGTTCACAGATATGGAAAATTTTCCTGGAATAAAAAGCAGGCGCTTACCTCCGTCAAGCAGTCCTTCGGGATCATCGGCTTCGTCCGCGCGGACGCACGCCGCGCAGAGCAACAGCAACGCGCAAATCGCACGCCCACCAGCGCCCCCCATTTCGATCCTGTCAAACGAGCAATTATGAATAATTTAATTATTATTAGCGACTTAAAAATATTACGTGTAATTCAAAATAAAAATACGTAAATCGAATGATTCATTTATTTTGCGTTCTGTCGTTTCGTCCTATATTTGTTATAATTAGTATCCAAATTTTGCCTGAAACAATTATAATAATTCTAAAATAATATGTAATTAAACAAATTGTTGTTATAATAAATAGCATTATCTTTGTAACTCGCATGTCACATAGAGAATAGGATAACTTTGAAAAGAGAAAAAATCTAATGTCTGAAGAATAAACGATTTTGAATGAACAAGCATAAGCAAAAGTTTTATTGGGTACACATGTATGTAACGAATTATATGTAAAGTCGTAGAATACGTTTTAAGTTCTTAGATTCGCAATAATTTAATTTGGTAACCACCCATTCGTAAAATAATGTACAAATGTGGCTATAAAAATATGAAAAAGATGAATGAACATGAGTACAGCCATTTCGTGATAATTTATACTTAAGTGTCTTATCTTATCTACAGAACCCTGTTAAACCCGAACACAAAATTAATATACTGCATTTCTTTTCGCATAAGCATTATAATAATAGTTAACACCGCCGCCGCCGTCTCACGAGCCAATTACAGACCTACGTACAAACGTAAACGTATATTAGGTTATGTAATAAAGTTATTATCTCACACACAAACGCACGCGCACGCTGAGGCGTACGCGGCGCACGGCAACCGATATTTAAGGTAGCGCTTCCGTCAGACCCTTGTCATACGTTAATTGGGGCGGGAGTTCGTTAGCACGCCCGCGCCGTGTCGTGCTTATGCGTGGATACGTACAATATCAAAATTAAGCTCGTACGGTTTGATTGGAAAACTTTCCATTTGCCGGCGCCGCGCCCGTCGCGCTAACGAGCGGATATTGTTCGGTCGTGAATTATCGTATTGGTTTTTATCGTTATTCCATCTTTACGACATAAGTAATCACAAGTAATTCATATTTGATTTGCTATAGTCAATTCCCCCTTACGTATATTATATATACACTGTATTACTCTATTACTCGGAGATGGTGCAGCTTTCTGTGAGAGAAGCAATCCTGTGTTCTGTAGGTTATTTTTGATAAAGACGCGTTTTCAGTAAGAAATCATAATAACATTAATCGAAGTCGGAAAGGACTAGACTAGACTAGAAGTTTGATTCATATGCAGACACTACAATATCTATACAAAAGCCCCAGTGCTTGCGCATCAGAGTAAATGAGGTACTGACTGGTTTGACATCCCCAACGGTGTTAGACAGGGGTATTTATCTGCACCATTGCTGAAGGTCTGCGGAGTACACTTTTACATCCTTCGTGTTCCTTTGCAACAATACTGCCTCAAATCGATTCATGCTGGCATCAGTGTGTAATTTCGTTATTTTTGATAATAAATTTGTAAAACTGGGTCTTTACTTAATTGTTGTTTTAAACCTTCAAAAGATCGCATTCAATTCAAATGGAAGTTGAAGTGAGTTCCTTTTTCTTAAAAGACGGGCGAGCGGCTTGGAGATAGCAATCGACGAATAGTCAACCAATGATATATCTTCGGAAATATCCCATAAGTCATAAAAGGAACTGAACATCTCTGATTGCTTGTGCAGTTTTA
The DNA here is from genome assembly GCA_005406025.1 of Eumeta japonica. Classification (NCBI taxonomy): domain Eukaryota; kingdom Metazoa; phylum Arthropoda; class Insecta; order Lepidoptera; family Psychidae; genus Eumeta; species Eumeta japonica. The sequence continues at coordinate 60,188 of BGZK01001228.1, forward strand.
AATTTTATCACACCTTCAATTTTGGTTTTAGAAGGTCTAACATTATTATCACAAATAGTGTATTTTAAATATTCGACCGAAAATATTATAAATTGACATTTATCCCAATTTATTTGCAAGCCGTGTTCTTCTGCTCGTCTCAAGACTAAAATTGTAATTTTTGAAGGCCTTCTTTTTTTTTGACTTTGATGGTATGTTGATATCATCTAAATGGCGTCATCTAGCATTAAGTCCTTGAATATATGGTATATAAGTCATTGGAATAAAGAAGGACCTACCGACTATCCATATGGCATCTCTCTTAAATCACACCGTCCTCTCGGAGTTGCTAACAAAGTATACTTTTGACTACTTTAACGTGTAAAAAATCATTCTTGAAGTCGAGTACAAAATATCGTGCATTTCTTAAGTTAGCAATTTGTTCGTCTATTACTGTTAATATGAATCATTGTTTCAAGATTTTCTTAATGAGACATCTATAATCTTCGCTTAGTCTTTAGTTACCATTTTTCTTCTTAATGGGCACAATACAGCTGGCGAAATCGGAATTAATGGATTTTCTAATTCTTTTATTTGACCGATCACTAATTAGTTCATGTAATAATGACAGTTGAGGCGGAGAAATCCGTCTTGGGTTTTGGTAAATAGGCGTTATAATTGTCAACGTTATTTTCAGTTCGGTATTGCTGTCTGTCTGGTCCAATAGTCATATATCATTTTCTGTATGATTTTCTTATACTTCCGTGTGGCCCAATTTGTACTTAGAGTATTCAATTGGCAATATGGTAAGATGACAAATACGTGTAAATTTAATTTCATCCGTGGTAATGTTAAAATCAGCTACTTTTAAAATAGGATTATCGAATAGTTGCGACATAGAAATTGCTTCATCATCGGCTAAGCGGAATGTCATAATAATGTGTTGTCCGTTAATATTTACTTCCATTGAAAGTATCCCTCAAGTTGTAATTTGTTTATTTCCCATATCAGCTATGTCGAGTGCATTTTTCCCATTTGTGTACCTTTAAATTTAATTCATTATGTCCCTCCATAGTCATCAAGTTGACGTTACTTCTAACATCAAAATAAACTCTTACTTCACATTTACTTATAACAGTGTTTTTGTTCGAAATTTTGGTCATTAATACATAAATCTTGTTGTGCATTCAATGATTGTGAACTTTGCTTCTCGCATTTTTTAGAAATACGACCAAAATAATTGCATCGGAAGCACTTAGCGCCCTTGTCTTTACATCGGCACATACTAGATCAGTGTTCGATTTACCATAGCTAAAGCATCTTATGTGTTGTTTTCTCTCAGTTTTATGAGGTTCCGTTATTTTACTGGAACACGTTAAATCCTTTTTATTTGATTGATCCTTTTTAATGTCAGCATAAATATACATTTTTTTTTAATTATTCATGTTAGTAGCCCCATAGAACATGGATTTTCTATATCAACATCTGAAATTCCATTAATTACATATTCAATTAAAGCTTTACCGTCCGTGTAAAACTAACTCCTTCACACGCAAAAAATACTGCTGTACAGTTTCGTCATATTTCAATTTTCTCGAAGCCATTTTTTATGCGCAACAGCGCCATTGATTCGTAGCCTAAATTACACAATAAATGCAATCGTCCCAAGTATTGACACTGCCTAAAAATCATAAAGATAGACGTACTATTCCTTTGAGTAGTCGTTTCCCATATAATAACTTTTCAATGTTCATCTAATTCATCACCTCGCTTAAATCTTCAAACCCTTCAATGAATGTTTTACAAGGTAAGAATCATCGCCTTTAAAATAAGTTAATGATTTGTCAATGTCATTAAACGCTACTCGTGAGCGACATTCGTCGTCATCGGAAGTGTTGTCGATAGAGATATCTTGGCGTATTTAGGGATTTTTTACGTTTATCTTGATTTCATGAAATCAATATCGGGAACGGGTATTATTTGTTATGTGTATTGGAGTACAGTTTTGCAGCTAGCTATGTATATATTGGGAATTTTTATACCATCATATCGCGCAATTTTCATAAAATTGTAAAATTTTGTTTTGCTCACTAAACATTTTTAACTTCTCGCTAAAACATTAAATATTTTCGAAAATATTGAGAGGTTATAGTTTTTATTCCGATTTTGAAGTCGAATTTACATCAAATGAGTAAGTTTTGAGGCAAAAATAAGCAATTTTGTCAGTTTTTACGAAAATATCTTTACGTCTGTTTAGATGTCATGCGTTATGTGTACATCTCTATGACTCTTAAAAGGATCGACCGATATAAATTGGAGTTGCAGCATTTTAAAAATCTTTCCTACTTAATTTAGAATTTCTAAAAATTGACTTCGAAAGTTTAGGTATATTCTAAGCAATTTCATTTTTTTTTAACATGTGTTTTTCGCACAATTTATGATAATGATCTTATTTTCTTACATGAAATCAGTTTTAATCAAAATGTGACGCAGTTATAATGAAAAAGAAGTAATAATTATCAAGTTTAGAAAGCTGTGATTCTTAAAAAATTTCGTTCAGTCATTAAAAACGGTTAATTTAGTAGAGAGTTATATTATAGGGGAAAAATTTTCAGAACGCATTTCAAAATACAATGCGACAAAGAATTACATGAATATAATCGAGTTTCTGACTTTTAAGGAAATTTCATTTACTATTCTTTGAAAATTTGAACACGAACAGTTAATTAAGTTTACTTACCAAAAAAAAAATATGAGTCATTTTTTTGAAAATCTTACAAACTACGAAACTGATCGATTTTAAAGTATAACCAATCAAATCCTTGAATGACTGCATCGAATCTATAAATTTTATTAAGATGAGTTGATTTAATGGATAACTATTGTTAAAAAAGTAATTTAATGCTACCTAAGAAATAAAATATTTAAGGAAATTCCAGGCAGTTGTCTATTTCAAATCAAATCAAAAATATGTTTATTTCATTGGTAATGGAATTACATTCGCAATACGTTATTAATGAATTTTTTTCGACATTATCATTACCACCGATTCTGAATTACCTTGAGAAGAATGAGCAAGAAACGCACTGACTGCTCTTTATGTGCGAAGATATAAAATATTAAAATTAGTTCAACACTTAGAAATATCATTGGGTTTCTTTCATTTGCATATTCAGATACGTTATAATAGCCCTTGCCATATTTTCTTTTAAAATCAAAGTTTAAATTTATAAAAAGGCAAGTCTTGACTTTTCACTGGGATCTTATTATAAAAGCTTACATATCGTCCTTTGAACGGTTTGTTAACTTTACCGAGTCGGTATTATTAGCAGCAAGTCATTGAAGTATGATTATCACAAATCGAATTTTCATGTGATATTGTGTCTTAAACATCCTAGGAAGCTACAGTAGAAACTCGATTAACCATGCTAATTGTCGTTAGGCATTCGAATAATCGAATGTATAAATAAAAGCGGGTTTTGAGTATATGTGGTTGCTTATAAAAAAACAACAAACACATTTTCCAACATACAGTGTATGCATTTATTTAAGTACATAAATATTCTGTTCGATTACATACATTGTACCTATTGTATTACGTTGTACATATGTATTAAAATACTGCAGCTTTAATCATAAAATTAAATATTTTAGGTACGTACGTAAGTACGTATAATTGGTTAACAATATGTATATGGTAATTTGCGTATGCTAAAAATGAAATAAAATACGTAATAAGTTTAATTTGGTTTAAAATATTTGGTAATTGTCATTTGACGTAAGCCACTTTTTCTCTCCGTCGCTGCTGTCACGAATTCGTTTCGGCTGTAGTAAACTCACAGTATGACTCTCTGTTTGTTTTTCGAAGTACTTGAAAGCTGTTTTTTTAATGAGTCAATATAATTCATTTTGTCTTTAAGCAATAATACCACTCTCTTACGCTTTGACATATTTGAAGTGAAACTTCTTTATCGGCGTATGGGAGAAATTTTATAGCAATGTAACGTTTTTCTGTTACGCGCCATCTTTATTTCTGGGTAACGTTTTTCCGTTACGCGCCATATTTATTCAATGTTATTAATGTCATCGTGGCATAAACATAATTGTTACTAAGGCCACCTGTCACATATACTTTCTGTCAACACCCTAGATCTATTTACAGTTTGTATATATTACATTTTCCTATTATCTAAGTTGAAACCTTTTCAACCGACATACATGAACTATATCTCACATTCTTTCATTGAGTGACTCGATTTTATATGTAGCGTTCGATAATTTTCCTACAATTCTATATGGTTCTTTATAACATCGCATTAATTGAAAAGTTTTACATATCACCCTTCTAGGTACATATACCATTACCAAGTCTCCTACATGAAACTCTGAACATTTCTATTTCTGAAACTCAGTAGTGACGTGAAAATAATATTTCAATTAAGTGATTAGCGAAAAAATTTTATAAAGTTATTGGCAAAAGAATAAAAGATATTTATTCTAATTCCAGTGGATTTCTAACAGAAGTAAGTAATTAAACCTTTTTCTAATACATTCAACACGTGGGTGTGATTACGGTATTTATTTTTTAAGGTTATTTCAGGTTAACCTTAGTTTTGATTGTAAATATCAGTGAGTTAAGCCATTAATTACAAAATATATAATAACGATAACAATAATAGTAATAATTCTATTATAATTAATGAAATGCTATAATCTTAGTAGCAGAAAGGTGAAATAATTGTATTATTTTGTATCCATGTCTATGATAATAAAAGCCTTTTGCATAAACTTTATCTAATTTAGCTTTATTCAACCAATTTCTGTGAAGTTGTAAATAGTAAATCATTTTTCGAAAAATGATGTCATAAAGAAGTTTCACTTCTTACGTGTGTACACTAATACACACACACACACTTTTTTTTTAAAGATGTAGACGCGACACGCGCGTCAGAGCGGTGTAACAATTGCTAACTACGTAAAACAATAACGAAACGCATAAGCAGCAAACTCGCGGGGCGCGGGGGGTAATGCCAGTTCTGACACGTTCGCGCTTGCATAAATTCGACTTGCAGGTATTTAATATATCGGTCGCGGCTGGTGGTCCGGATAATCGCGAAACCGTAAAACTAAGGGCCGGATAATCGAGTTTTTACTGTATTGTGTCAATTGTTAGTAATATCTCCTTATGTACGTGCATGTATTTGTGTACGTGGCTACTTTTGATAACTTCTACTTACACCAACTTTCCCATATTTTTATCAAAAAAGCTTATAAATATATGTGATATAGGAAGAACTGGAATGAAACGACCTTCAAATTTTGAGTTTGAAGATGCTGTATTACTGAGTTCGAAAATGTTTATATGTGTACCTCTTTTCGAGCTCGTCGAGTACAAAAAAAGCGGACGACTTTGAAGTCGGCAGAGGCGACCGTTTTCGAAACTTTTTCCTTCGTTTATTTACGTCGTAAATAATAGCAGCACAAAGTTATACATCTTCTACAACAACGACCCACGCAACGAACAAAATCTACAGAGCGCAGTTGCGTAAACACCATTACGCGTCCAAAGTTTTGGCGAAGCGGTATTCTTCAAGTTCAATACATTAAAAGTAATGTATTTTCGGGCACTGCGATAGAAACTCGCGGGAAGCGCGGGTCACGTCGGCGATACGAGGCGCCGCCTCCCTTTGAAGTCGAAGGGAAAGGTCCGCCGCTAACAGCGCCCCCGTGCGCAGACTCTGATAACCTCTGAACACTCCGGCTCGTCTATTGGAAGAGTTTTACCCGTTGTGTTTCTTTTAGAATACACTATTCGAGCACGTGACGTGACTTTCATGATGATTTCCTCTGACCAGAATAGTAGTGGCGTACGGCAACATTGAAAATTTCATACATGTTGGTATATTTGACGTCTAAATAGTCTAAAAGTCCTCCGACATCGAGTTGGTGACATTCAGTCGTCCGGTGTAAGCCTGTATACAAAACAAATTATCGTACTTCGTAACAAACGCGACTAGAAACTGACACAACAACACAAAGCCTTTCAATGACTTCGTGACTCTATGTAGCCGACTGACATGCAAGCACGATTTATTTTCATATCTTGTATTAAGGTTGTGCAATGTAAATCGAGATACCAAAGTACTTTTTCATTTCAGAAGAAGCAAGTTGCAAGTGGCAGAGAAACAAGTGGTTTTATTTGGATTTATGTTAATAACTCATTGACAAATTCATCTGTGGTCAGAATCAAAACCCCTACCTACCTTCTGGTTTAGAAAACGTCGGTCTTAACCAATGAACCACAACTGATCCAGCTCAGTTCAATGAAATCCCTGTACCATATAAAAATAAAAAATAACCTCTATACATTTATTCAGAATTATAGATAAGCATAAATCTAAATCTTAAGAGATAAATAACTACTCGCTATGTTTTAGGGAGTAGTTATATATTTCACAATATTTTTAGGTATTTCATAATATGCTGTTGGATATTGTAAAATTTCCATGTATTTAAAAGTTAAATATCCATGGAAATACTGATTACCAACTCCATATCTTATTGAACTGTTTTTTTCTATAATAATTTGGTATTTGACTGAATACAAAAAAAAACCTTTAAGTTTATTATTCACTCTCCATGAAAGAAAATTGGCTTACAAACAAGTAGTAAATAGAAACGTTCAAACCTTATGTCTGGAAAGAGAGATATTTTGGAATTGAATTTCTTTTATCTTAATCCCCGAAACCCACCTGTTACAGAATGTAGCAATGTAAATACATGTGGCGCAACGTAACGATAAATACATTACCATCCAATACGTCGCGCAGTTGGTCACAAATATGAAAGGTTGAACGAAATTCCGCAAGTAATTTTGTAGGAACTTCCCTCATCCATCTTTAACTTTGCGATCAGATTCGATTATGAAAATTACTCGCGTAGAACTCATTTCGGAGACACGTAGTAAAGTTAACTTAACTAGGAATAAATGGCCGTAAGTTATTGTATTTTACCAGAGCTAATTGTAGATAATTAATGATCGATAAGTCATTCAAAATTTAACGCAAACGATTGACTAAATTTTAACAAGAATTTGAACTAGCCGAGATGCAAGTTCGCCTCGCGCCAATGAGGGTCATTTGCTATCTCTTCTAACCTATAGGTACTAAAAACAAGCAAATTCCCATTTTCATATTATTTTTTAAAGAACTAACGAGAATACCAACTCTCAGAGAGCAGGTCGTCATCGCCACAGGAGACACTGTAATGCGTTGCTGACCTTTTCAAAAGGAATAGACTTTCTTCTTGAAGACCCCCCAGTCCTTGTTGAGTAGGATTATCGTTGAAGGTAGATCATTCCAAAGATTTACCGTGCGTGGTAGAAAATTGTGATTGAAACGTGAGGTGGTAAGAACGCCTCTCGTCTAGACCGTGATAATGGTATTTCCGGCAAACGGAGCCGTAACGGGATTCAACGGTAGAAAAAGGTTGAATAATTCTATAAAACACTCCCTAAGTTGCATGGGATAAAGCATGCATAAAGATGCTACATGTCTTTCTAATCTAAGCAATATCAACTAGTCGACTTGGCCAGATATTAAATTAAGTATTAAATTTAAGGTGTTGTTAAAAAGTTACCCACATGTTCAATATCAATCCAAATGTGGGTAAGCAATAATGAATATCATATTATGCGATTTTCATTTGCATTCAAAACACTATTATGTGGAATGTTTTAATATTTTAGAATAACGGCAGGGTAGTTTTCATTTTCCATCAAGTTTTCTTTTTAGTAATTCATTTTTATTTCACCTATGGTTTATTTCGTCCCGATATTCCCACATATCTAGCTTGGTTAGGAACGACCCTTTTATTAGATACTCTACTAAATGCTCTTCACAAAACCATACTTTACGTCACTCGTTTCGTTCGATTCCCCGTAACGGTCTCCATTACTATTACTATAAAATACTGAAGGCCTGAGCACCTCCATCTCCTGTAAAAGTTTGTGGGAGCACAGGACATTCCTCAGCGACGAGCCGAACGACCAGAACCTGCCGCAATAAATCAATAAATTTGCTGAATTAAGCTACACGAGATATCCGATCGTCCTCTATCCGTAACAAACTTCTTGTGTAATTTTCTTGCGTTCCGTTTACGGGTATTAATTATCACTACGGCACCGGGGATAATATTATTTACATAGATAATTAAACAGAAACTCATCTTAGTGGAAATTCGGCTGTAACAATAATTGCCCTCCCCCGAAAGCGGGGCATTAATAGGGTTTCGACGGCTTATTGCCGCGGCACATTGCGTTATATAAGATATGTTATATTATGTGTGAGCTCGGTGCGTTGACCCCGTCCGGGTTGCGCACACTTGCCAAATATTTGGAGCATTATACGTAAAACAAACGGGCCGATATTTGCTGTCTGCGCCGTCGGAGAAGCGGGCATTATGTCTTGCATCTTGAGCGATGTCTGTGTTAAAAGTAGAAAATGCGTCGAATGAAACCATAGATTGGAAATATTTTTACTTTAACAATCATACATCGAATATAAAAGTTGAAAGAATTGATTCTGTGTCTACGCGGGTGAAGCCGCGGGTAGAAAGCTATAGGACAAATATATTAGTTTGTACATATATATAACAGTTTAGCTTGCACTTATTAGGTTCGTCATTTAAAGTTATGACCGATTTTAATGCGGTCCGACATTTTGTTGAAATGTGAAACGATAAATAATGTTCCTTCGCTTGTTTTTCTTTAGCACTGCAGAATGGTATCGTAAAATGTGAGACAAAGACACCGTGTACATTTTGAGCCATTTTTTCTTGTCCAAATTGTAAGCGACTGTACATATTCCCTTTTTTATACATCTATACAACAAGTATTTATTATTAAAATACACGATGTATTTTGAAAAAAAAAACGTATTTTTTTCCAATTCTTCGTTAGCCACATTTTTCGAAAGAACCAACCGAATTTGATGCACTTAGGAACGATGAAGGTCATTCTAAACCGATGAATCAAAACATAGAGCTTTTCTTATTGACGTCTCATAATGTGCACGAGAAGCCTCGAAAAATTTATTACCAAACGTAGAAACGGCGAATAATACCAAACTTGATATTTCTTTTCAGCATTTGATGTATACGCTTGTGGTGCCTGGGGCAGGCACCTTGCAGCATGGCCATGTTGGGAGGAAGGCGATCAACGGGTAGCTGTGACGGAGTTTCATTCGTTGCTAAGCTAGTGGTTAGTCAGCAGTGTATATATACACTGCTGTATTTATATGTATATGTATGATATTTGTTGAATTTTTGTTGTCGCTGTGCAAAATATGAATTAAGTATAAGAACGACTATATCATCTCAATGTTGTAATTAGAAAAGTCAAATTCGGTACAAACCTCAATTTCATTACTGCATATGAAATATGTATCTTAATATAACTTGAAAATGCAAAACCAGCTACTAAGTTTGGGCTAGAAATGCTTGAGAATGCACATAAATATAAATGATTTCGTGCTCGTATTTAAAATGCAAAGTAAGTTTTTTTTTTAATTTAAAAGGAGAGCTCCAACTCTTGCAAAATTTGCGCTTGAAATGTAAATTAAGTATTTTTGAATTTTGTGTTTTTAATTTTTTAATACATTGCGAACCTAACCTTAGTCAATGGATTCATTTAGAAAAATAAAACACATGTCGACATTTTTAAGCCGATTGAGTTTTAGACATGATCAATTTAACTCTTTTAACACCATTCAAAAATAATATTATTGATTTAATTTATTTTTGTACTAAATATTATTAAAAGCATAAACAACCGATTGAGCTCTTTAAGTAAATCTAAAATGAGTTAAGTCTTTTATAATTTAACCGTAATAAATTTATTTCTTCAGAGGTGTTTGATTATAATTACATTATATTAACCGATTTCAATGACATTTGCAGTATTCGACGCATGCTTTTTTTTTAGAATAGATTTTATTAATTTTTGAAATGTATTAATTAGTTCGTTAGTTTAAATGTTGTATGACAAAATTTTTTTGATATTGTTTTTAAATTAGTTTTAATATAGATTTGTCCGCGGCTCCACCCATTTAGATACGCACTCTTTGTCAAGATTTTAATATTCATTAAAATCTCAATCCTAAACCTGATCTAAAATCTAACGGAAAATCTAGCAGACAAACCGTTACTTTCTCATATTACTATGGATATACTCTGAGTTCTAAATCATAGAAATTCAACTAGCGAGTCAAAGGGGAGTTGTTATTCGGTTTTTCTTTGTAGTGACTCGCTCCTCTACATCATAGGCTACAAGAGCAAAGTTCGTCTCGATGGATGTCGACTCCTATCGACGAACCGTATTTTCATTATCAAAAACGAAGGCTCTGTACGTCGCTTTATATTAGGTATGAGATAGCACGTTTCTCCGAATACAAAGGTCATACGCACCTGACGGTTCTTTATAAATTATTCTAGTCTTTTTTCTCATTTATTCCTCTCAAGAAATACCTGCCCGCGTCACCCCCGTCATAGGTGTACATCAAAGACGACACGTCCTCGAAGACGTTCTAGAAAGGGCGGATCGTCCGACCCGCCCTTGAAAATGTGATAGGTATCGCTGGATGTTGACTAAAATATATTTTTTTGTTGAGAGGTCCTTACTCTATTCGAAAATGTTAAGGTTTGAAATTGATTGTAATTTAGAAAGCGAAATAAATAATAAAGACGTGAACTTATTTATTGCCTTCTAGAAATCTGTCATTTGACTGAAGAAAATACTTCAATGGAATTACTTTCAAGCTCTCGAGAAAGATAGCGAGAAGAATAAAATATACTGATAATTTCATGTGATTTAGTTAAAAAAATTATTTTAAATCACCTTTTTGATATAAAGTAGCATGAACCATTTTTTTTACACATGAGCAGAAAGAAAAATTGACATATTCTAATTGATATAGATATATTTTGAATCATAATTTAAAATTATACTTAAATTTTAGAAGCGACTTCAAAAGTTCCTAATTCTTACATAAGTAATTATTTAATTATATTTATTAATTAGTATTTTTCTACTATAATTTGTAATTTTTTTAAAGTACTGTATCGCCTTAAGGCGTCACAAAACTCACAAAATTCTAGCGAAGCCACAAATTATATATGTCTACTCATGCTTAAATATTATTATATAACAAACATACACCGCCCATGCACGTACGCTTATTTCCTCTATGTTTGTTTATGCTCGGGAAAAAGGTTCTTACGCCAGAGGGCAGGGAAAATTGTAAACATACACTTCTACGGTTAAGACCGACTTCGCCCGGGCGGCTTATGGTCTCCCCGCTCCTTAAGAATACATCCGTCCGAGATTTACTAAAAGGAAATGTGTATTTATAAGGTAATAGCTTTCGCTGTGATATGGCGATAAATAATGCATGTCTCCCCGCACATGGCGAAAGAAATCTACAGGGCTGTACGTCTTTATTGCTGTTTTTATTTACTCACAAAAACACGCATAAACATGATATTTAAAATGGATTATTAGCATGTTTTGCAAAATGTTAGTTTTTCTCGTTGATTTAAAGACAATATTTAATACCGTAAAAGATACTTACTATTTACTATAAAGAATTATGTAATAACTTTTAAACAAAAGAAAATTATAACCACTTCAAAGTTTGTTTTACTTGCAAATTTAACCTAGCTCTATTTGCAAATACCAGACTGAAGAGTAGTATTGATAGAGAGCTGGTAGAGGGGTATTAGCTAGCGCGCAATGTCTATACAGCTGTGTTTGTCGCGTTCTAATCGTACTTGTGATTCCTTATTATATCTCAGAAAATTCATTTCGAGGACTATTCTGTATTTATTTTTAATTTGTATGAATTTTTTTTTAGAAAATATAAACCCGCTTTGTGCTGTAATGCTTGAGCAATCGAGCTTTTCTCGATATTTTTCGTGTTTACCACGCGAATTCATAATTAATTAATTTTCAATTTATAATTATCAAAAGGCGAAATTAATGATTTTCTCCGGGAAAAGTCGCTTATGTTCATTTCCAACAATAAATATTAATATTATAAATAAATAAATAATATAACACGTAAAGTTCCATCTGTAGTTTATGTTATATAGTACCATTTTACGTTTAGAAATAACTACATGGCGACAACATAATTAGCTCAAAAACGTTTCGAGATGGCTTTGTACATAGGAACGTTTAAAAAACAAAATTTTTATTGGTCTTTGCAGAAAAGACACTTTAAGCAGTTTCCGAGATAGCCATGTATCAATTTATATACAAAAACTGCTCATTTAAAATCATAGTATAAGAACCCTACCTACCGACTATCAAATATTTAAGCTTTGTACTTTCAGAAATGTTAAATGAATATGTAAGAGGTAATTCGCTTTTATATTGAAATCAAATAAATGATATTGAATTTCACAAGGCACCCTGCTTTTCTTATTTTTTCTGTGATCAATATTTCTAAAGGTAAGTAATGATAAATACATCGGAAGTAGAACGAGAGCTGAAGGCGGAACAAAGAAGAAGACGAGAGACGCGACGCGAAGATGAAACCGGAATAATTTAATGAATAAATGTATTAATATCATATGTATATTCTGGTACAATATGATGTATACTTTGATTTCTTTGCCATCGCTCAAGATTGGAATTATTACATCAAAATGGCGTTTCAGAAGCGATCCCGTGAGCAAAAACGTCGAGTTCTTTCGCAAATAACGACGAAATCAAAATGTACGAGTGTCTTAGCGCGGCGCAGGCGGCGCAGATAATAATGAAGCTGTGGGCGCAATAACAGGAATCTCTAATACTCGACTCGGCTGAAGTTTGCTTTTAATTAAATTTTTTCAGAGCCCGCCCCTCGATGCCGACGTTTTTCAAATAAATGATATTCCAAATTGAATTTCTTCGTTTACGCTGTCCTGTCGTTGATTGAAAATAACTTCTAGGCTATGCGGTCTTTATTCAAGCAAAAGTGTAACTGTAAAATATTTTGATGGTTAATTTCGTGAATTATTTTACAGGTTTTGTGTTTCTTCATCGGTTATTGACGATTACAATAGTCCAAAACTGAATCTGGGTCTCTCGTAAAAACCACCACATAGTAATGTCTTTCATGTGCAAAAAATGTGTGATTTCTGGAATAAATTGTATATATGCTCTTTTAAAAGTTCATCGCTTACCAATCAAATTGCTAGTATTATATTGTGCTATTGTTTTCACCGAATAAGCAAGCAATTATCCTCGTTTGTTCTTCACGTGTCTAGTGTTTTGTGTTATGATACTGTGGCCAATCAATGTTCTGAGCTTCTTCACAATGTATAAAACTATAGTTGCTTCATCATTTATTTGTGCTTAATAAATTTTACCGACAATCCCTAAATTGTCTATTACATTTACTATAAAAACACAGGCGCTTTAAGGCGATTCTAAAAATTGTTCTTCACAGCAAATCATATATCTTATCTAGAATTGGGTATTTTTGATCATGATTGTTCTAGAGCGTATAGTAAATTTTGCGTGCCTTTAATAAATCATTCGGTGAACCTTTCCAGCATTCAAATTGCCTCACGCTATTTGTTTCCTTCACCGTTCAAGCTAATAACTATTAATAATAATTTGTATTCTATTTTATACTTGCTTTATATTTTGTGGACGCAAGCCAAACTTAATCACTGTTATCACCAATTTCACTGTGAATATATTTGAATCTGAACTATGCAAAAAACCAATCAAAGCGTCAGGATCTCTCGACTCCTCTTTTGTTTGCCTTATGAAAGTTTAAAAACTATTAAATTTGCATAGAAATAGAAACTTTCCTTTTTGATTTTTACTAATTTCTAGAATCTGTTCAATTATTCATTGAATTGGACGTGTTAGAACTGGATGACTTCAACTTGAAATACAAATATCCCAGTGAGATGACGGTACTGGTTGCAAAATCGTTTCAGATACGATTAAAATTATGCTTTATTATGACAATTGCACTTCTATACATATATAATGAAAATAGGTTGTCTTTGTTCGCCAATCACGTAAAAACTACTAAACGTATAGACATGGGACTGGGACCATTCGATGCGGGATGATTTGTAGATGGTTCTAGGCTACTCATTTTTCGAATTCCGTAAATCCTTCGCCATTTTATTTATAATAAAAATTACCCAGCGAATCGGGCGGGACAGCTAGTATAAGTATAAATCCAGATCAATTCTAATCAAGAGCACGCTTGCGGAGAGACAATTTTTGCTGCAGCATCTAAGCCCACATCGTGCAATAATTATAATTTAATTTTGTTTAATCTACCAAATACCACACACTCGCTGATCTGTCTTGTCATTGTGCCGTGTTGTTTTTGCCTTGAATTGAATAAATTATTGAATAATAACATTGTATGTATATATTTCGTTGATGCATTAATTGCTAAATTATAGTTATCGTCTAAATAATGCAGTGATTATGGCCAGCTGAACGCCAGTTTGTAGCGGGGGTGCGCCCAAAACTAGTATGGTTATGCTACCAAGAATTGCACGTAGTAAGTTTATTGTACTTTAACCCTACCGACGATCTAATGGAACTTGCTAGCAATAACTACTCTAGGTGTTCTGTAATCTGTATGAAATTTCAATGAGATGCTGCAAGCCATTGAACACATCGGCCATTAAATATGGCAGGTCCGGAACCAGTATAAAGTTAAGGATGATTGCATTTTATTCGGCTATACTTAAATCTGTAAAATTTCAGATAAATCAAGTATCACTTACGCACTCACATATGAAACAAAACTCGAAACAACGTTTGAAGTAATTGTAGAAAGTTTTACGGTACACTACATGGTTACACGAATTTTTCATTACCGTTTTCCATTATGCATCACTTTTCGCAAAATTTATGAACGGAAAGCGTAAATCTTAAACGAGGCGACGCTCGCTTTGGGGAGGACATGAGGCATCGAGTGTTCACGGTGAAATGGCCAGGCGGGCGTCGTGATTGGAGCGAAAAACTCGTCAGCGAATATTCACCGTCGAGTGACGTGCAACGAACCGGCCTCTAGGGCCCTTCACGTTGTTGGCGAAACAACGCGTGGGGATTGGGGTTCGATTCTCGCCCCCTTCGAGAATTATTGGGTGGCCGACACTTGTCTGATGATAATGACGACAAAGGTCTAGGATTACGTTACTGAAAATGACGTAATAGGACTTTGAACAATAATGCAGAGGTTGAAATAAGTATTGCAAACTGGACTAATGAAGAACTTTAATGGCACAGGAGAAAAATGTGCGCCCATAAATATACGAATATTCCAAAATTAATTAATAACCTGGCGAATATATGGATAGACATTTAAGCATACTTTCAATATTGATCCTTTTTTATTTCTACTGTCCTAATTCAGAACTATTCCCAATTTTATTTTTATTACTTCCAGTTTTCTTAGATAAATATTTTATTATATATGCCTTAGACAAAGTCCATTATTACATGCAAAATATATTTATCCAATAATTTTGAAGAAAATATCAGCTACGATTGTTATTTTACCATAATTTTCAGTGATAGCTTTTACTTTTTACACCAAATTACGTCTGCGATTGATTTTTCATAAATGGTGTCTAAAACGTACAGACCACCAGTTGGTCGATAGATGGCGGCTCAAGCATGTGGAGCTCAAAGTTGCACTAAACTAACAAAAATGTTAAAACTGTTACGCGCTGCTAAATATGGCTTACAGTGCCTCACAGATAAGGTGATCCTGCGTTCTGGACCGGCAAATTCATATGCTAATATATGCTGATGCAGACATTAACTTGGAATTAAACTATAAGTTAGTCAGTCCGTTTTGACGGGCAACTGTGGAACCCTACATGGGCAGTGTAAGGTTTCGTAGTTGCCCGTCAGAATATGCGGACTTACAAGGGAGCTTTTTGTTTGATATGAATATATTAATTGAGTTGACAATTTAAAAGCTAACAAACTACACCAAAGTAATTTTCAATGAAATTTGTACGAAATGTTGCTTTTTACTTATCCGAGTAAATTTTATAAGTTGGCCTACTATTAATCATGAACCTGTAAAGCATGCTTATCTGTGATAGTTTTCTTTTTAACATCGTTATTCCACGAATAAACATTTAGCTGGCCGAGGGGGCACACTTGTCTTTAACGAAAATTAACAATTTTAAGCTTAATATTTCGCAAACACATACGTGAATTGAAATATGGTTTTCACATACCCGCAATATTTTTGAACAACCTATCTAACAACATCCCACATCATGAGATAGAAGAGAAAAAAAATTCATTCCTATTTTACGGGTTGAAGAGGTACCTTGAAAAATTTTTTCAAGGTTTCATTTCTGCATTTTGTCGGCGTAACGATATATATACCCATAGCGAATTGCGGTTATTTAGTATTGAGAATCTCTGAGTTCAGCCGCGGCCAGTGAAATAGCTAAATAATAGACGGAACTACAAGGGTTCCTTGTTGATTACGAAAGACTAACAATAGTGGTGGTTGCCCCATCGTTAAGAGCATCGCCTTTGAATCTGACAATACTTAAACTTAAACATATATGAACACTAGAAATACGTCATAATATTAAAAAAGACGTTTTGGCACTTCATTAGTCGTTTGAGACGTAGTTTTCCCTAGAGAAGATCAAGATTATTTTTCATTCTTGAGCATTCTCTTATTGAAAATTGCGTTCAGTCCTGACCAAAGGTAAATTAACCATTGAATTTGTATCTAATATTAAATGAAATCAGTCGCTCCGTGTCTTAGAGAGCATGTTAAGCCTGTTTCCGTCGTTGTCATCGTAGTGGTGACGACGGGCGTTAGCAGCCCCCTAGGCCTTTTTGATTCAAGCCCTTCGATATGAAATAAAAGGTAGGAGAGCACGCCAACCATATGCGTGCATATTGGGCGACCTGCAACCGTATGTGCGGAACCAGGGAAACACTTCTGAAAAGAGCTATCGCATCTCCGTAGAGACCACGAGCACCTTTGAAAAGAGCTACATAATCGACCGTCACACGGCACACGTCATCGCCACGCCACAGCATGCTTCGCGTGCCTACCCGCCTACGAGGCACACGCACTTCCTTCTTACGGTTACTAGGAGTTTTACTGAAAACAATCTAGCGCCCTTTTTCGGCATACGCATCGACATTTTAGGGTGAGGCACATCCCTATTAAAATTTACCCGTGGCCGTTGAGCTGAGGCAGCGCTCGGTTATCGGTGGGCGGACACGCGCCGGCACTCGCCCTCGCCGACGTTAATGATAAATTGCAATACAAATAAACTGTAACGTCACTCTCGTGAAAATGTGTGGGGATCAAAAAACAACAGCTAAAAAACCGTCAGACTGGCGCAGGTAGGGTTCTTCAACTTTCTAAATACAATATTTGAGAAACTATCTCTTTTTAAGTTGTTAGCATATTTAAATGTTAAATCTAAAACTTATTGCTTTTACGTGTTATTATGATGAATTAACTAATATATCTAAATATATTAGACTTAAGTTAGCCCTCTCTTATTAAGAAGGGCAATCGAGCTTAACTTGTCATCCTTCGATTTTCCGTGGGAATATGATAATAACGTTGTTATCTGTTCATTTCAAACAATAAATATTTATATAAAGTAATATACATATACTACAGAATATATAAAATTTACCTACTGCCTAGTCTCATGTTTTTTATGTAAGTTTGCGATAGGAATTGAATGTGAGATCAAGAATGAGCATTGGTCTCAGTTTAAATTTATATATAAAAGAATTCAACTTCCATATATTTGCCTCCATTAAAGTTAAAAAATAGTCCATAGAATGATTTAAAATATTGACAAAACATTGATTTTTTTATAACTACTAGGGAACAAATCCCCGACTTCGTCTGTATATTTGTAACAATGAACGGAATTACTACCATTGATTCTAAAGATTAAGATAACTACACATATTTCACTTTTATACCGCCCCGCCTTTACACAGATCGGAATCGTAATTGATAACGTTATCAAAATTGAAAGCGAGACGGGAAAAAAGTCGAGAGCCGGGATCGGGACCGAAATTGAGAACGGAATTGAGATGTAAATCAGGAACAATACGAGACTAGAATTAAAAGCGGGGACGACATTGGGATTGACCACAAGATCGAATAATAAAAAAGTTGAAGCGACACATTATATATATATATACAATAACGAAAGTCGTGGTCATAAAGTAAAGAATTAGTACTATGTGGTTCGCAAAGCGTCAAATTATGAATAATGAAAGCAAATGAATCGACACAAGTACTCATAGATTTGTTTTTAATCTGTTCTTTTTTTATTTATATATCTTTTATCACTTTTGTAACTTTTATGAAATGATAAATTAATAAAGAGGACATTTACATCATAATATTACATATTAAATTTTCGAATAGTGAACGTTTGGTTGATTTATTTTCCAATATCGTCAGACAATTCTTGAGGTTAGCATCTTTGTTAAAGTTCAAGTAACTTTAAGATATCTAGTTTCCCGATATTACCTCATCAATTGAAATTTAACACGGACGAGACACATTATTTTAATTTTCTGAAATGTCTTTGCAAAGAATATAATGTATTAGACACGACGATTCGTCTTCGATTCTCAATAAAATCGCGACCATTATTCCTGAAATGATACGTTATCTGGCGCAGGCACGAAGACATCTCAAATATCTCGCATAAAAAACGGCGTTTTATTGCCCTTTTCCACGGAAAGCCGTAAAAAAATGCCACGTGTAGGATTTTCATGTTCCAACTGCTACTCCGTCGCTACCGCGCCCGCTGACGACGCGAAGGTTAACGAGCGCGCGGCCGCACCCCTAGCGGGCACATATGAAAACACAATTAAACGCCAGAATCGGGTGCCTACGCATATTCCGTTTATTTTCAATCAGTCGGTGTTTTGATGTCGGATATCATACAAATTATATAATTATCCTATGAAAGTGTTATTAGCCTCATCACATAAGATGCTCTTTTGCGCGGCTTCGTAGCCAAAATTTCTAAATACGTATAACTCAGTAACGGAAGGTCTATATACTTTTGTGAGAGCTTAACTTATGTTCTAGCTTAATATTAAAAATTAAAAGAAATTTAGAAACAATTACATTAAGTATAAACAAAAGTAAATAGTACGTTACCACGCCAATGTATTTGTATATCAATCAGTAAATTTGTTTAACTTAAGTCCTATAAACTAAATTTGGATTACATTCTGATGTTTCGATTGAATAGAATTTTTTTAAACATATGTATGTGAAAAGGAGTATGCGTATTTTTATAAAAAGACAGATTACCTCTAAAAGTTTTTCGCAAAAAGACATGCATATAATATTCTCTTCGTTTTTCTTAAACTGGTTATAATGAGATAATATCATAATTAAATTTAAATTCAAAATGTGTAATGAAATGAATAATACTATTGTATTGCCAACCCTCCGCACGAATTTTTTAGACTGATTATCACGTGACAAGCTTTTTAAAATCCACTACCACATACATAAATATGCTTATCATGTTTAACACTGTCACTATCTACGCAATGTATGTAAAAAATAGGCATGCGAAACATTGCTGTACAATGATTGACATTCCGAAAAATAAATCAGCTTTCTATAACCGTACGAGCCATAAATGCACGGTCACACCTAAACACATCTGTCGAATGTCATTACTCTGTCAATTTTGTCAGAGTCACTTTGTTAAGGTCGTGTCAAATATTTCCTGTTCTTTTTGGCGTGAAGAAGACAGTGCTAATTGTCCGAAATCTTATTGTAATAATTATATTTTATTTATTGAGGAAGATGCGTATACATTTTTTTACATTGTTGTTCTCTCCCATTCAACTACATGCAGCCCACTACAATACAATGTAATTAACAAGGCTCTGTCTGTCTATTTTTTACGTCTATAGTCAAATCATTATTCTAGGTATTGTATTTAGTAATACGTGTGTTACAGTGTTAAAAATTATTCTTAACAAAACTTTTTTTTTACGTAATTGTATTAAAATAATTGAAAAACGTTAATCGAAATCATTCTATATGAATACCATAATCCGTTCCGAAGGAATATTCTAAAAGCTCTCAGCGTTTTCATTTAAATTGTAGACCGCACGATGAAAGCCCTTCGGGCCGTGCGTCGTGCGCCAGCCCCAGCCTAGAGTCACTCCAGTCCTCTCAATGTGAAAGGAGGAGGACCGTCGTCCCGAGTATGAAAACGCTTTATGTTTTTGGTTTTCTACAATGGACGTACTGGAGCGCGCCATTTTGTTTAGTTCGTTTTCAAAGTATAATCAGAGGATTTTTTTTTAGCAGTAGGAGAATATTTTGTTAGATATTTTGCAAGTACATTGTAAGGTACGTTATAATTCTAATATGATGTTAATTTAATTTGGAATAATTTATGTGAAGAATGCTTACGGCGGACTATCGTTATTTGCCTAAAGATTCTAGGAACGACGATACAATTAAGGAATATTGTTTTCAAAGACACTTAATAGTGAATTCCGAGCATTGCCTTGAAAATTAAAATTTCTTTGTTTTAGTAGATTTTACAGTAAATAATAATTATTATGATGACAGACTATAATCTAAACAACAAAACATTCAAGTTAAACTGTAATATATTTGTATATAAAATCTTTGAGGAATATCATCAAAAATTTCAGCGAAGGTTTGATCGTCATTAGCCATGCTCGATGATGATATGATATATACCTATCATTGTAGATTGAACTAATTATATTCTGATTTATATTTAAACAAAATTTACTATATACCTATCTAAAAAAAAAAAAAACTACAGTATCGTTGAGTACGCATACAAATTCATCAGCTATTATGCCATGACTTCTCCATCTCTACTGAACCTGTTTTATATACCATAGAATCACTTTTAAAACTAGATCGTGTTTGAGAACCAGATCGGTAAGCAGATTTTATTTTTGGGTACTTAAACCCAGTTATTGATAAAAACCTAGATATCCTAAAATAACTATTAACGCTGAAGGGGACGTTTCAATTACGACAGGGTTCTTCGTCATCATCATCGCTCAACCTTCAGCCAGTCGCAATGACTGAAAGGGAGAAGTCCCGATAGACTACAGGGAGCGTATTTATGAAGGGATTGCAGGTTCTAGTCTGGATGAGAAGTGACGAGAACGTAGAGCCGGCCGGTATTCATGTAACATTTAGTCAGAAACTGGACTCAATTTCAGAATAGGTAATAGATACCATAATGTGTCAATAAGTATAGTGGAAAAAGGCAAATTTCTTTCGTTTGTCTTCCATTCTTCGTTTTCTTCGCTCGGTTCATAGCTTTCAAGATAGGTTTCGGGAGTTTGTAAAGTCCATCAACAACCTTTTTAATTTCAATTTTGTTCTGAGCTAATGTAGCCCATTCTTCTTGGTTCCTGTTATGATAAATTGAGTCTTGTCGAAGCGATTCTCCCCATGTATAAATAGGGCATCCAACTTTTCTCTTTATTGTAGTATAACTTAGAGCAGAACTAAGCATGTGGGGTTAATCTATTCTCAAAAGATGGCCGTAGTAGCATATTTTTCTGATCTTGATAATTTTGGTGATCGTTTTTCCTTCTAGGATTTCTTGTGTTTTCAGTTTCTTACCGCTTGTAGCATGTTTTTCAGAATTTCTCCGTCGCACTGTCTTAGTCTTGTTCTATTTGATTTACTTAGTGCTATTACATTCAAACCGTATGTTATGGAGGGAGAGACCACCATTTTCTAAATCAACTTAGCGATTTTCCAGTGCATTTTGGTCTTCTTGATGAAAGTAATTAGACCTTTAGCATTACGGATTGCTTGCTTGCGTCTTGCTTTTATTGTATTCCTCGACCTTAGCTCTGATGTCGTATACACACCCATTTATTTAATTGAATCCTCAGTAGTTATGATGACTCCATTTATTTCCTTATTCCATTTCCATTATCCATTTATTCACTTATATTGAGAGTTTTTCTAAGTTCTTCATTGTATTGTTAAAAACTGGGGTGCTATATGGGGTGCTTGTAATAATAATGTCGTCTGCGAGTAATATAAGGGAGAGATTAATGTCTACATTCCGGTCCAGCCTTATCGCAACGACTAAAGTTTTAATTACGAAGAGATCTTATAAAGAAATCGTAGTGAGCCTGTAAAGAATTACAATCCTGTCTGGTGCGTGGTCAGTATCCTAACCCACTTTGTGCGAAGGCCACAATATCGACCTCCTGGCTCGAACCGATGTGTAATATCAGCACTAGGTCACATTTTCCAAAAATGTTAAGACACGAAAAAAAGTTAAAATCAAACATTAATTAGTTCTGTATAACCACAGTAAGTACCATGAATCCTTTGAAAAGTTCAGGATCAATTGTAACGTTACGAAACAAAATAGTATCAAAGTTAAATTAAAATTGTCAAAGTTTTAATCACGACGTCCTCAACAGCTGTCGCGGCGACGTGACACGCAGCCCGAGCACAAATATACAACCTTTTGTAGGACCAAACTTAAGCTCAACTTAGTATGAAATAAGTATACACACTTAAAAGCTTTTGACAGGAGGAAGTGGCTGAGCTTTTGTTATTTCTTGTATGTTATTTTAAAAAATTTCTCAGTTTTTATTTACATAATAAAATAATTTTGTGCTTACTAGACACTTCGGTTAATATGAATTGGTTATAAAAATAAATTGGTAAATCATTAGAGTGTATATAAAGAACATAAATCAAAGAGAATAAAACTAAGATGATTGCTTTTACAACAAATTGTGTAAATAAAAGGAGTAAGTAAGTGCCTTTTATTACCTCTAATGTTCTAATTGGAAATTAAAAGAGAAATCATAGTAATTTTTTTTCAATTAATCCAAATGTCAAAATTGAAGAACCGACCAAGCGCGACTAGGACTCCCGTGAGAGGAATCTGCCCTACAAATGATCACATTAGTTCTTGATAAAATTGAGCAACAAATGTTATAGACATTTTCTCTTCTGTAAGTAAAGCCCTATATGTATTTCATATTTTAACGACTTGCATTTTTTTCAATATATATACATATATATATACTTAGACAATATACTTAGTGGGTTATATTTAAAAGATATATTTTCTGTCTTTTAAATATAACCCACTAAGTATATTGCTTTTTTTTAAATTAAAATGTGTCTTAAGCACGTACAAGTTGTTTAAGATCCAATATTTTTTGCTATACTTAAGGCGAACATAGCTTTGAAAAATATCGAAAACTATTATATTTCTCGGAATTCGTCAAAATTGTGGACTTTAAATAATATGATGTAACCAGACAAGTCATGGACACATTGCATTTTGTGCCGAAACTGTTTGTATCTGAAGCAAAAATCCAATGGACAAAGAAAGGCGATCGGACTTAAAACGCTGATTATGTAGGACACACTTAAATCTTTTAGAGTTCGCCATTTAGAAACTGTAAAATGATAAAACATATTTAGATTTAAAAAATGAAACTGTTTACCAATTTTATTATATTAGAAGATAAAAAAACAGTAACTGTAGACTGGTGGACTAACATTATTTGCCTCTTGTTTTCTAAAAAGTTCTGGAAAAACTAACTCAAAATAGAATTCTACTTCGTCATGACAACCCATCAACACATACCGCTAGACAAACAACTAACAATTTGGGGATTTTAGCTATAGAAATACTGGTTCACCCGCTCTTTACAATCTCGACCTCGCATCATGGGATTTTTATTTATTTCCTAAAATAAAAGAAAAACTTCAAGGAAAGTAGTTTACGGTCGCCGAAGAAGTAGTGGCTTCATATGAAAAGGCCGTCAAAACGATTTCAAAATTCATTGTTTCTCTCAGTGGTTCCATCGAATACAGCGATGAATTGATGTCAACAGAAAGTATTTTGAAAAGAATAACAATAAATTTTGAAAAAAATAACATTATAAATAACTTACTAGTTTGCTCAGTTTTTAATTCGCTAAGGACTTTCAGTTTAACCCACGTATTTAGCGGGAATCTCAAAACCACCATTGCTATTATTATATTTGAGTGGTAAATATTAATAGGATTAATTCTTAAAATCGAAACAAACGGTCTTATATCTTAACTTACCTTACGCTTAAAAACCCTCTGAGGGCATATAGGAATCTAAATGCTCTGAAAAACTATATCTCATGAAATATGAAGCTAATAAAATGAAAAATACTGAAGTGGATTTATAAGAGATAGTGAATTACCGGATCCTAAATCAATTAATCAAAAGAAATTAAAGGACTTAGTTACTAAATTTGTTAAAAGCAACTTTTACATCTCTTTAAAAGAAAATAATTTACTTGCACCTGATTCTAGAATTACTTCTTTCGGATCCGAAAAAAAAGATTTTTTATCATATTCTTTGAGAGACAATAATTAGTTTTTAATAATGATAGCAGAACTAATTTGTAGAATAATAAATTTGATCAAAATTGATCTGCCGCTTCGTCCCAATACCGCCATCTATCAGGGCTTGCCGGTATGTTATGATCGACAGTGATAAATGAACAAACGGCAAACACGCCAGTATTACCAACAGATAATATTACTAACTTAATTCAACTTATATATCAATTCATTTATTGAATTTCATTTTTATATAATCTTATTTTACAGGTAGGCATATATCTCACATTAGACTGAATCGCTTTATAAAATAATAAATGCATCGGCGGTCACCATTGAGTACTCGAAGTTAGGTTTTTCTTTAAAATACCACCAATTTTCTTTACATAAGATTTTTATGGCGCCTCGTGCAAACGCTTCCGAGCAAAGAGCAGAGAGATTTTTTAATTCCCTTAAATAGAATTAGGATTCGTTGCTGGGACGGTCTAAACATGAAAACGGCATTTTTTTTAAATTTGAAATAAGACCGTGGATACAAACAAAAAAGATGTCCTAACCCTTCACAACCATAAATCCGCTAAGCGTACAAGATGCTCGATCTCGGACACACGAGCGTGCCCAACACGAGCCCTCCGAATCTGCAAGTATAATATTTTTCTCTATTGATCCCCGCACGACCCGCGCGCGTGCCGCCCCCCCAAGCCCGCGATTTATGCCGGCGTCGACGCCGTACGCGACTGGCCGGAAATAAAACTTTTGTAATATAATACTTACCGTGTCGGAAAAGAGGATACTCTTCCATATTTATGATATTCGGGCCCTCATTTTATGATTGGTCCGTCTGTATTGAAAACTGAAATTCGATACATGAAATTTTTGTTATGCAAATATAATACATATTTACCATGGTGCGACACAGTCTGCCACATGCAACGTGCATTGAAATTCATTTTCCGTTATTGATTGCATACCAATGTTTGTGGATGCCTCTTAAAAAAATAATAAAATTAGATTTATGATGTAGGCTTCGAGGTGTAAAATCCAATTATTTAAATAATAGGACTCCCGCCCTAAACCTACCGTACAGCGCGTAGAATAAGTTCTAATTCTAATCCTTGGTAATCAGTTCTGAACCTCATTTAAGATTGTAGCGGGCTTCTTGTTCAGCGTCTCAACTTTTAAAAAACATCATCATCACATTCCCTTCAACTCTTCAGATATTGTACCTTCGAGTAGGATGGAATCAAAACAAATATCTTCAAATAGACCATCATTGTCGGCTCTCTGTTCGTCATCAGAATGTCTGATGGAAAATAGAAAGCCGGCTGATCTTATACTGATCCCTTATTTTTTGGCGTAGTATTCCTCTTCATTTCATTGGATAAT
The DNA here is from genome assembly GCA_005406025.1 of Eumeta japonica. Classification (NCBI taxonomy): domain Eukaryota; kingdom Metazoa; phylum Arthropoda; class Insecta; order Lepidoptera; family Psychidae; genus Eumeta; species Eumeta japonica. Next base: position 85,999 of record BGZK01001228.1, read on the forward strand.
AGATTATTGTAAATGGTTTTTGTATATTCAAAAATTACCGTTAAATTGATAGGGACATTGAAATGCACAACTTTTCAACAAAAATGGTCCTTTTCAGTCATAAGTGAATATTTTATCCGAAAAAATATTTATGACGTCTCCAAAAATATTCAAGTGCCTATTGAATACACGACAATTGTGTTGTATGTATGCGTATGAAAAAATTCTTTATTACACAGAGTGCATTCAATATAACGACGACAATATGACGCCCAAAATTATTTTTAAGATTTTATTTCATGACTTTATAAGCACTATAAATTTCTAGAAGCATACTAGTTTTGACATTTAACATAGTAATATGTAACATAATTAGAAAGTAAAACGGCCATGATATACAGACGGATAAAATGACATAGCAAAAGTACGAGGATTCCTCGGATGATGGTTTGACTATTATCTTTAAAAAGCAAGTGAATCTCCTATCGATTATATATTCTATTTGCGTATTTTTTTTTATGCTCAGAAATAGGAGAAGTACAGAAAGAACATTTTTATTAGTTCCAAATAAAAAATATTTTATTACTAAATAAGTATTTACAAATGCTACATTATCGTTTTCCATAGTATCAGTACTAAACTATAGGTTTATCAGTTTATAGACAGACTCGTGGACCGTATGTATATGATGTAACGCGTAACGGCTTACGTAACCATAAAGATTATTTTTCTTTTCTGCTTATCCCCAAAAGAAGTTTCACTGAAATTATATTAATTTCAGTGAAACTTCTTTGAAGTTAATATATACCCTTTTACAATATTTACATTTCTACCAATCCCTTTTATAAAAACACGCCACGAATGAATTTCGCTTTTTACGGCCAGACATCATTTGATTCGGTATCGTCTCGAACGATATTCCGCGCCGTGAGGACTGTTTAAATTTTAAATTGGTCAACAGTATTCCGAAGGAACTAGACACGGGAATACAAGTTAGAACCTACTTCAAATTGAACGAGACTCCGCATCGGTTAAGAGAATGAAGTTTAATGCAAACTGACGGTTTTTTGTGACGCTCAGTTTTCTTTGATTGTGTCACAATATAATATTAACATAATAATTTGTAAGTTGGTCTTCATTATTTTATTATAAAATTTTATCTTAGGTGCATCAATTTCAAATTTGAAGCTGCTATTTCATGGCTGCGGTTGACTTAACAGCACAATAGCATAATAATTTGTGTAGGGTTTTTTTTTTAACTTCGGGGAACAAAAACAAGAGTAGGTTCTGAAAGAAAGTTACCTATAACTTTGACCAGAAACTCCCTTGTTTTGAGCACCGAGTACGCGGACGCCTCATCATGGTGGAACGGAGCTCACGGGATGCCGGTGATTGGTCTCTAGCTGTTTAGAGTAGTAAAAAATTTCTGACAAAGAGTTCCTTCATCACCCCGCTTCCCATCTAGCAAATCCCCTTCATCACCCCTCTTCCTCTCTCAATACCAATTTTATCGTTTTCTATAATATATCACATTTCTACACAAGAAGTCAGCAACGCATCGGTGACGTCTCTAGGGTTGCGAATGTTCAAGGGCGGCGATGATCGCGTACTCTCTCGTGACTCGCAAACTCGTTTGTCCCTCTAAAAATGCTACGCAAAAAGGTCCGGGTTCATTCTCAAATAGGCACACTTGATCACAGACACAGGCACACAGCCACAGGCATAATTGATCGCTCATAACAATATTGTAAATGCGTCGTGATAATTTAATGTTTATTTTAAAATCCGCTAACTCACCCTTCTCAAACGAAGAAGTACGAGTACACATTTTCTAATATATGTAGTATATGATTATATAAGCTCTTCATATACAATTTGTGTATTTTCTTGAGCATTATTTTCTGAAACAGCCGTCAAAGGGCGTCCACTTCTTTCTTCGAGTGTCGCATTTACGTGCCCGCTCTTAAATTAGTTGAATTCGCGGTAAACAACCGCTTTCAAAAAGCTTTTGTCTTTAAAAGCCATTCGAAGTCTTTCAAATGATTCTTCTATTTTTAGTTAACATTTGAAACCGTACAAAATTATGCAAAAATATTCTTATTGTAGATCCATTTCTCAGTGATATTGGATATTTTAATTTTGCTTCAAAACAAATAAAAGGAACCGCCCAAGAGCATGTCGGACGACAATGCTCAATGTGGGATTCCTTAGCTGTTACTACAAAGAAATGCACTACTAATGAAATTTTGTATTAATTGGATAGTTAGGTGTATATTAACATTCTTTTTTCGTGCCACGGGCCACGTGCAGTGTAGGGTTTCGTAGTTGTCTTTAGAATATGCTGCCCTAAAAAGGGACCTTTATGTTTAATATTATGAAACGGTTTAACAGCTAATGACATCTAAAAACGGGTCCAGATAGGACTGGTGTTATGATGTTATGATATTATATTTACATAATTTTATTTGAGTTCTAAAGTTATATTTGTTACTGTTTCACACGATCAACAATATTATTTAAGTAATTTTCAATGGGATTTGAACGAAAGGTCAAATTTTACTTCTCCAGGTACATTTTGTAAGTTGGTTGACAATATTTGCTACCTTCTAAAACCTACTTAACAGTCATAGTTTTCTCTTTAACTTATTATAATATATATATATATATATATATTTACAGACCAGCAATGTTTTTGAATGATAATCGATTGATAATGATAATCAATAAATCGATACAACGATAACTCACACCATAGGATAGAAGAGAAAAAAAATTAAGCCCACTCTCTGCGTAGTGGAGGTATCCTAAATTTTTTTTTAATATTACATTCTACCACTTTATTGACCTGATCAGTATGTAGGCCTAAATCAAATCACATCTTTCTAGTACTCTTAGACAAGAATCTATGAGTTAAGCCGCAAACAGACAGATAGACAGAGATCGACGGACAGACGGACGGACATGGTGAAACTATAAGGGTTCCTTGTTGACTACGGAACCCCAAAAAACTAAATAGTATTTTTAAGTCCATGCAAGCGAAGCCGTGGGTGCAGTTAGTTCATGATAAAATAAAAACGCCAAGGGAAACATTTTTAAAACTATTAAAATTTTACTAAGACCTTCATTTGCCCAATAATAATGATTTACCCCATTGATTGGGCCGTAATGATAAAACAACAAACCGAAAATTCGATAACAGAGCTATCCCGATTTGAAATCACGGCGATTTGTCACGCGATGAAATCGTTCTGATTCACGAGGTAAATAAATCAAAGCCTTGGAGCTTTTAATCGCTTATTTGATAAGGGAGAGATTGTGTTATCCTTTGTTGTGACACGGAATAATAGCACCATCATTTTTCACATCACTCGATATCATTTTTCGTATTACTCAAGTTCTTATTTTGTGATTACGATAAAAATATATCGCTTTATTGTCACCCGTCGTTCGAAACGGCATACGGATCGTTCTCCCGCACCCTTATGCATTCAGAAGCTTGGAATTTTGGCCGACACATTTGTCCAGAGCGGAACGCGATCTGTTGACGGTCGCTGTCACTAAATGCACTAAAGCAGTGATGAACAGAGGCCGGCCACTGAAAGAGTTCTCTGAAACATGGACCTACTTGTGTAAGACGTGGATCAAAAATAAGGCTGACAATGAAAGGTGTGGCCTGATATTTACAGCGAACCGCATCCCAGCTCAGAAGGTGAAATAACGTCAGTAGGGTAGTTTACGGTTTAATTAATATAATCGTCGATGTAAGCTAACTTGACATTCTGACTAAAAGTGAAATGAAAGTCGTTTAAAAAAAAAACAATGAACTGTAAACCATTAAAAATTTCTTTTTCGCAAAATGGAGTTTAACATTATTTCATCAGGCGCTAGCAAAGAATGACGTCAATTCTAGTTCCTCTTATGTCTGACAAGCAATTTTATAAAGTTATGACTTAGGCATTTGTACAGTTATAAAAAAAAAATTCTTTCACTGCACTGTTACTCGAACAAAAAAAGGCTTTGAATGCAGTAGTATATAAAATAATATAGTAAGCTACCCCATTGTCTTTGCGTGGGTTGTATATATTGAGAAAGGGGTGAGACACCTCGCGCGGCACCGGTACAATAAAAGTGCAAATTACAAAAAGCTTGTGAGTCGACAATTAAATATCAAATCAAATAAGCTCTTTCCAATCGACTATTGTAAAATGCAATCTGATGATCCATGCAAAAATAAGGTTTTAGTTAGTAAAACTAAATTGAACAAAAATTATTATTTGGTTAATTTTTTTTTACATCTCGAAACTAATATCCTATTGTGTACATAATGAAACATACAATATATAGAATATTTCTTAAATATGAACTTACTTTTACATAGTTAATGTTTTTACAAGACAATATTATTTTTTGCGTATTAAAAATTTTTCTATTAGTACTTTAATTTTATTTTATGAGACTACTTTTATTATTACGATTATTAATTTATTCAAAAAGAGAATTCATTAGTTTACCTTCGTCTGGGATCAACATCGAATCCCTTCGATACCCTTGTATACTATTATTATATGACAGACAGACGGCGGACAAGACGAAACTATAAAGGTTGTTATTGTTTGTTGTTGACTATAGAACCCTAAAAATGTTAATCTCGAATTCAATGAATCAATGTAATTCTTTTTTACGTATGAAAAGAAATGTATATTGTTCTCGAGGAACAGTAGAATGAACTTACGGTGACTTAACAGGTCTAACATATGCGCCAAAGGAAAATTGGAGTTATTGTAACCTTACCACTGGCTTATTGAGGGTCGGGTGCTGCTAGTGACCGTTGCCATCAATGATATGACGATATTCAGATTCAACGGTTTGACGTATTATCCGGGGAACAGAAAGAGCAGTTTCATTTGACTTAAGTCAAAAACACCTTAGTCGATTCGCTTCTGCTCAGGATCTAACCCTGTACGCTCTGTGTTGAAAGCGACGTTTCTAAATTAAAATGTGAAATAAACGAATAAAATATGTCGTCAAAAAAAATAACTTCAATACCATCCGAGCATTATATCATAAGCGTATGCGAATTAGCGGCGGAAACGGAGCGTAATTAATGAGTCCCGAAACGTATCATAAGAAACCGATATGGAAGCGTATTAATAAGCGGATTGCGTAATCTTAGATCTTATGTTTAGTGTGCATACGTATAGACTTATAGATATAGATATAATTCTTGAATTTACGGACGCTGTACGTTGTAAAAGTTCACGGTTAAAATTTGCCTTGCAGCAATCTTGTAAATTGTAATCGATAGTATTTAATTATGGTGTTATTTGAAATAGAACTGTTTAAAATCTAACTTTTCGTATATTTTGACCATAATTTTCGGTAAAGACGAAGTCGAAATAAAAATGAACCAGAAAATGGCGCATGTTGACTAGATCAATCAGAGTGACGTGAAACCATTTGACGATTCGACAATATTAAAATAATCTCCTTTGCAACGCTTGCATTTAGTACGTCATTTTTTTACATTAAACCTCTATAACAAAACCCTGCGTATACGCGGATAATAGTTCAACAACTATAGATTATTTTAATCGCTTTTAATCTATTTTAGTGACAGTCCACTACTTTTAATGATAGAGGACTAATTTATCTTTGTATGTGATATTTTATGTCTACGTCCATTTTAGGCTTCGATAGATCAAGCGAACAGTTAAAAATTTATATACAGACTGTAGGCCTAAACGCGTAGTCCATCCGCCGACAAAAACCACACCGTACTTCACCGCAAGATCCACACAAACAAAACGGGGACTCGAAGGCGGTCGTTAATAATTCGGTTATGATAACCGCGCAGGTGAGCCGCGATTCGTTCCGAGCGCCCCCTCCGAGTGAAACTCGCAAATGGCCGTTTAAATTGTTGCCCGCCGCCGAAAGCTACTGATCTAGTTAGGCGGGTCTAATGGCGCCCGGCGTCCCTCATGCGGATAACCAATACGGTTAATGAATATCGCCGGCGACAGGATCGACTGGTCTCGCATTTGCTTGTGGATTTCCTGAAATTACTTCTACGAGTTATGAAAACTGCAAACCGGACCAGCTAACTCTCGGGTTACGTATGTTATTTTGGGAAAGTGCAACACCGAAGGAAGTAATCAAGTGCGTGATGAGTAAACTAATGAATAATATCAAAGACGATGCTGCAATTACATAAAAATGTTTTGAATGTGGTTAAAAGTTATAAAATTTTATTATAATCGACATATTTTATGGAATATCTATTTAAAAGTATAGTATCGATAAAGGGAGTAGGTACGGAATCTCGATTAAACGTAAACGAAACATTCAATATGAGTCATGTTTTAAGGTTTTGCGTTTTTTTTTTCGATTAAGAAACGCGAGTCTGGCAGCGTCTCACCGACAAAGCTAGCACACTTAGGCCATTAGGTTTTCCTATTCGATTCTGATGACAAGAACAACTCGGTATCGAAAATTTTTCCTTTTGTCAATCCATTCAGCTTCTTTTTTGTTATTGTACTGATCTTTTTTCAGTTCTAAGTAGTCGTTTGCGATTTTCACCTCGAATCAGTTCACTCTGACCGATTCTTGTTCTGAATTTTATACCGAAGCCGAGCGTACTTACCATTTTTAATCATGACAATATTAAAAACAATAAAAAAAATCTTGATAAATGTAAAAGAAAAAAATTTAACTTTTCGACTGAAATATGAAATTCAACACGTGTCAAAACCGTCATATTTTAAAAAGAAGAACCCACTGCTTATAAAATCCTACACTGTTGTTAGCACACACAACACTAGCAATTTAAATGGTTAGCACTAATGGAAGATTTAAACGTGAAATTTCAAAAGCACGAATCGGAGAATGAAGACAGCCGTTTTTTACAGAAATTGCGTGTGTACCTTATTTAAGGCCAACGTTGTAAGTACATTTATTCATTTATACGCTAAATTGTTCAAATTTTTAGTCACGTTTAGTCAATTTTTTAATCGTTCCGACGACAATATCGTTGGAACGATCGAAAAATTACGTGTAAGCAAAACGGCTACGAGGTTATGACAATTTCTGAGATTTAATAGAAAATCTGTACCGCGAATCCTGCAAAAGCTGTTCATTACTATCGTAAATTAAATACTAGCTACCCCTTTTGGGTAGAGCAGATATTATTATAAGATTATACTGCTTACTGTCATTGCTTTATTATTAACTATCTTTTATTTATTTATTTAATAACAGTAAAGACACCATTGCATGATAACCATTATACAAAGACCGTCTCGCGTCTCGCAAGAACACTTAAACAAGGCATCGTTTGAAAAGGGTTTTAATACTGTCGTGACTTGCGCTCGCAAGTTAAATAAAATGAAAGCATAAAATAAAAAAGAGAAAGCGGTGTGGTATGAAGAAGATATAGTGATTAAATTGAAAAGGTATGTTGCGCTGGTTTGACCATCTGTAAAGGACGAATAAAAGTAGACTGACAGAACAGATCTAGACCCGAGAAAATCCTATGCAGACCAAATTTATGGCATATTAAAAAAGGGCCTAATTTTAAGCACCCAAAACTGATAAGCTTGTATGAAAAGATTGATGGATGTCAGTGAAGCAAGAAAGATATACAAAGATTATTATAAAAATCATTTTTTTCACATTTTTTTTTAGTTCTTACAGCTTTATAATTTATTTAGCTACGTTGAATGTGGATTAAACCATCATTCATACAGATAATTGGCCAGGTATCCATGTGGAAATATATAGTCTCTACCTACCTTTCTGGGAAATATGGGTGTGTTTATACAATTATAATTATTATATCATAAAATAACTTCCCGAAAAAACGTATTCGAGAATAGTTCTAATCTAAAGTGTAAGCAGCTCCCCCCTCGCCCACTGCTTTCCCCTTCATCGCAGACACAGCGCGTGTTTGCATTTTAGAATGCATTTAATTTGGGACTAGAATATTCGAAAATGCGATTTACGCCTTTTTTTTAATAACTAAATTATGACTTATTTTCATTCGAAGAACGTTCGAGACAGTTAGTCGATATATATTTATTTCGGAGTTTAAGTTCTGACCATTCAATTTTATTTCTGCGATCAGTACGTTCATAAATCAAATGCAATCAAGTAGAAATGTCTACGTGGTTCCCTATGATTTATGTATATAGCTCTCCAATGTTGAATATTTATCTTCCGCTTTTATGCGTGTTTTCTTTTCATCTGATCCCGAATCTGAAATCTACGATATCATCATTATCATACCAACAAACCAACAATATCATAGACTACCTTCACACGCTTTACCATACAATACAAAAGATCGAATGAGGTATTCTAATCGATTGATACGCTTAGCATAGCTTGAATTATGAGAAAACCATATAAACCGTGTAGAAACACGAAAGTGCTCACAGTTTTGTACAACAAACTTGTAAGACGAAAGCGCAACACCGATTTTTCCACAGGGACCGTATGGGTCAAGGATACGTCGTTTCTCTACGGAAATTGTTCGGTTAACAAATAAGTTCTTCGATAAGTAAGTTTTTCTAAATTTCTTGTTAGAAAATAATGTATATTTTTATTTTTTTTAAATTAAAATCTTTTCAAAATTGAAATTATTTATTAGCGAAGCTATATACATAAAACGAAAGCAATTTTTCTTTGTCTGGATTCAGAAACTATTGAAAATATCGGTATAAGACATTAACCATTTGGCGTAGAATAATTTGTAGATGATTTTATGCTATTTATTATTCGAATTGCATACATCCTTTACCATATATTTTATTTACTTTTTTAGCCTATAATATTAGCGAAGCGATCGGGCCACCGTTATTTTATAATAAACTAAAAAAAATACTCAGTAAAATGTATTAGGCCCAATGACCAATATAATTATGTTCTAACCTTACATATGTAATAGTGAATAAATTACACATTACACACCACCTAGTATTACACATCACTATTGCATTACATAACAATTACTTTGTATAAAGTTGAAAGTTTAGTTTGTTAAAGATTTAAATTAAGTATAAAGTAATAATAAATTATATAATATGTAATGGTTTGTTTCATAAAATAATTCATTTGAGATTTTCCCTTCAACATTTTAATACTCTAATGAGAAATGAACTTCACATTTTAAAACCTTTTACTCAATTAATCAGAAATCAATAAATATGATTTAAAAAATACGTAGAAATAAATAAAAACCTCGTGGAAAAGCATATTTTTTTATGAAAAAACACAAGTTATAAAAATAACAAATTAACCAGATTTATTTAACAGTGCTTTGTGTTTTTTTAATTATTTATTTTATTTTAAGACTCATGCTTGCGAATATTATAATAACTGACAAAGGAATTACAGTTATTTATGTTTTAACTGACAATAATAAATTGCATCTTCGAAATTTAATTAACACCTTTTACAAATGCTTGTACCATTTTAGACGATGCTTCATAAATTACGATATATACTTGAATACTTAGATAGTATACGATTTAGTATTGATGAAAATAAATCTATGTAGTTATTATAAAGCCTGTTATAAAAAAAAACCGCATCGGATCGAGTAATAAAATTTAAAAACATGCCTTACCTTTTATTCAGCGTACATATGTCACTTGGCGATTTCAATGAACGGAAACGCGAAATATTTTTAGACAATGTGAGAAAGAGTTATTACGCATGTAATGAAAAAAAATTCCAGCAACAATACGGTAAACAATTTATTTTATGACTACTTCAAAATTATGACTCCGATGTTATCTATCGATATATGGATAATGTGTCTGCTATTTGATAAGTTCTCTTGTAGTTTTGGATCTGAGAAATGAAGAAAACGAGCGGAACACGCGGTGGTGCGCGGGGCACTGACCAAAATCCGCCCAGCGCGCCGCCCGCCCTAAGCCCGCGCCGGTCAAAGAATATCCAGCAATTTTCTCCACAGATACGATTTTTTTTACAGACTTCATATGAAGCTCTATTTGCTGTATGCTGTTACACAATCATAACAACAATTAAATATATCATCTAATATTTATTTGCTAACCGAATTTTCTTTCGTGAATTTTCTTTAGGGTTTTGTTCTACTAATAGAGTAACATTAAATTTCTGGCTAAACAAATTTTGTTAAAGTAATAAAGTCGATTTAATTTCAAAATCGATTCTACAAGTCATGTAAGGTGACCATTGTCACATCAAATTGTAAGTTATGTCAATTAGTTTATTTCGTCTGCAAGTTTCCTCGTTTAGGATTTTATCCTGAATAATGGCTTTTTCTAACCCACGTTGATTTGTTTTGAGTTCGTGTGCGATACCAACAGTGCAAGACATCGCAAATTCGACAGCTTATCATGTCAAAGTTACACCGTGTTTTTGTGGTCATGCTATAACTATTCGATTCCCGTTGCGAACACCGCATAAGCCATCCGCAAAAAAAAGGCCGCTGGATGTACCTGCGCAGAACGCATCTCGACCTCAACCTCAATCTCATAACATGATATGGATCGAACATGCAAATTTATTTAAAATAAGAAATATGTTTTTGAAATAAAAAAAATATAGTGCGTGGAGTCCCTCTGCGCGGAAGAAGTGAAACTTCGGTATGTGGAAATGAGAATAGGACCCTTCCTATTGGGTCGTTCCTAAGACTCTTCCTAAACGCAATTTCTACCCCTGTAGAAATTGCGTTTTTCGTCACACGTTACAATTGCGAAAAACAATTGTGAGACGAAATCTACCGACTCACTCTCTTTCTCTCTCTTACTTTTTACTTTTGTGTATCTTTCTTTCTCTCTCCCTCTTGCGTTGGAATATTGGACGCTACTCATTGCTAACGCTCGCGCTGGCCTGTAACAGGTATTCTATATACTGTGGCACTGTGGCGTTCGAATGCCACACATTCACTCTCGCTCTGTCTCTTTCTATTCCTCCTCCCCAGGAGCGTTGAACGTTTAACGCAACAGTGCTTTCGTACCCCCTCCATGGTAGCGTTAAAAGTTTAACGCAACCTTGTTGGAAGTCACATTAAAAGTTTCACTTCAAAAAAGCAACCCGCGCGTATTTTGTTTACTCATCGGCCTCATACTTTTGCGGAAGGCTTGTAACCTATTTCCACGTCTGGACGGAGCGCGGCCGCGGCGGCTCGCCCGCGCCCCCGCCCACCCCGCCGTCGCCGTTTCGCGGGCCTTTGTCCGTCCGCGCGCCGCCGCCCCGCGATAATTACAGATCTCACCCGTTCGCATTTTAATTGTTTACATCAAACTCAGTAAACACAATAAGAATCGAAGCCGTGTAGCCACGGCTTCGATTCCGATAGTGTTTAGAAAACACGACGACCGTTCGATCGCCAAAATAGGACCCCGCAGCGCAAACACTTGTAAGCTATTTCGATTGGAAACAAAACTTTAATTACTTGAAACCGAGCAATGGATTCGATGAGAAGTACCGTCTTGTAATATTATGTTCCTCTAACAAAACAGTAGAGTAGTTAATGTTAATGCTATGTGTTTGTAACTGATTGATTACTGTCATGTCGGGCTTTCTTCAGCCCATTCCAGATCTACTCTGCCACAATCCCTTCATTTTATTTCAGGCTGAAGAGCTCCTAACCCATTCTAGGCCGGTGTGAAGAGTTTAACTCACGAGTCTCTCAGACCAAAATAAACCAATAAGTTTTTTGGGTAATATAACTATTAATATAAAAAAAATATTCCTCTTTAACTGGTCGTTATACGTTTTTTAATTTTGAATATTTATATAAAACCGTTTTAACTCGGTGGCTAAAATCGTGGCTTTCCAATCAGAAGTTGCCGGATTCCATTCTGACCATAAGCGAACTCAAACAGTGATTTTTTTATTTAAATCAAATTAAACAAGAACAATTAGCATGAAAGATATGTCGAAAGGAAGATAAATGGAAAAAATAAAATAAATAAGAACTTACTTACTGTTACGGGTTGTAAAAGTATCTGACAAGTGTTACAGGCTATTTACAGTGTCGTTCTGGTCACTATGCTCGACTAAGGCAGTGCAAGTCGGGCTTGTCAGAAAAAAAACGTGAAAGTAGATTCATTGCAGTATACATGGAATCTCAATGTGGTGTATGTGGAATTTCTTTGAAAGGCGTTCATATTACACGAGTGGGCGTTGGTGATGAACTTGTCTTTGACTTTATTCAATAATTCCGTCAACGTAAATTTCCTAAATTTGGCAATTTTGAAATAAATACTCATGTAAAAATCGAGAATGTAACAATAGATACCACTACACCTACATATAATTTCAAATGCTCTAAAAATTAACATAATTGACGAACAATCAAGAAGTAGCACAGGTAAACACTTTACTTGTTTTGCCCATTTCACAAAAAAACAATGTATGTATACATTTACATATAATTTTATTTCTTTACATAACCAAAATGATAAGCTTGTCATATGCATTTTCATTTATTTCGATCTTCTATATAAAAGTATTTCAACAACTTAACGTTGCATTTCCATAAATCCTTTCTTTATGCTCTCCTACATATAATAGGTATCTCTCTATAAAATTTCAAGTCTTTGGACCCAATAATTTGGGCTGTGTGTTGATATATCAATCAGTCAGTTTACTGTTTTGTATATGTTCGCCTCAATATAAATAACCTGTGGTAGCACGATGTATAGTAAAAAAACTGTGATAAGATACCTGTGGAAATTAAACACATCAATAAGGCGTCCATTGCAATCATGGCGACAAAAGTGAATATCAAACCTACAAGGTGCATCAGCTTTTCTCAACACACGTTATAGTAGCATGGCGATTAAAAAACTAGTGCCCTACTGTGGCATCATCTGGATTGTACATCACATTACATGGTGTATTTATTTATTTTTTTATGTATAATATTTTCGAGGAGCAAACGAGTATAAGAACGTAGGTGATCTAGAGTGTAGGTGATTGTTGCCGCCCATGGACACTCGCAACCCCAGAGCAAACAACAGTCAGTTGCCCACTTCTTGAGTAGAAATAGGATATCTAATGTAGGGGAGGAGTAGGGTGATGAAAGGAATGAATGTTATGAAGGGGGAATGAAGGGGTAGGGGCGGAAGTAGGCCACAAGAACTCTCACTCACTGGACGAAATGAAAGTTGTGACTCCTCGTGCGTATTTTGTGAGATTGTGCACCCAAGTTGACCACAGTATGACTCTATCATAGTCAAATTTATGTTATCAACTATGAATTACTTAAATAATGAAAATTATATTAGTAATTCATTGCTTGCTTGTCAATTTTTTTTATTAGAATATAGTAATTATTTATTTAAATAATTAATATATCCTTTAATTGTAAAGTAAATATGGTTGCAAATGAATTGAAATCGCTTGAATGAGAGAAATAATAAGATCCGGAGAGTCGTATTTTAAAATACGTAGTTTAATAAAACAGAATTAGTTATTGATATATCTTAATTTAGGCATATATATGTATATACATGTAAATTAGAACCCATAATTAAATCTTTGTGAACTTTAAGCAAATATTTGTTATTAATATGTTATAAATATGTGCTTAAAATTCACAGAGATTTAATTATGGGTTCTAATTTATATGTAAGTATATTTATTCGTGTTGTATTATGAATAAATGTTTTGGCAAAATTACTGTAATTAGTTCATGGCATAACATCAAATTTGCATCATTAAATTCTAAAAAAGCTTATTGAATTTTTAAATTCAGTAAACTTTTTTCACTTAATTTGAGTTTCTTTTGAGAAAATAGAAAAAAGAAACTAGTTACCGAGAAAGTGGGTTTTTATAGAGACTATCTGAAGTCGGCTTCATTGAAACATACATATTTAAAATCTTGCAGCGACTCGAGTTTCTACTTCTTGGAAAAAAGTGATAAATTTTAAATTAATACGAAGCGAGATAATTTTAGGAGTCCGTGATTATAATTTCATGAGGCAACGTTTGCACGAGACTTATCTACCAGTTTGTCCTTATGTCACGACAATTTACCTGTGTCTAATACTACAATTCATTTTAAATTTAACACAGTTGCAGAAAGAATTCTCCTGCACCTATTTGTTGAAAAATAATTTAACATTAGAAATTTAAACACAAAACTTAAATATTCAGCATTTCAAAACGTTGATTTTTTTTCGCTAAGAGAACCAGTAATTTTAGAATAATTATTTCTTAAATTAAAGAATTAAAACTGTAGATGCAAATAAAAATCTTTCTATGTGCATCTACAGTTTGTAATCACATTTATCCCTTAGTCGATCTTTTAGATATATCACTTATATATTATAGAAAAAAGAACCGGACAAATGCAGGGTGAACTTTCATGAAGAGGGTTCCGAACGTTGAACATGTTAACTAGCATATTTTTTAAATCTATCCCAAATTCGTTTATGGTAACTTAAACAAATGCAAATTTAAGATTGCAGGCGTAATATTGAGAGATTTACCATGTAATTTTTAAACAATGAACTTCTTGTAAGTTTTCCTGTTACTTACTGGTAAAGAACTATTTTAAAAATGTTGTTGTTTTTTTTCAAAATTTTAGCGGTTTTAGCAATAAATTTTCAGTACTTTCTAAGATAAGAGGGAAATCATCAAGTTTTAAATTTATAATTTAACCCTCCCATTTCGAAACTCATTTATATACACAACGCGTTCGTATTTGGATCACGGAAATTTATATGTAAATCAACTTTTCGACTTAATTGGCCCAGTATATTCGTAACAAATTAGATGTGACAGACAAACACACGAGTAATCCAATAAGGGTTCCGTTTTTTTACTATTTGGATCTACAGAACCGTAAATACAAACTTAATTACAAATATTAATAATTAAAAAAATTATGTCAGTTTTAGCACGCTTTTAGCTTCACGTGTTTGTATGAATACTATCATTAAGCTATACTTCTAATTCTTGGATCACCATGAAACTTGGCTACTGTGTATAGTTTTAATGTCAATACAATACTACAGTATCATTGGTCGGATCTGATAATGGAGCCAGATGATAGGCACAGTGACATCTTGGAATCCTCTGTAATGCACTTTGGCCATGTTTGATCTTGAGAGTGTAAATGCGGAGCTGCAAGATAAACATGTGAAATCCATAATGGAACAAGGTATTCTACCCATGTTTGGACTCGTTGGAATTGTTGTGAGATGTGAGATGAGACCAAGATTGGTTTTCAGGGTCTAATGATGGAACTGGAAATTTGGTAATGTAACCCGTAAATTAACAGCGTATTCTAGACATATACGGCCTTGTTGGAATTCTCTTGAAATATGCTCTAATCACGAATGGTATTCATACTTTGATGACACATCTAGAAGATTTGCACTGGAACTCCATAACAGAACAACGTATCTAAGTTATGTTTGCGTTTGCTGGAATTGTTTTCAGATGCATTTGACGAAAAAGTGGAATAATTAATTTATAGTTAAATAAAATAATAATAAGCACACTTTTATAAACGATTAGGTCCTGTACTTACAAGAAAGAAATAATTATTGAACCTGTTCTCTCTGTCTAACCCTAAAGAGCCTGAGTACAAAACATGTTTGTGGTAAAATATAATATTTGTGTATAAAAGTGGGGCTGTTTTCCTTAATAATACTTCGATTTTGTTTTTAAGCGCACTACCTTTTACATTCGTTATTATATTTTACTACAAACACGGCCTATACTCAGGCTTTCAAATTCTAATTCAGAACATCTTTATTCAATAGGTTTCAAAATAACACTTGAAATACTTGATAACCTTTTTGCGAATTTACACTTTATAGCTCGTTTGGAAGGCAGTTTTTCCTCAGGGAGAACGAGCAAGAAACTCAAGGGTATCTCTTTTCTAATTTCATCATGCATAGCCAAAGCAAATACAAAACCGGTATTGAACGCAACATTCCAATACAGAGTAAAACCGCTTATATCACATGCTCATCTCAATATTCGGAAACCCTTTTTTACTAAGTGATTGTTTAATAATAATTTTAAATTTATATAAAAGTAAATGTTATATATGGACAGGAACCAAACCTTTTTTCCGGGTAGATTGAACGAATAGTTTGGAAAATTTCGGATTTTTTTTTTTTAGTTTATATATACTTTTTACATTCGTCAATTCGTAAACTAGTTACGACCTAGTACAACTTATTTTAAATTGGATGTTACCCGAAACCCCTGCCTTGGGTATCCATGTCGCATTTAATTTTCTTTTAAAGTACAAATTTCTATTGACAAACAATTCGAGTTAAATTTTATAAAGGACCTTCATGAAATAAAATAACACGTGACAAAACCGTACTTTCTTCAGTCAGCATTGTCAAGATCCGTTTTAAAGTCATTGTTAGCATTTCATGAGTGGCTTTCCATAACTATCAGTTGTAACGAAGTACATTACGAACCGTTTATTTTATTACATTATATCTCTAATTACTATTTCATTCTCACCCATCTCCCACATTCGTCCAACCTTTTCTGCACGTCTGGAATTCAACCTTTCCATATGATATGTCAGTGTTTCTTTTGAACTTTTTTATTTGTAATTTAGTTGCCGAAAAGATATGACATAGGTTCGAGAAAACAAATGACGACCAGAGCTCAAGTTAGTAACTAAGAAATTCTTAAAAAATGCGAATAAGTATATATTTGAATCTTCTATTTTCTCAGTTTACACTGATCTGCGGCAATTGACCTCATAAATTGGGTTCGCCGCTATTGAGGAAGGGAAGTGTTAAGCTAAAAGTAAGACCATGACAATACCCTGGAAGGGAGGACCCACTTACCAAACTAAATAAGTTATTGGGGACAGTCTTCAATGCCGAAGGTATACTTTGTATTTCGATTTTTATAAAATTTCGATGGTTCATATTTTACCTTTTTAGTAGATTTCATAAAAATCTAATTATTGTATTTATCCTCATGATGCAACTTCTGGAAAATTTTACTGTTTTCCGACTTAACTCGACGAGCTGAGTCAGAAAATATGCATGGTTCAAAAGTTTATATATGTATATGTATAATATACTTCAACACAGTAGCGTTTACAATTCTTTAGAGATCTTAATTAAACTCAACATACATGTTCTATGAACGATTACAAAGGTCGAGTTCAAATTTGAGCTAAATTGGTCAACTAGTGTAGAAATCACAGCTTTTACAATTTTGAAAATCCGAAAATTACATATTTCATATGAGTTACATATGAAAATAAAATGAATACTACTTCCATTTCTGCTGCCGAACGGCCTTATTTTAACATTTGGTTTTGTGTCATACGTCACCGTTACCCATTTCGTATTATCATTTACTGAACTAGTTGCATTTACCCTCATAGACTCAACTTGTTTTCTCATTTTTATGTCTACATTAATAATTAATGCCACTCTTTTTGTCTTTTTCTTCCTTACTTCCTTATTGGCAGACGTTAATACGCCAGACCTAAGATCTTAAATTTATATAAGGATAAATTTGGTAGGGGGCTTTATTGAATGTGCACACACGGAGTCCCTTAAATCAGTATGAAACTACATCTAGACAGCTGTAATGCAATAACAGTTTATTTTCATTAGGGCAATGTCCTTAGACCACGTATGGATCAATCTGAAATTTCCATAAAATTAAAAATTGAGCAAACTAGCGAGTTAATTTTATTATTATTGTTTATCAAAATATGTCCGTTGAGATCATCACTGCATTCGATGGGACCACTAAGAGAAACACTTTGCTCACTCGCACTAAAGGGCCGCTTCGACTGCCTTTTCGTATGCAGCCACTGCTTCCTCGGCGTCCTTAAACCCTTTTTAACAAAGGTTTCCTTTATTTTCAAAAATAAATAAAAATCTCACGGTACGAAGTAGACGCTGCAAGACGAGTAAGATACTTAACCTTTCCAAATTGTTAGTTTTGTCTAGCGGTATGCGGTAAAGCGTTGTAATGATAGAGGAGGATCCTATTACTAGGTAGTTTCTCCTAAACTTTTTAGAAAACAAGAGGCAAACAATTGTTAATGTACCAGTCCCCAATGATAATTTTTTTTATCTTCTAAAATAATTGTTGCATAAGGATTTCTCATTACGAAGAAAAAAGCCACTACTTTTTTCCGAGGTTTCGATCTCGTTTTACTTTAGTAGGCAACTATACGAAAGAAAACACCCACTGAGTCTTTTAGTTTCGGGGTCGTAACAGTAAATACAACTTCCGTCACCTGTAACTATGTCATATTCGACATTGAAGTCGCAAAATCTGCAAATCTTTGCATCATTTAGCGGGACTAATTAACATGACGGAGTTTTTGAACTTCGGTCAAATTATAAGGTACCCACCGAGCACAAAGCTTCCTGACCGTTAAATGTTCATGAAGGATTGTGTGCATTTGATTTATATCTAAGCTTGTTCATATCTACTGGTAAGTCAATTGTTGTCAGTTTCTATCACGAGCCGCACAGCACTGATATTTGTCTTTGATCGTCGCCGTTGAAGGACGTCCCTCACGCAGATCGTCTGTGAGATTAGTGCGAACACTCTTGAACTCGCTAAATCAGTTATAAACAGTGGCAAGGGATGGAACTTCAACAAGAAAAGCCAATCGAAGCTTGCTATAACTTGGGCTTAAATGGCAACGAAATTCATCATTGCACAAAATCTTTTCTCAATCAATAAACGTGAATACGTTGACGTTAGACAAACAATTTTCTTTTTGCTGTCAATTCGTAAAAACAAGTGATAGATGAATGCAATATACGTAACAAAGTAGGCAAAGGGTTCCATGTTTGTAATTCATATATATATATTTTTTTAATTTTGCACCAACTAAGTTATTGGTATATTAAAGTTTGCTCAAAATTTTTGAATATATCTGTGAACCAAAAGAGGTATTACAAAGACCGAACCGAGTAGAAAAATTGTGAACTCTACCTACCTTTCTGGCAGCATTTTTTGTAGTATTTACAAGAACTCACTGACGAAATAAATTACCATTTTCCTTATCGTCATCTTATAGTAATGATGATACAATTATTATAAAAGTCACGGATCGTAATTGGAAGCGAAATTCATAATACAAATATTTATCGAAATCCCAATATTAGTAATAAACAAATTCAGTAGTTAATTTTTTAATTTCGTTAAGTATCGAACGTACTGAAAACAAATTGACCTGTCACCATACCACTCCAAGAAGTCCTCAGTTTTGGACAACTTACATATTTTTTGTAATTAACTTCAACCAGAGCTTATTAGAAAAATGGTGACTTCCTACTTTCAGTATTGAAATTTAAATTTCTATGTTAGTAAATTATTATAAACAATAGACACATCGCAATCAATCAAGTTGATTTCTTACGAATGAAAATGTACATTACGAACACAATAAACGAACGAATCCGTCTAGCAGCTGACCTGGTTTTTTTCACAAATATTTCACGTGTGTTTGAGAGTCGTGTTTATACGGCCCTCGCTATGGTAACTGTCGACGACTCATGAAAGTATAACGTAATGCAACGAACTTAGTTAATTCCTCGAAGCGATACAGATCGATCAGACTAACTCTGAACTGAGTCATCGTGAGTCAGAAATTATTATCGACAGTACCTAGTTACTTTTCGTCGAAGGCATATATTTTAATAGATAACCTGTCTACAGTTCGAAGAACATCATCATCAACAAATACGTAAAGATAAAAATTTAAAAATATCAAAAATAACTATACAGCTACGCCGCATGGCCATGGACGTGAATTCTTTGTATATACACTGCTACGCCTTCATTCGTGATCCTGATCGCCACTCCGTTCTCCATTCTGGTCTTAGTCCTCTTCTCGATGCCAATTTGTCTGACTCTCGAATCCGATTGCGGTCCCGCTTTTGACTCCGAACCCGTTCTCGATTTCAAAAGATTCCAATTATGATTCCCCTTTAAAGATTAAGAATGGGGCCGGGATTTCGATCCCGGTACCACTCTCATTTTTCAGTTTGGTACTACTCCTCATTCGGATTCCAATCACGCTATTGATTTTAATTTTAGTCCCATGCTCGATTTCGACCTTAGTCCCATTCTCGATATCGATCACTCCCAATCTCGACTTTTACTTCTGCTCCCCATCCCGTTTGTGATTTCGATTCTGCTACCGATTCCGGTTCCGATTCCGATGAAGCCAAGCCTAATATCGAGTTATAATTTAGACTATACTCCTTGGCGATAGTGTAGCTTTTTGTGAGCGGCAAATTGTTAGAATCAGTTAAGAAGTTTGGTTTAATACTAAAAAACGTAGACATAGTCAGATATAAGAGCTAGTTTTTTCACATTTATTATCTTCACGCTATAGCAAGCAATGAGTTGACAAAGTTTTATCGTAATCCAATAAACGGTATGGTAACGCATAAAATACGTTAATTTTTATGTTAGACTAGCTTGCCCGGTAGACGTTGTTTTGTTTTTTCTTGTGGATAACTTACCCATCTAGTCAATGCCCACAGCTCCGCCAACACGAAAATAAAATTAATTTCATCATCTTTCGTATCGATTGTTAAAAATCTCAATCGCGGTGTCACTTTTGATTCCGATTATGATCCGGGATTATGATCCCGACCCCGAACACTCGTTTTCGATCCAGTTTCATTCTCGATTTCTGCGCCCGTACTGCTTTCAATTTTAATCCTAGTCCCATTCTCGATTCTGTTGCCCGTCCCATTTCCAATTCTGAATCCAATACTAGTCACAGTTCCGATTTGGACTAAGCCACTAACACTAGTTCATTCAACTTTTGTATGTCCATCTCGATCAGTCTCTCGATTCTGATGCTGCCCTCACGCTCAATTTTCGATTACGACCCTAATCTCATTTTCAATTTCAGACCTGGTCCTGTTCTCGATTCTGTATCTCGTCCTGCTTTGAAGTTCAATACCGCTAACGATTTAAATCTACATATTATTATTGTTTTAAAGTATATAATGAATTTAAATTTAATGTGGTGCAATAAATTGCACAACATTAAATTTAAATTGTAGCGGTCTCGGAACTCGCAAAGAACATTATTTATTATTTCATTAAATATACGCTTTTCGTGACTTTTGATGTCGTCTACATTTCGTTTTCGTTTAATCTGACCACAAATGCTTACAATATCTATAGAAATCCGAAAATTTTGATCTGAAATTAGTTATTTTCTATTATGTTTTGTGAAAAACATCTATTTTTGCGAAAATATTATGAAAAACATCCAAATAAGAAGAAAAGGTAAAATCAAATACTTTAAAACTATGCAAGAATTTACTCACAATTTATCACCGTCCCATATGTCGATGTTCTTAGTTATTTCGTCAAAAAAAAAAACCAATTAGAAATCACATTTATGTTACGCGAATTGTTAGACGACGCGCTTTTTTTTTTGTACTATCCAAAAAAAAATCGATATCGTTTTATAATATGAAAAATAGCTTAGCTTCGCTGATGCGTTAACACAACTTAAAAGGGAGTCAAATTTAAAATATGAGCTGAACATCAAACAAAAATGCCTAATGAATAATGCTATTTTTTATTTAATTTTACATGGTTTTGCTCAGAATACATAACTGCCATGCCGTCATATGTTTTAGCTATATTTTCTTTAATAATTGCACACCTCATAAAAAATTAAAATTTATTGCGTTTTATATAAGGAAAAAACTGATTGAAAACAAAATCTATGCACGTCCGTGTGTTTGTGCGTATGGATCTCATATATGGTTACATCCGAAATACTCCACACATAGAAACCATTTTAACAGACTTCAAGAAAAGGAGGAGTTTTATGTTCGTCTGTATGTATTTTTATGTACAGTCAGCGATACTTTCGTCAATTGTGAACCGATTTCGATTTTTTTTGTTTGAAAGAGTATATTCCCGAGGTGGTCCCATAGTCACTAAATCAGGATCTAATGATGAGATCCTAGGAAAATCGAAGGAAATCCTCAAATGTTATAGCCACGTATAGTGTATATGAGCTCTTTTTTTTTAGTTGTTCAAGTTTTTACCTATGGTATTTATCATATCATGCTGCTGAAATGATGATGGAAGCTATAGCAACCTTAATCGTTGGAAATTTCTAACTTATTGTTATAACTATCACTTAATTAAGCGACAATACTGCAATTTGTCGTTAAAAAAAAATACTCTACATTTAGAGTATTTTTTTTTAACGTGTATTTTTTCTATGTATGCTACGTTTTGCTAATAGCCATTGCTATTAGTAAAACGTAGCATACACAGAATTAATTACTTATTAATCTACCGACATATTTTCATTCATTTGTATAACTGCAACGTGACAATTTTAGCAGAAACACATCATAACTCTTTGCAATAACAGAAGGAACAGGGTGAATTAATTTAAATTGGAAGTTTATTAAAATTTTATTGGTACGAATTATAGAATTTTTATATTAAAAACAATAAATATAATTTATGTGGTTTGTACAAGAGTAATTTAGCAGTTGCATTGCAATTAAAAATGTAAAGATCCTTACCCATTCTTGTAAGAATCATTACCAGTGGACATTAAATTCGGGATCAAAAATGCTTTTCCACTTGCTTTGTACAAAAGTAAAGGAGGTGCCTGGCCGATTTTATTAACCATGGCCTAATCCACATGTAAAATAACTAAAATAGATAGCGGATAGCTGTTCATATGATTTGAAAGAGTATGAACGTGGATTAAAAATGGATGAGATGTTTGTCCGTTGCCGTTGCCGTTGTCCATAAAACTGCTACTACAGCGAGAACCATTTAATTTCAAAGTGTGCGTAAAAAAAATTTATTGAAGTTTGCATCTTATGAATTTCAGCCCGAGCTCCTCGTTGACCCCTTTCCCGCCGTGATCTATCGAAGCCCCTTACCGCCGCGCGTGACCCGCGGAGTAGCGAAGCGGCCGAGGTCGTAACACAAAAGCTCAATGTCATCCGCTGAAAAGCTGAAAATCGATACCGCACTAACCTTTGGATTATGAATATCTATAGTAACA
The DNA here is from genome assembly GCA_005406025.1 of Eumeta japonica. NCBI lineage: Eukaryota > Metazoa > Arthropoda > Insecta > Lepidoptera > Psychidae > Eumeta > Eumeta japonica. Next base: position 109,013 of record BGZK01001228.1, read on the forward strand.
TAAAAGGCGTTGGGGATTAGGAATTCGACAAGGATTATCTTTGAGTCATATTTGGTTTGGTTTATTATAATTTAAGTTTGTACTTAATGCTTTAAAATCGTATCTAGAAAAAGTTGAAATTTTAAATGTGAATATTGTTTAAACATTAAATGAATTTAAACTGTTCGTTAGCTTCCACTTTTACTAAATCAGTATAACGTGAATAAAGTAATTAAATGTTCCTGAGATAGGAGTTATTTAATAAAAAAAAATATCTTTACCAAAAAAACATACTATGTTTGATTTTTTGTTCGAGCATCATTTCAGTTAATTAAATAGCATACGAAAAGGCATTATTGTACAGTACCCTCTGGGGCTTTAAGAGCATTATATCCGCTTAAAATTCGGAGCTCAAGTGAAATTTAATTAACTTGGTGTATGATTTACCTGAATTGAATGCGGAGTGCAAATCCTTAAGTAATAAGATGTATGTAATTATTACAAGAGTATATTTTTCGTTAAGTTTGACAAAATTTTCTTTTTGAACACAAAATTAAATAATACAGCAGTTTCGCTCGCACACACACAGGTGTGACAATCATTGTGTCTCATTTTCGCTTTATGATTTTTCCATTTGTTGACAAAGTCCTGCATTCTTCAATCCTCACGTCCAGTTGGGAACTTCTTTTATATGTGAAACCTGCACAAGATGTCTTGTCGAATATTCAAAAAATATTTTACCAGTGGCTTGACTCTTGAAACTGATAAGTTCATTGAAATACATCGGCTTATTGAAGACCTTCCATGAAAAAGAACCAAGCTTCTCAAAAAGAAATGAAAAAGTTAAGAGAAGGTATGCCTTAACGGTGAAGTAAATAGAACCTGACACCATTAAAATGGTATCAGAATATACAGCAAAGTATTCCTCTCTAACTAGCTTTTAAAAGCTCGGGGTGCTAAATAGAACGGCTCGAATTGTCGGCGACTCTCTGACACGCCTCCAGCTCGACCCGTTGGCCTTGCGAAGAGGCGTGATATCTTTGTACATAGTTTGTCGCGTGCACTATGGAGAATGCTTTGAAGAACTGTTACCTCCATTAAGAAATTAAAATAGGGGCTGAAAGTGTTTGGGATTTTCATTGTTGTTGAGGATACAAAGTGCCATTTAGGCTACCGATTCGAAACTAATAATGAGGTATTACAACATTTGTTGAAAAATTAGCGCTTCAAAGATAGAAAATAAAAAATATTGTTAGAGCTTTGTTGATTTTAAAAGTTAAAATGATAAAAGTTCATATTCCTAATTCGAAATTAAGAAAAATAATCAGAGCTGCAATTCTCGTATGACAGTTACAAAATATTAAGTCCATCGAGATTTAAAAAACATGAAAAGTCAATTTTAGATGTTCAGTCGTCATAGGTTATATTGGCGATTTTAAAAGGTGGATTTGTTCACGAACATCTTCTGAATCCAATATGAGACGAAATTGTATCCATGGTAAATTTTATATCATATTTCGTTCTCAACTCCGCGCACATGAACAAAGTATACATTCCTTTATCTTTTGCATTGAACCAATAGTTCTTATTCATCATGATCCTATTTCGTTCTTGGTTCCCATTTCAATTCTGATACCACTGTTACGAGCTTCGTCTCATTCTTAAATCCATTCCCATTTTTGCGGTCTTACTACATAGAAGCAGGAATCGATTTCGATTTCGGATTCGAATTGTGAGTGGAACTTGGGTATAAAAAAATGATATTCTTATACGAAATTTTAGGCGACTTTAAAACATTAGGTTAAATTAAAACTTTGCGCACTTATTTTGGACCGATGACAACACATTACTATAGCATAATTGGACTGATCTGGTAATAGAACTAGAAGGTAGAAACAGGAACTCATTAACAGAATAACAGTGCTGTTTGAGCATGTTTAAATTGTCTTATGGTGTATTTTTACCACGATCGATGTTCAGGGCTGATGAAGGTTGATGATGGAGCCGGAAGTCAAGCACTAGCACTCTATAATAGAACAACGTAGCCTAGCCGTGTTTAGGCTTGATGAAATTTCTTTAAATGTACTTTGGCCATAATTGGCTTTGAGGGTCTACCGGAAGCTTGGAACTGAAACTCCATTTAGGAAGAACATATTCTAAACGTGTTTAGGCTTATTGAAATTGTGCTGATAGTACATCTCAGGACAATCCCTTGGAAACCTATCTCGGTCAAAGTGCATTCGAAGACAATCCCAACAAGCACAAACATGGCTAGGCTACGTTGGGTTATTATGGAGTACTAGTGTCTAACTTCTGGCTTCATCACGAGACCCTGGCAGCTAATCACGATCAAAGTGCATTCCAAGATATTTCCATCAAGTCTAAACTTAAAGTGCATCTTAGAACAATTCCAATAAGCCCAAACACGTTTCCTTCATAAGTTGCAATTGTACCATATTACTGTAATGTCATCGGTCCTTGATAAATATGCAAAGATTTCGTTTAATCTAACGATTTACAAAAAAAAAACTCTCTTCGAATATGAAGGTTTATACGAAATACGAGTAACGCAAAATCGATTGTAAATCGCTTTATAATTGCTATAGCCCAGTTTTCGCTTTGAAGCGTAATTTTTGATTAAATGCTAAATTGCGATTCCTAACGGTTTTTGAATTAGCGTATGCGATTGAATTCCATTGTTACAATTTAGCTAATTCATTGTAGAGGCAACACTATTAATAAAAACATAATTTTCATTTCGAAATACCAAGTCGAGAATTAGTAAAATAAAGATGCCAAATTATAAATCGATTTGTTTCAATCAATGAGGCCGCCGTTCGTGAGTCCCATGCCGGTCTCGCTCTCAACTCCAGTCTTTGATTATATCGTTTATGTGACTCGCCATGTGTGTAGAAAATACTATTCCTATTAATTTTCGAGGTTGGCGATTGCGTTTTACATTACGGTTGGTGCAATAATTACTGTATCTAGTCATGAGAAGAGTTTAATAAATTCTCGGTATAAATATGAAAACAAATAAACGGAGATGGCGTTTTTATTTATTTTTTTTTCGATATAACGATATCCATCCCAATGCAATTATAAGTCCTTTTAATAAATTTTTTGAAGGTTATATAAAAACAGTTTTCATTTTCTCTGTGAAGATGTTCAATTACAGCCGCTTTCGGAGCTTCGTCAGTATATCGATTACCTCGAAGATTTTTTTCAAGTTCGAAAATCGGAAGTCGTCGCTAGGGCCAGGTCTGGGCTATGCGGCGAGTGATCCATGATTTAGAACCCACAGTCATACGCAACGGTGCTTGTAATGTGAGCGGTGTGAAGCGTTATCATGCAGAAGCGACATTCCATTGACCAATTTCCCCGTCCTTTATTTAATGGCTGCTCTTAATTTCTAGCAAATGCGGGTATAGTACATTCCCGTGTCATTAACAAATTTACCTTATAATTTATCAGCAATCTTCCCTCATTATCTCAAAAGATGATAGCCATGATTTTTACAGTTAAAGGAATTGAATTCCTTGAGAGGGCTAGACAATGCCGTGCACCGGAATCCCCAAGCTCAGAAGGTCCTCGGATTCTGACCAGCAAACCACATATTGAGCTAACAAAACATTGTCCTACCTACGGAATGTAAATAAAATAGGTTGCAACACGACTTTTATCATGTTAGCTCATTTGAAAGAAAATACAGAAATTCCCAACAAGTTTCGCTTTCTGTTTGAAACTTAAGGAGAATTCCCTGTATTATGTATGTTGTTTGTGCATTATTGCCTCCTAGAAAAAATTACATTTGGCGGGTTAAGGCAATAAGAAAATTATCTATAAAAAATTTTTTTTGAATAAACTAAAACTTAATTTCAACAAAAACCTTTTAAAACCTTAATACCATTTTCAAATTATTTTTTTTCTGTAAACTGTTTAACTGTTGAATTTCAGTGTATAACATAATAATATTTTTATTAGACAACGTTATTCTTTAATACATTTTAGTATATGTTTGCTACAGTCATCTATCGATCGTGTCAAACGACAATCTATATAAAATATTTGCCGGGGATCCCCCAACGACATTTTGTAGCATAAACGTTGAAATTATGTTTTTAGTTCCATGTGATGTGCTTTAATTAAAGAACTAAAATTATGGGTAAAAAAAATAAATCTAGCTATGCGTTTAACAGCAAACAATGCCAGGAAAGAGAATACAGTAAATAAAAATTACCAAAAATTGGCAAAGTTTTTAGTCAGACATCAACAAGCGGTTTTGTTCCAAATATTTCCGTAGATATACGACTCAAATAACGTGACCATTGCAGTGCTGGTCGAAAAATCTACTAAAGAAAATTCTATTATTATTAGAGTTAAAGACATTACTAGCAATATTGATGTCGTCGATCATATCAACGACAACGATATTTTCAGGTCACAAGTAACAGTGGAGACATCATTGACCTCATCGTTTTTCGAAAATGTGAACGATTCTTCTTATGACTAGAAACTTTACAAACAAGATATTAAGTGATTATGAAAAACGTCGAATTCTTGATATGAATCCTTTACAATCTTCAGTGTCTTTTCCGTAAAACATCCACCAGAACAACAAATGTTTTACAAAATCGTACTACTTTTCACCTTCTAAATATGAACCAGTTCATAGTTTTTGGCTGTGTTATTCTAAAACATTAGATACTGTCTACTGTTAATCCTGCTAGTTAGTTTCTTTCGAAATGAATAAAGTATGATATACGATCATTAATCTTGAGCGTCAATGATCTTAATCTTGAGACGAAATGGAACTTATAAAAATAATGTAAAATCATCACACTAAAATATTTTCGCATTAACTTCATTTTTGCTGTAAACTACAAATTTAGATTTACAATATAAAGCAATCAATGAACGATATCCCCCCGGAAAATATTTTAAACAACGAATCAAATGTGACTGAATGTTATTTCGCCATAGTAAGTAAGGAAGCCGAACTATTGGAACAATATGGGTCAGTTGATTCATTTGTTTCAGCTATTGTCACTAATTCAAACATATGGTTCAAATGGATCCACTAATAGACATAAGCCTCCCTCATATATTTTAAAAGTATATCATTTTGGGCCTTGTGTAACCAACGGTGACCCGCTGTTTGTCCCTGATTGTCAGTCTGCTAAGTGGCCTGCTTGTCTTAGGTCTGCCGTGTTAACGGGCAGACCTAAGCTCGTTAAGTGTTAATATGCCAATTCTATGAGCCATCTCCATTACTTTCATTCTTCTGTGAATTTCCTCAATTTGGATTTTATTTCGAAGATGAATCCTAAACATTACTGTTTTCATCGCAAGCTTAATGTCATTGAATTATTAACTTCCCGCTATGAAAATTGAAAAATTTTTATTAAATTGGGAAATTATTGTTTTCAGACCGTTTTTCGAAAATCGAGTTTTTGTGCTTTTCGATGTATATTTTTGAACTCGTGTGGCCTAAAGTCGATATCATAGAGGGAAGTTTTAGGGATGACCTTAAAGGCCAACCGTTTTGCAGATTTTTTTATGAGACCAACAAGTAAGAGACAGTATTTGATATCCGCATAACATCACTAGTAATACGCACTTTTCATTGTTGTTAATGCTGACGCTGTAAAATTTTACGCCGTCTTCGACATAAAAAAATTTCCGGCCTTGAGTCTTTAAACTTTGAAAATTGTTATACAGAAAACATCGTAAAAATGTTCAATCATTCACCAACCAAACTGAATCTTTTATGTGATCTCTTCATCAAAGTTGGCTCTACCGCAACCGGGTAGTGTTACCCCGCATTGATTGATTACTTCAATAGAAAAGTATTCAACTATCACTCCAGTGAGTAATGTACGGACACTCTCAAAGAGTGATGTACCTATCATTCTAAAAGTGATGTGTCCATTTAGACCTGACTGAAGTAGATATTACATAAAATTTATGTAGTATTTAGTAATTTACAATAAGTAATAAAAGTCGATGAAATTAATAAACTCCAGATCAATGAAATATTTTTATGATTGTAATTTAATCAAAAAGGATGTACTTTTATTTGACGTTTATGAAATTCAAAAATTGGGACTTTCGTCACCATGTATAATGCAGAAGATTCCAGTATAAATCAAAATAGTATATATTCGATGAATTTCTTAGCATACTCGAAACATTTCCTTAAGCACTTTGTCAGTCAGAATAAGAGTTGATTTAAATCAAATGAGTACATACTCGATGAGTTACTCGTATTCGTTGAAGCTGGGACGATCCCAGGTTTCATAATAAAATCACCTTTATCTCATCGACATGCTATCGTATTACCATGAGAATTCCTCATGTTTTCAAATAGATACAACCAAACACATGATCGTATATGCATACGTATTCATAAAATCGCGTTAATGTGCTCTTCTGATGTCGACAAGTCGCACCTGATCAATCAGATTTATGTGCGCTTATGTGTATGTCTCTCTCTAGAGTATTTTCTTGATCGTTTGTATACGTAATTAGAAGTAAATTTGTGTTTGTGTGTGTGTGAATCCTACATACGAAAAAAATGCTTGAAATAGGATTATACAATTAAAATTTGCTTAAATGAAATAACGTGAATTTTATGAAAGAAAGTCTATACAATTACTGGATTACATTATTTAGAATTGAACAATTTAACTAACAGTGTGATTTTTGCTTAAGAGCGTAGCCTACAGACCAGAAGATACTTGGTTTGATACTGACCAGACCACGAGCAAATATACCATTAAGTTTTTAATTTATATGAAATTAAAATACTCGATTCCCCGTCTTGGAGAACACGAAGCCCTCTATGCTAAAATTTGCCACCACATTGGTGAAAATGGTCGTCAGCGGCCCTCGACTGTCAAGCCCTCATTGATCCAGCATCCAGGCCCCCAATCTGAATTAATAATGTTGTGTGGGGGTAGCCTCAGTAGTAAGGGTTATTGAAACATGACACAACGAATCGACTCGAAATCGACTCCAAAGCTTTTTTTTCAGTGGATATATTAATTATAAATTATTAAAATATTAGGTCGGGGAAAAAGATTTTTCGTATTTTATATACAAATGTAAGATAATTTTTCATCGAATTTTATTTACATTTAATTATAATGCTATTTTATGCAAAAACTTCTTGCTATTTTGTAAGTAGTGCCATAGTTCCATTGCTGTAAAAATTTTGAAACTTCTGATCAAAAAACTGCAACATGTAGATTTCTCAGTCGTCTTTTGATATTAACCTAACACTACCTAAAGAATTCTGAAGAGACCGAAACCGGTAAAAATCTGAGGATGCAAGGTCAGACCTATATGACGGATACTTTAACAGTTCCCAACCAAACTCTCTCAATAGTTGCTGAGTGGTTAAAGATTTATGTAGTCTGGTGTTATCATGGTGAAAAACGACACACTTTCTGTTGAACGATTACGGCTGTTTTTTCTTTACTTCTTGCTTCAGTCTCATCAGGTGTTGGCAGAAGAGATCCGAATTGATGATTTTTACCTGACGGTAAAAACCTTATAATGAATAATGCCCTTCCAACTCCACCGTACACATAGCATCAACTTATTGCGAGTTAATCCGGTTTCACTATTATCAGTGGAGCTTGCTTTCCTTTTTACTATGATCTTTTTCGCATGTTATTGTCGTAGGTAATCCATTCTTCTTCACCAGTGATCAACCTTTTCAAAACGGATTGGTTTCATTACGTTTCAATAGAGGATCACAAATAAGTATACAATTCATTAGATTTCTTTCAGTGAGCTTGTATGGGACCCAAATATCGAGCTGTCTCGTATAGCCAGCTTTTTTCAATAGGTTAAAAATGTTTTGTAGTCAATCTCCAGCTCTTCAGCTACGTTGTAAGAAGATATAAGATTTTGGATTTCTTTTTCCAAGTTGGCATCGACTTTATCCATAAAAAGTCGACCAGAGCGGGGTTCATTTTTGACGTCAAAATTACTGGACTGAAAACGTTAGAACCAGTTTTGTGCTTCTCTTACTGATACTGCATTAAGTTCATAAATGTCATAAATTTTTTTGAGTTTTCTTACGCATTTTTCCTTTTTTTGTTATATAACTTCGACATGTAGCAAATTGCTACGATTCGCTTATTTTAGTGGACAGAAAAACAATAAAAAAATGGAGGGACACCTTTTCTCCTTTTTATTTTTCTTTTTTTTAAATATAATCTATTTAATAGTATGAAAACTAGCTACATACTTATGAAATACGAAAAAACTATTTCTCCGATCTAATGATTAATTTATTTTTTCACTACTCCCAAAGAATATCCAATCCATATTACGGATGCTATTTGAAAGAATGTAATTAACCGATAAATCGTAATTAGACTAAATACACGACCGGAGTAGGCGAATTTGAATTGTATAGGACCTGTTTTTTTTTTCAATCTTTTGCGATTAAATAAACAAGAGTTTCTCAGAAGTCTAAAGCAGAGGACCGACGCAACAAATGGCGAGTGTAGCCAGCTCGGCGCTCGGGCGGCGGCCGCGGCCGGTTGCCATGGCTATATCGATCGGCGGGCAGCCGCCGGAGCCGCGTGGGTTGCATTCTTCCCTTGACTGCACAAACACTAGCATTCCTTGTACCTCGGGGACGGTGGGGAGCGAATAAAGCATTTTGATTAAATTATTTGCAGATTAGTGAGATACAGTGTTCTTTCAACACAATATGTCAACCTACTGATCGATACACTCGGTTACTTCATAAGTTAACGAAAGTCCTATTAAGAATGGCGCAAAGCATAACTTTCGATCTAATGACGGCCCCATTCCTTGGGTTTGGAGTCAAAAATATTCGACGTGCCGTTTAGATTCGGCTAAGTACCTCCTCCCATATTCGATTCGGCATGAAATATTTGCGAGACTTTAATGCTAATGGTAGGTTGTACTCTATATTTGCTAAATATACTTAGAGGTCCAGATATTTGCGAAATTTTAAAATCATAATAAAGCAGACATCTCTTCTTTCTTATATTGCTGTTGCTGTTGATGTTGGCCCAGTGCAGGTTGGCAGCTGGACTTAGGGCAAGTTTCATTTAAATTGATTTTTCTATAGGGCTGCTCAAAATAAACAATGTCACTTTCACAATCTATGAATATTGCAAAGAATATGATGCTTTGCAACGAATACATGCAATTGAATGCATTCAAAGCAATTATTTTAAATTCATATAGTTATACCCAAGTGTAAACAAAACGAGTACATTCACCACTCAAATTACAGTTCAGTATATCAATGGATTCCTCTATATAGGTGCACTAGTTAAATCAGTTTTTACTATCAGCAGTGATGCGGTTAGAATGTTGCTCATTACAATACCTTTAATGCGTTATTATAAAAAAAGCAATACTTATTGCAATAACATTTCAAGGTTAAAATAAATATTTTGCTATCAAACATGCATTTATCTATCGTATATCGTACTTCGTGCCTGCGCCAAGTTTTTTGATTATCCCACGACCTTTCACATATCACAATCTTTCAGTCTAACTTTCACGCGCGACTCCGCCCGTCTATACGTATATATATGTACGTATATACCAATCACGCTTCAATCATGATTATGATCGCTATTCTGCGCTCTCTCCCGGTCTACTCTGATACCGATACAAATTTCGGTGCCAATTTGCCTCATTCTCGATGCTAAACACGGTCCCACTTTTGATTCCGAACCCGGGGTCGATCTAAGGATATCCCGATCTTGGTCTCGTTTTCGGTCGCAGTCCGGTTCTCAATTCTGATCTTAGTACTATTCCTCGTTCCGATTTTGGTAAGCCACTCTTTATTCTGATTTTATCCCACACTCAATAATAGTTGCCAATAAATGCAAGCAATAAATGGTTGCCACGAACTCTTAACGCTGCGTCAAAAGCAAGCACGCGTGAAAAAGATGTTCTCAATTATTGGAGCTATGTGGGGAAAATATAGACGCAGTCATCAAAATAACTGTACCTGGAGATGAAACCTGAGTTCATAGTTTTGATCTTAAGAGTAAGAAACAGTCGATGTGGTGGCTTATTATAAGAGCAGCACATCCCAAACAACGGCGTAGCTAAATGACCAAATGCCCAATCAAAATATAGATATATGTAAATACTTTAAACGCGCAATGCTACTTTATCATAATTATTATTAGCATTTTATCGTGCACTGCAGGGCACAGAAAAGCTTTTAACTATATCTATGTGCACGATGTCTTATGTGGTCTTTAGTAATTAGTAATGGCCTAGGTTCTACAGGTGAATAGTTTAAGAACGTGTACTTGGATTAATAATATTTGTTACGGACAGCCACCTAATTTTAATTTGAATATTGTATTTTGTCTTTTTTGTAATAAGTGTTTTATATTTGTGTGTTTTTTATTATTGATATATTTTATTAAGGAGATTTTTTGTCTAGTTTTTTATTACCCGGGTAGGGACTAGTTTTAAGAAGAAATATTTGTTTGTTTTTTTATTTTTGTTTGATAAATTAAACATAACGATTTGAAATGTAATGTGCGTGTGAGTTGCATACGAAATTGTGCTTTGGTGGGGAGGACCAATGGTAGGCCTTGAAAGCGGCCGTCATTACGGTACGGCCGTTAATCGGTGTCTCGGGCGCTAGTGGCGCCAATGCATGCGGAGGAGAAGGCGGAGGAAGGCACGATTTCCACTCCTCCCTCCCCCCCCGAAGAATTCGCGGATCCCCCGAGGGTTCAGTCCTCTCACGAGCCGCCTCGGAGGCTGCGACGGCGATTCGAGCAATGCTGCCCAGACCAATGCCCATTCGAAGGGCCAGACCTGCGATGGTGCCGCCGCCACCGATAGCGCGACAGAGGGGGGAACCACAACGCGAGATGCCTCCGACAATCCTGACCTCCAAACGACCGCCAGCACTGCCAATAAACCAGATCTCCCAACCGCTGATACGGACGGACCCGAATACATGGCTGCTGGAGCAGCTGACGGAGATCCTCCGGACCATCATGGCGGGTCAGGACCTAATTCAAACAGTGCTGCAAGCACTGCTCCATATCCCAGGAGCACACCGTCTAGCCTAAGAGTCATGTACTGGAACGCCGGTGGCATCTCTGGGAAGACGCAAGACCTACGAACCCTCGTCCAGTCGCAGAACATACATGTTGTCCTCCTGGGCGAGACGAAACTCCGACCTAGACAAGAACTCCGGCTGCCCAATTTCTTCGTGTATCGTCGCAACGAAGTTTTCCCCCATGGTATCGCATACAGAGGTACTGCGGTACTTGTGCGGAGGGATGTCGTCCATGGAGGATTGGAGCGGCCGGACTTCATCAATACCAGGACATTGAGAATAAGGGTGGGCACGGCGGGAACAGAATTGCGACTGTTCGCGGCATATCGCCCCCCTGGCACCCGCTTTTGCTCCTCTGATATCCACACAATTTTCGAAGACCACACTCCGACAATCCTAGCGGGCGACCTCAACGCCAAACATACAGTTTGGGGTTCGAGAGTCGTTTCGCCCGCGGGACGTCAACTGTTGCAGGATGCTGAGGACTACGGGTACGAAGTACTCGGCCCGGATACCCCATCTCATGTCCCGACGGACCCCGTTTTGGAGCGGACGTGTTGGATATCGTGCTCTGTCACCGACTTCCATTCCCGATCCATGTAGAAGTGCTATACGGCGCGGACACACAGCATCTCCCGATACTGATCACGCTGGGCACTACTGCCCACCTGACTCCCGCACGCCCACAAACTCACCGCACCAACTGGAGCGCATATCAACGTGCACTAGAGGAGCTCCACATCGGCAAGTCCTTCTCCAGTCCGGAGGAAGTTGATTCGGCCGCGACACGTCTCAACCACGAAATCCAGACCGCGTATTCCGCGGCGACCACACACCTTGCGGCAGCGACTTGCCGCCGATGGGATCTTCCATTACGCTTGCAGCGCGCGCTCCAACATAAACGGAACCTGCAAAGATTGTGGGCTAGGACGCGCTGCCCACGTGTCAAGCGTGATCTGAATCGTGTTTCCCTAGAGCTGAGACAAGAGGTATGGACTTTCAGAGGCGCCGCCTGGGAAGAGACGATTGGACAGGCCGGCGAGGACTGGAAGTCCCTCCACCAGCTCTGCCGCAGCTTAACAAAAGCTCCAGCTCCAGTGTGTCCATTGTTTGACAAAACGGGGACGCCCCGTTACCCCGCCAAGGATCGGGCGGAGATCCTGGCAGAGCACTTAGAGGAGCAGTTCACCTTACACCCGGCATCAGACTCACACTCCATCGTAAGACATCATGAAGAAGTAGAACACCGCGTACGGGAATTCCTGTCGGCCCCGATACCGTCGCTGCCTGGAGACTATTATGTGTCCCCGATGGAAACAGCTCGGGTAATCTTCCGCCTACCCAAGCAGAAGGCGCCGGGATCCGATGGGAGTCCCACCATAGCCATCAAGCAGCTGCCTCGAAGAGCCATGGTGGCGATGACCAGGCTCTTTAACGGGATACTCAGGACGGGTCACTTTCCGGCATGCTGGAAGACGGGACGCGTCATCGCCATCCCGAAAGCAGGCAAAGATGCTCGACTAGCGTCAAGCCAACGCCCGATCACGCTGCTGTCTCACATCGCCAAACTGTTTGAGCGCATCGTGCTGCGACGCCTGCTCCGTCACCTGACTTCTAGACGGGAGCAGTTTGGGTTGCGCAGCGGACACTCTACAACGCTCCAGCTGGCGCGAGTACTGCACCATATGGCCGTTGAGCACAACCGGGGGCGCCGCACCGTTGGAGTCTTTCTTGACATCGAGAAGGCGTTCGATCGAGTGTGGCACTCCGGATTGCTGTACAAACTTATCGAGAACCGGATCCCGCCTGCGCTGGTGCGGACAGTAGCGTCGTTCCTGAAGGACCGCGACTTTACGTAACAGTCAAGGACGCGACCTCGGACCCGCGTCCCATCAAAGCCGGGGTACCACAAGGCAGCTGCCTATCGCCATGCTTGTACGCGGTGTACACTGATGATATTTCTACGCTCACAGACCAACTCCAATACTGGGAGGAGGACGTCGTGCTGGTGCTATATGCAGACGACAGCGCATATCTCGCATCATCTCGTCGGGCAGACCTCGCTGCGACTAAACTCCAGAGGGTCCTCGATCTACTGCCGGACTGGCTGGACAGATGGCGTGCCGCCGTCATGTGAATGTCGCCGTCGCCGCCGAATGTCACGAAGACGGCCGCCCTTCTGACCGGCCAACTGCATGCCATGCCAGCAAAGCTGAGACTCCGGGGACAGGAGGTGGAATGGCAAACTAGGGTGCGATACCTGGGCGTACAAATAGATCGCTCCATGCGCATGGCCGCTCAGGTGGAACATGTTATCCACCAAAGCAGAGCCGCGCGGAGCATGTTGCGCCCAGTGCTTGGATCGCACCTGCCGCTCCGAGCCAAAGTCGCCTTATATAAGGCTACATCCGTTCCGGCTCACGTACGCAGCTCCAGCATGGTACGCACTTTGTTCCATTTCGCAAAGAAGAGGATCCAAGGCCAGCAGAACATCGCCCTACGGATGGTCGTGGGAGCGGGGCGGTATGTCTTTAATGATGTAATCGCTCGCGACCTCTGCATCGAAACCGTAGAGGAATTCATCCAGCGCATTGCTCGTCGGATGTTTGACATCGCTGACCAGGGCCCCTATGAATTCCTCCGGAACATCGCACCGATGCAAGAGAGGTCGCCGAGCGGCCGACCCTCCCAGAGAACTACTACGAACACCTCCTCCCAAACACCAGAACTAGACTCAATAAGAGGACTGATGTACACGGAAAGAACCCCGGAAGGGACCATCACCAGAACCGTCGGGGTCGTATCCCCGACGAGAAGACGCCCGGGCATGAAGAAAAATATAAGTCCTCCGTCCCGTACTCACACCCATGAGAAGGGTGAGAAAGACCCACGAACGAACGCCAATGCATATGCATAATGAAGTGCATGGCCACGCCTCCCCAATTAAAATGTATGCAACTCATGTGCAACGGATGCACCACCTATAAAATGCAGTGGGAGTGGTGCATCCAGTACAGTTGATAGCCAACCGTCATACTGTGAAGCTCGGTTGAATAAAGAAGTTAAGTCTGAAAGAAAACTCTGTCCATCATTTAATCGCCGCCACACCGCAAGAAATCCGTTGAACCGGAAGCGTGCACTCGTGAAGAGAAGCAACCCGAGGTGCGGGCTTACGCGGCGATAGCTGAAATCGCCGTTACAATATTGGTATTAAGCAATAAAACGAAGAAAATTAAAAATTTTATGTACGTATGTAATATAAAGCAATGCAATGTACATAAAACATTAAAAGCAATGTATATACAGATAAATCATGTTCAAAGGCAAACTTATCCCTTTAAGGATTATCTTCGAGTTGTTATATTAAAGTCAGACCTACCTACTATACTGATGTGTATACTGACAACAAAATAACAATTTGGTTTATAATCTTTTCCTAATCTTAGCTTTCGCAGAAGTATCAATGACTTCGATTGAATCTAGGCTCGATGCGGCTTTGTTTTCGATTGCTATCAGCGATAAATATCGAAGTCGGGTTTGACCTTAAATATTTTTTTATTACTTTAAATTAATTGGTAAATGATCTTTCAGCTTCTGCAAAAGCAACAAGTAGTTTATGGAACAGTAACACTGCTGTAAATACTTCTGTTAGGTCGCATTCTAGCACTCCGTACTTTTATATTATTTCTTTAAAGAATTGATGAATTGGACTATTTACCTTAGTCAGTTCAGGTAGAAATAGGCGATAAATATTAAGAAATTGAAGAGAAAAGTTGGGGCCTATTATATCAGAATATTTACTTTGGAATTGGTCACACATTTTGGTTATGAAATTGTTTAATCTATATCCAGTAAAAATGATGGCATTAGAAAATTTAACATTTGACTGACTGCACTCATACCAGTAAAACATGCATTTAATTAAGCTATTATTGTGTCTATTGTATATTTTTGAAAATAGTAGTTTTAAATATTTCTTCCCTACTTCGAAATAGGTAACCAGAAGCAAATTCATCAAAATGGTTTTTAACTTTTTTTTGCCTTTTTTCTTTAAAATGGGGCTTACTGTGTTGTCTTGCAGTTTCACTGGCCTTGCACTTGAAGAATTTGAAGTCATTTTTATAAATTTGCATATTTGTTTTTGTCTTTGCTAAAGATGTACTTGACACGTCTGAACTAATATCGCATTTTTGTACAGTTTTAGGCGCATAATTGATGTCATTGATCTATACACGGATGACACGGTGCATGAATTCGCAAAGGAACTCGTACTCTAAATTTAACATTTTTGTTTTAATACTTTCTGTTTAACTACGCTCATCTATAATGGAATTCTTGAGAACTATTTCTAAAGATATTTAGATTATATCGAAAAAACGAAATTTTATTGCAGATATTGTATTGACTCTACTGAACCATCTAGTCGAATTTAGTTTTTTTAAAGTGAAGGTCGATTCTCAAAAAAAAATTGGGATGTCAACCTTTAATGCTCTTTCCGAATAATATATACAAATTTTGCAACATTGCGAAAACAATCCGTTATTCCAGACCAGGGCTAATGGTATCATTTACCACCAAATTTAAATTATGAATGGCGCATCATACGTACTCCGCGTTAGGCTGTATATCCTTAATCTGGTTTTGTAAACCATTATACACACCGCTCATCACAGTGGCTTCATCATAACCGTGCCCATACGTATTTTAAAATCAATGTTTTTGTCGATAAATAATACAGTCAACTGCTTGACTAAATCTGGCGCGCCATGTTTGAATGCTGCATAAAAGCTTCCTTTTGCTTCTGTATCAACTATCTATTTTCAGAGTTGGCTATTACTGTATACCTCACTACAATACTTAGCTAGTCTACCTTCGACATGTCCTGTGTCGTATCCGTTATAATTGCGGTGACGGCAACGCTCTAATTTATTCTAGCAGATGATTTGTGGTCCCCAAGTACTCAATCATTTCATCTCTTTGCTAGGCTAAGTCTAACATCGAATAAGCTTTAAAGTACTATTTCCCAAAATGATACTTCTTTACTAGTTACATTTTCAAGTTTTTTGTCGACAGTATCACTTTTTTTCCCAAGTTTATACACAACACACGCTTCCGTATGACCATTCGAGAAACTGTGTCGTTTAATTATTTCTGATAAATGTTTCCTATCCCGAATGCCCGTAAAAATACATCATTCCTTTTTGAAACGATTAACTAGCAGGATTAACAGTAGGTAGTATTTAATATTTTAAAATAACAGCCAAAATGATGAGTTGGTCCATATTTGCTGAAAAGTAATATGATATTGAAAATCTCAAGGATTTGACGTTATTCATTATCATTTTAATGTCCAAAAATTCGTAAATTTTTCCAAGTCATAAGAAGATTTATCGTTTACATTTTAGAAAAGTTACGAGGTCGATGATGCCGCCGCTGTTACCTGTGACGCGCAGACATCGTCGTCGTCAATATAATCTACGACATCGTCATTGGCGGCGGTATCTTCAACTGCAATAATCAATCATCGAATCTTCTTCAGTAGGTTTTACAACCAGCACTGCAGTGCTCACATTATCCGAGTCATTATTAGTAGAAATATTTGAGCCAAAATCGCTTATAGAAGGCTGACTTAAAAATTTGTCAATTTTGGGTAATTTTTGTTTACTATCTTCTCTTTTGTGGCATTGTATGCTCTTAAAAGCATAGCTAGGTTTCTTTTTTTTTATTCGTAATTTTAGGTCTCTAATTCATACAAAATTATTGTTACAGAGAACAAGCAATGTAATATAATGACGCTACAAAATACGAGGGCTACTATTTATGTATCTGGAATTGGCTACATATAGAAAAATATTTGAAAGTAATTACAACACTTAAAAATTGAACTCCTTGGCTTTAAAATATAGTTTGTTTCATGTAACTGTCAATTATTTTACAATTGTGGCGTCATTTTAAATGTTGCGTGTCTTTACCACCATGAACATAATTCGCAAAAATTGTCGTGCGATGATTTATTACGATTTTCGACGTGGGCTAACTCAAAAACAGTGTATTGATCGACTAACTCACTTTGACTTCTGGAAATGAAGCAACCATCGGAAACCACTGTGTATCACTAGTTTAGTGAGTTTAATCGTGGGCGGTTTATGCTCACGGACGAATTTAAAGAAGGTCGCTCTAAATCGGTTGTTGTGTACCACAAAGTATAAATGCTGTGCGGGAAATAATAATAATCGTCATGTTCCACATCACAAGATAAAGGGGTCCCTGCGCATAAGTATGACGAGCATACATAGGACATCACAAGAAAATTTGGCTTTGAAAAAAATTGTTCTCTTTGGATTCCGCACAACTAAAGTATTGATCAAAAACAGGCTTGTATCGATTGATGCAAAAAAAAAATGATAAAAAAATACAATTGTGGTGCGTCTAAAGCTGTTTATAATATCTACATAGGTGATGAATCTTGGATCTGTGCGTATGACTCCGAAACTAAACGACAGTCAACGGTGTGGAAGTTCCAAGATGAGACGAACTCGACAAAAGTGATTCGTGCCAAAAGAATTTTGAAACAAATGGTTGTCTGTTTTTTTTATATAAATAGATATGTGATTACAGTGCCACTAGAGCATCGTAAAACGGTTAATTTAGAGTGGAACACGATTATTTGTTGGCCAGGAGTATTTGAATAAATAAGGAAGAACAACCAACAATGCAGAATCATTTTTCATCATAACAATGTTAACTACGAGTATCACACGTCAACCGAAACAACTTTTTTGGAAGGTCAATAGATTGAATTGACGGGTCATCCGCCGTACAGCTCCCATTTGGCACTCAATGATTTCTATTTATTCTCAAACGTGAAGAATGTATATACATGAAGATTGTATGAATTACATAGTCAACGTTTTTCGACCCGCGGAGAGACCGTTGATGCGTTCAAAATACACGTTTTGGAGATACCTCAATCCGAATGGAAAAAGTGCTATAAAAAATGGTTTCAGCGTATACAAAAATGCATTGATCATCATGGCTAATATTTTGAAAATCAATACAACCGTATGAAATGATAGATGATTGTTTCTTTTTGACATTCCGGACACATAAATAGAAGCCCTCGTATCATTGGGAAATTCCTGGCAAATATTTTATATTGATTGTCATTCGACACGATCAATAGATGACTTTAGCAAACATATACTAAATGTAGTAAAGAATAGAGTTTCTTTAAAAAGAATATTATTATATAATATACTGAAACTCGAATACTTTTAGTTATTTTTGAAATAACAGTTTACAGAAAAAAGAAATCGAAAATAGTATTAAGTTTTATATAAAAAAAAGGTTTTGTTGTAATAAAATTGTAATTTATTTAATAAATTATTTTTGCCCACCGCTTCCTTATTGCCTTAACATAGATAGATAGTTCCTCAATTCCTCATTAAAAACTTCCTTCTTTTTTGAAATCGGTTAAAATAATTGTGCTTTCTCTCACATGGCCAGTTAGAAAGATCCCAATCGAAAAAAAAAAGATAGATAATGCTGACTAGCACACCACCATTTCGCTACCCAGTGTTCTTGAAAAGGTTTAAGAAAGACGACCGATAAGTTGCCACTTCTAGCATCGTGAAAATTCTTCTTCACAAATCATGAAATCAATGTTTAGCTTTTGAAAAGGCTGCCCAACGTGCGCGCAATTAGACTTCGCTATGTCTTGATTGACATGTATGGAGCCAAAAGAGACCATATAGCCTTTGACGAGCACATGAAAACATGTCCTTAGGTCCGTGGTATTCATATTTTTATATCCACAAAAATACAGTAGAAACATTTTAAAACCTCTAAACTGCTTTAATTGTGAATTGTGGCAAAGTATTTACTGTGCCCCGGGCAGTTTCTAAATTCTTATTACAATCTCATTCGATTTAGTAATATTCGAGTATATTAGTGAAATACAGACTAACGTACACGGTATGAAATAAATCATACATTTTTTCGCAAACATGTCATCAATTTTTTTAAGTAACTATATACGACAAAAATATGTCATTGAAAATCCAATTAATATAAAATAATATAGAGACAAACCTAATAAATGCTCGGCAAACTGTAAACGCCGACGCGGTTGGATCGCCGGCGGCACGGCGCGTAGCAGCGAAGTATCTATGCGTCAGCTTTTCTAAGGTTGTTAGTGCGATATTTTTACGTAGATGTTTTAAGCTATTTTTCTCAAAAAAGACTACTTCAATGACTATGGTTTCATTGACAAAATTGTTTTAAAAGAGAAGATGATTATGAATATATACAGAAAAATGCATTATTCATTCCATACGGTATATACGTAGTTAACATAACAAAAATCATGCTGGCATGTGTGGGGTTTGTACGATTGAGCTTGATTATTAAGAATAAATTTTGAAAATGTCAACAAGTAATTTTGCTGCAAAATTCGCTCATAAACGAAATAAAAAAGTAACAAAATAACGCTCTTATTAAAAAAATCAAAGAATGGAACACCGTTTGCTTATGTCGAAATGGGTGAAAGTGGTTGATGCGTATTTTAAATTAGAATGTTCCAGATTATGAAAATTTTTGTTTATTTAGATCGAACATAACTTGTTTACGTCTTGGTTTTCATAATTGATTTATATAATTGATTTATAAAAAAAATAGTAGGTGACCGCTCATGAAAATTTTTTTTTACCTAAAAAAAGTTTTAGTACCTTTTTTTAGGTAAAGAAAAATTTCCATAAGCGTATAATTTTCGCCAATTTTTTTGTCCATTCATTATTGTTAAGTAGTGATTTGATAAGTACACAAAAATGTTGGACATTTCAAAGTTTCAAAAATCACTAAATAAAAACATTTTCATGCGAAACAAGAAAATGCATCTGACGTACAATCTATGTGGGTACATAATAATTTAACTTGATTGGCGAGCAAACTTCGCGTCAAATTCAATCACAAGCAATTGAGTTACCTCCAACATGCATTTTAATGGAATTACCGCCTTCGTCGCGTTAAATGTAGACGTATTTTATTAAGTTACGTGTATACCACACAATTATTAAGCATTCTACTAAGTATTTTGTATTCACCTTATGGGGACATTGCGTGTTTTTGAAGTTATGTTATGATTGTTTTTTAATGTGTGCCTAGTCCATTTTACGTAGGGCACTTAGAAACAAACTTTAAGTACGTATTTCTGAAAAAAACCACTCCACGCTATTACACTTAAATATGTACTTTACTACAAATATGATTTATATTCAAGCTCTTTCGAGGTAGACAGAAAGAACAGATTCGTTGCTTATTTTTTGTTTTTTAGTATATTTATAAAAGCGTGTTTTGATTACTATTAATTAGATTTTTCACTATTTTTTCAAGTATTTTAAAAAATTCAGAAACAATTTTTTTGTAATTTTTATGATAGGTCAAGCCCTCCACTGCAATTCGTAGAGGAACAAAGCTACTTATAACAAAGTTGCACTCGGTGTCCTAAGATGAGGTTTACGACATGACATTTTTAACAACTCTCATACCATTCAACCCTCAGCACGTTTCTCATTTTGGCTCAAATGGCAAACAGGATTATAACTTTCAGGTTATCTCCAAACCACCCCACCCACTAAACCATATAGAGGATAAGGCTATTTACAACAGAATTGCGAAAATTTCAAAAAGACCAAGTATGGTTAGGGTTACATGTTTTAAAGTACGTTGTCCCGTTATGGAATTCCAGTCCTAAACGTCCAGCTCCATCATCAAAGCCTGAAACCAATCATGAGTAAAGTACTGTCAAGCCAATTGGAACCTTTTCTGTTATGCAATTCCAATGCCTAACTTTCAGCTCCGTAATCAGACTCTGAAAGCTACTCGTGGCCAAAATACATTCCAAGACTATTCCAATAAGCCCTAACACGGCTAGACAGGTTGTTCTATCATGGAGTTCTAGTGCCTTCCTTCCTGGCCTCAATCCCTAAAAGTCTCTCATGGCTGGAGTACAATCGCGACTAATATATGTTATTTCATTCTGGACTTTCTATGTCTACCTTCTGGATCTATTATCACATTAGTCCAATGATACATTATTCTTATCCTGTCATCGGAGTTATACACAATTGTCAAGTTTCATCATGATCCAGCATTTGAAAATGTGTGAAATTAAGTCTCTAAGATTACGTTATATATATACATATATATTCCTACATACATGCAAGCGAATTTAATAAAAACGTGTTAAAAATGCATCAAAGTTTCATGAGGGGGTTTTCTTTTTAGAAATATATTTCTCCGTTTTTTGGCTTTCAGTCTTTGTCATCGCGTGTATTATTGCGATAAATAAAATATGCTTTTAACTTGAGGATGAATTTAATGTTAGGTAGATTTACAAACTTATTGATTAAGACTGATTTATATCGGATAAACAGCTACGGCGGGAGTGACCTGTCCCGCGCACCGCGCGTCCTCTGCAATCCCCGCAATTGATCGCCGCTGTTGATTTATGCGTTAACAATCTTTAATTTTATGTTCCTCCGTCCCCAAACATTTAAGGTATATGTTGCTTTAAATAGTGTGAATAAATCCCATTAATAGTTTTTAACAAATAGTTTTAACGAAAGATGTTTGCATTTTTTTTTTATATTCACAGTAGTCAATAGTAACAGCATATTCATCGACCCATATCGGTACCTTCGCTTGTATCCTATCTAATCCGATACAATACGTACTTACCGTTTCAAAATACATTTGTATCCAAGTTTCTAAGTCAAGGTAATCAAAGATTACAGCCTTTATGTCAAATTTTGACTCTCGCAAGCAAATCTAAACCTATAAGATACTTCCCATTAAACCTAGAATCATGAAATTTGTCAAAAAATAAGGTTTCATAGCACCAGTAAAGGAATAAATCCGAAAATAATTTTAATTTTTTTTCCTTTTTCTTTTAATTATTACTTATTGCTATTATTATTTTTTGATCAATAAATTATAGAATAGATTTAAATGATACTTGATCGACGCCATGGGTTGCTTTCGCAGAACTTATGGCACTAATAAAAAAGCAATCTCTTTAGATCGATGGTCGGAATCGAAAGCGGGACTGTATTCTGAATCGAAAATGAAAGAAATTGACATCGAGAGCAAGACCGGGGCCAAAATCGAGAACGGGATAGAGATCTGGATCTCGATTTCGTGATGGAGCTGTATCAAGACGAGGAAATTAATTTTATACCTACGGGCCACGGGCAAAAGCTAATATAAATATTGTTGTTATGTAATTGCAAACTATCTTGTGTCAAAGATTGGTTATTTTATTAGATAGTGTAAGATGCCTCTTTTTCGATTGATACAGAAATGTAGAATTTAATCATTTACCAGTATATAATATATTAAGTACTTAAAATAATTCATATAAATAAGTTTTAAGAGGATCACTTGGTTTGGTACGCAAAAGAAAATGGATCATTTCGTACATTTATTCCCGACAATCTTTAATCATGACTATTCAGTTATTAGGGTCCCTTAGCCAAAATGGCAAAAACGGAAGCCTTATAGTTTCGGCATGTCCATTGTCACTGAAATTTTATTTAAAAACTACAAAATGTATAACGGTGAAATTTGGAGTGTAGGTGTCTTGTATAAGCTGCTACTTAGTTTAGTAGTTAAAAACAAAAATAAATGTTTTTAGGGGGCACTCCATAAACCTAACAGAAGCTGAAATATTTTTTTTCAATGAATAACAACGTGTGGTACATATTTAGACAGTTCTTTTAAAAACATTTTCTTCTTAGCTAAGAAGCTTAATAATTTCGGAAATAATCAAACCGAAAATAGCAGAAATTGTGTTGTCCCCCCACCCTCTCTAATTTTTTAAACAGTGAATTCGAAAAAATTGAAAAAAACAATGATAACGCTTAATAAATACTTTTAACGAAAATGATTTTTAAGATATTGTCGAAAAAATGCGCTTAAACAATAGGACGTAAGTGCTATGAATATACGTTCCTTTGCTAGTGCACTTTAGTTTACACTAATTTAGGAGTAATAATGTACATACCTGCTTGTTTTTCTAGTTATAAGTTACTAAAGTGCTTATACCTGTTACGTTCGGGAGACTTGTAGTGCATTTCTTTGTAGTAACGGCTTCGGAACCCTACAGTGAGCATGATCCAATATGCTCTTAGCCGTTTTTTTTTCAGCTTTGCTCGGAAGAATTAATTGTCGCTCCCTTATGTTTTTGAGCTATTTTGAATAAACATCAAAATTTGAGACAAAAATTTTTTATTTTTGATGTAAGTTACTTTGAAAGTTGTAGAAATGTACAGTGTAAGTTTTTTTAAAATCATCTTCGAGAAGCGATGAAAAAAAAACTTCTTTTTTTTAATTTTGGAAAAACGTTGGAGGCTAGAAAAAAAACTTGAAATAAAAGTTGTAGAGCACCAAATTTGATAAAGAATTATCTTTTTACTTTCTTCGCTATTATCAAAATTAACCGATATAGGGTGGTTAAAACTAGAAGTTAACGGTAACAGCTTTCAAAAATCATAAGTTGGTGGAAAATTAATATGTTTAATACACCATTTTAATTTATTGAGAAAATATGAACTTCAAGTTTGAGATGATTTTTTTAAAACAAAGTTAAAACAATTCAAAATTTTCATTTTAGAATCAAAACAACTTTAATAGTTGAAATCATTTTTTTTTACATTTATTATTATTTTATAAATTGACCATACACATTTGGCTTTTTTACCTGTCAACTGACGGCAACTTGGCTTTTACTAACGAATTTGGTTTTTCATGCACATGCGCTATTTTGTCTCAATGGACCTCAGTGTGAACATACAATTCTATCTATGTGTAGTGTAATACGATGATATATGACTTTGAACTGATGAAAAACATATTGGACAGCATCGAGGAAGTAAAAGAAAAAGGAAAATTAGAAAATTAAAAGATAGAGAGAAAACTACAATCATAGAAAGATATCAAAATCAAAAGGAAAAAGGAAGAGAAAGTGCGTCACTAGCGCGCGACAAACTAATATCTTTGTTCATGCCTTAAAAAGAGAGGGAAAATATTTGTTTCATTTAAATTTCTGTAAATACGGTATCATGGAAAAATTAAAAAATTGGTTTATCCACATTTTAGTAACATTTCTTTGTGAAATTTGAACTTTTCAAAATAAATGTGAGATACTTAAAACAAAAAGTATTTTGGTTGTTTTTAATTGACTGACATTGAAATAAAAATAAGTCACGAACCCTACGGAATTTCGAAAAATTAATTAAATATTATTGGTAGGAAATTAGATGTTACTCAAAAAAGGACGAGTAACTTTTTCTAAAAATTTAATACTTTTGCTATGATATTACAAGTAAATTCAAAAAATCACGAATTAAACTCAAAACCTCCAATAACTTTTGAAGAAGTGGATTTATCAAAAATCTAACAATTAATGTTTTATTGTAGAATGCCCAATTTCCTATAAGATTGTGAATAGTAATATGCTATGAGAAATAGAAATTGAGAAATAAAAAAAAAATGCAGTTGTAATTAACGATTTTTTAAATATCTTTCCAAAATAATATGATTATTCCTATTTCTCTGGTCGATTTTTATAAAGATTTAGTTTTGAATTATAAAAAGAAATATTTAATATCACAAATGAAAATAACATTAACCAAACGTTTTTCAAAATTTTTCATTTAATACAGTACATTGTTAAAATGATTATTGAAGTTATTGATTCAAGTTATTGAAGAAATATTAATTTGTAATATGAGATAAAATATTTTTTAATCTATAATTCATAAATTATACAAATAATTTTAATTTTTTTTAAAAGTAAGATCTATCTTATCAAGAGAATTGCTGTCTACAACAGCTATGCTTTTTCATCTTCTTCTTCTGCTGGTATCTCTTCTTCTGCAGGTGTGCAGGTGTCTCTCCTCTGCATATGTCTCTTTTTCTACTTTTCCATCATCGTCATCTTCGATCGCTACGTGAACTTTTAAAGTATTATTACTGTGAATTATTATAACAAAGCTTACAAAATTTATTACATTTTAAACCATTTTTTGCAACTACATCTTGCGGATACGCAACTGGTTTTACATCCCCCAAAAATCTGTAGAGCATACACGAAATGATTAATACATATATCTTCAGTAGCATAATAATCAACTTATAAGAAGAAATTTTATCCAGCTAAGATTATACTTTTTCGTGTGGACAACTTAAAACGAGTGTTTTTGTCAGCCGGTCCTCCTGTATTAATGCTAAATTCATTTTCATTAAGCTCCCCGGCTTCAGAAGTATTTTCTACTTCACCATCATCATTTCATTTATTAATGTCATACCTGGTAGCAATTGGTTATGTATTATCTTAGAGTGGGGTTAATGATTTAAGGTCAACTTTCCATGCAACAAATTCAGTGAAGAAAACGTTAACGGGCCATACTAATGCTAGAGCATTACTAATTTATATCATGTCATTCACTGCCCTCAGTATTATTAGATAAGGGAAAAAGATCTTTTCGTATTTTATAAGTAAAAAGTTGCAGTAAAATCTCTTTGGTTGTGCTGTTTATACCTGGCTGCTTCTGATACCATGAAAATATATAACATGGGAAAAAAAGAAAAATTAAAAGTAAAAATGGTGTCTCGCCATTTTTCTATTGTTCTCTGTCCATCAAAATGAAATCCAATGGAGAAAGTCGACACATTTTAAAGTTTTATTTAAAAAGATGGAACAATGCGACATAAGCTGCAAAAAAATTTTTTTGACATTTATAGACCTAATGCAGTGTCGGTAAAAGTAGCACAAAACTGGTTCAAGCATTTCAGTCCATAAATTTTGATTTCAAAGATGAACCTTATTCTGGTCGACCTGTAAGTCAATGCCAATTTGAAAAAAGAAGAGCATGAGCAGCATATAAGTTCTTACGACATAATTGAAGAGCTGGGGATTAGCCACAAAACAATTATGACCCATTATTAAAAACTAGATATACAAATAAACTCGATACTTTGGTTCCACACGAACTCACTAAAAGAAATTTAATGAATCGTCATTTACGATTCTCTATTGAAACGTAGTGAAACCGAACTGTTTTTGAAAGGATTGATCACTGGTGATGAAAAATGGATTACTTACCACAACAAAGTGTGAAAATGATCATGGTCAAAATGCAAGCAAGCTGCACAGTCTGTAATCAAACCCGGATTAACTCATAATAAGTTGATGCTATATGAATGATGAAATTGGAACGGAATTGTTTATAATGAGCTTTTACTGGCGGGCAAAACTATCAATTTGGATCTTTTCTGTCAACAGCTGACGAGACTCAAGTAAGAAGTAAAGGAAAAAGGTCGAAATTATTTAAAAAAAAGGATGTGGTTTTTCACCATGATAATGCCAGACCACACAGATCTTTAACCACTCAGCAAATATTGAGATTTTGGTTGAGAAGTTTTAATGCATTTTCCATATAGCTCTGACCTTGCACCCTCGGATTTTTACCTGTTTCGCTATTTTCCAAATTCTTTAAGTAGTGTTAAGTTAACATCAAAAGAGGACTATCAAAATTATTTGTCACAGTTTTTTGATCAGACGTTCCAAAATTTCTACAGAAATGTGATTATGTCACAACCAAAATGGCAACAACTTGTTGAAGAAAATGGCATTAATATCTTTTAATTAAATTTGAATGAAATATGATGAAAAGTTATTTTGAATTTTTAAAATACGAAGAAACTTTTTCCCCGACCCTATAATTTTTTATGGCGTTGCAATTTCTAGAAGCTGAACGTTGAGGTAATTAGCAACTACCCTTATATAGTGTTAAAGAAATGTTGCCATTTTCCCATGCAAATGGACATTAGCAGTATGCGAAATACGTTCGATATTTATTGAAAGTTTGGAGTTTAATTTGTGTTTTTTTTTTGAAATTCTGACAATTTAATAGCGATAATGCCAATTTTTTTAAAAAAGTTTTCCGTCCTTTTTTGAGGAACGTCTAATTTTCTACCAATAATATGTAAAAAATTATTCGAAACTCCTTAGGGTTCGTAATTTATTTCCATTTCAATGTCAATCACTTAAAAATAATCAGAATACTTTTTGTTTAAAGTATTTGATTTTTACTGTAAAAGTTAAAATTTTACAAGGAAATGTTACTAAAATATGGATAAACTAATTTTTTAATTTTTTTTCTTATTTATGAGATACATAACAATGTCCTTCTGAAATTAAACGGGATGGTTTTCTGTGACGTCAAAATATCAAGATATGATGATAATTCTAATTTTCAAAATCTAATGTAAACCAAGAAATCCCATATTTTTTTGAAAATCGTCGATTTTCAAAGCAGGTAATTAAAAAGTAATCATTATTGACAAGATATTGCTGACACAAAAATTTACTATTGTTTTCTTTTAAGACAATTTGCATACGTTCTGAATGAAAGTTGCACACTGACACGAAACATAACATCTTAATATTCTTGGGGACCTCATAGTTTACTGCATATCGTGTAAACCATGAAAACCACAAAACATTAATAAAAATCAAAATCGCCAAAGTACTGAAATTACTCTTGATTGCCATTTTTTCACATGCGACTAAATTAAATATAACAGCAGCATAAACTGAGAGTACTACAACATAAATCTTTTAAATTAACTGTATACTAAACAAGTCATAGAGATCCATTTGACGTGTTAAGCGTACACGCTGATTTTCGAGGAAAAATTAAAATACATTTGTTTCTTTTTGCGAAATACTATTGTATAGGTGGTAATAAGTAACACGTCTTGATGATAGTTTTAAAAATTGTTGGCGATCTTTACGCTACCTTTATTTTATAATAAAAACGATAATATAAAAAAACTAAACAAGTAATCAGCAAGTAGTGAATCGTTACTTCCTTGAATAAATAATTGTCAAGGAAATACAATAGATCATAATATGAGCAAAACATTATTCTCAAAGCGAAGTAAGAAACAGGATATATTTTGTAATAATAAGTATCCTCGTAAGTACTAGTATGTTTACACATTACATTTCTATAACAAAAAGCTTTTATTATCACCTAAATTTCAATATGTTAACACGCTCAATTCCAAAAAGAAATAAAATGTTTGAAATAAGCATAAAATGTACACAGAATACGACTCAACCCCAAATGTTTTCGAACGAAAATGTCAGTGCTGTGATACCATTATATAAAAATAACTCTAATTTATAGAAATTATAGATACCTATTATTATTATTATTATTATTATTATCAGCTTAATTAAACTATTTAATGTACTCAAAATGTTTTAAATTTGCGTTTGATAAAACAAATGCATTTCAATTTTTTTTTGTTGTCATATGTGTCACTTTTATTTAAAATATGTTTCTAACCAAATGCAAAACTAAAATGGTTTTATTATTCGGGTGAGAAAATAATTATTAAAAAAATTGAAACAGTGTATTTTTGAATAAGAATTTCGCTTGTAATGAGGAAAAGTAACCTTATTCAAAAAGGAATTGTAAAATCTTATTGAAAGCTTAAAATAAAATTCTCACGTGTTTATAAGTACATTTGACTTGTCATATGAAATTATGAAGCATCATGTTTTGTAAAATGTAACTGCTATATCTTTAAACAGTTTTATTTTTTCCACCTTACATGTAGTTTGTGATTCTTTGACCCAAAATTGCCCATTTATTTTACTATACACTTCATTATAGCATTTTAGCGAATCAATAAAATGTTTAAGACAGTGTATTCACTTAATAAAAGGCTTCCTATTTGCGAATTGTGTAGAGTTTCTAAGTCATATCACTCAATCAATGAAAAGTTTGATTAAAATATATGTAAATCAAAACTGACTGAAAACGCAGAAGCATAGCCTTGTTAGCAACCTTGTACTGTTGCTGTTCTCGTTGTTCCCCAACGTACACCAACGTGGCCTAGATCGTCCAGTGGCACAACATATATTGTTTATTTCCGAGGATTTTACCAAACTAAACAATATAATAGATGAATCATAATACGTCAGCGTACAGGTAGGCTTGAAAATAGTCTTCAAAAAACTAAAGTTATGACAAACAGCGACAAAACAGTAACCATCTCAGTAAACAATACTTTATTCGAAATTCCAAATATGTACTTATCTAGATAAACATATTTAATTTAGGAAAAACAGAAATGTGTAAAAAACAAACCTAAATAACCTAGAAAAAATTTTGGGCTTACGAGTGACACTTACATCTCAACTCCCTTTAAAAACAAAAAAAAATATGCTAGATTCGACAATGCTACCCAAACACGCTTCTCAAACTTAAATTTTTGACCACAAGTCCAATAACAAAATCCAAACTACACAAAGAGCCGAAAGAACGTGTACCGCATTCCCGCAAATTAAAGTTTATAATTGCAATAGGTTTTTTCTCCACATTAACCGTCTTAAATTAAATTTATAATCACACTAGTGCCGTTCGGTCTCACCGTCGAGGTCGACCCGTAGCGTTGTGTGATACGTCATGTGTGACGTCACTCTTCCATGCTTTGTCCGCCCTGCTGTTAATGGTCTGTTTGGTAGAGAGAATTTTACTATATGCAATTTTGAGATGAATGTTGTAAACACTAACTACAAGACATTATTACTTTCCGAAAACTATACGATTAAAAATGATATACAGAGTTTTTCGGATATAACATAATTTTCAAAAGACTGTTAAAGTTACATTTCATCCTGAGGTACTAGAAATATGTCAACAAGTACGAGAAACTAAGTGTTAATCGAAAATAGAACTACATGTTGAATTTAATAATAAATAAATTTAAAAAAAATTGGAAAATCCGATTGCGTGAAAGTAAACCGAAGAGATTGAAATAAGATGATATAAAAACTACTTAATTCAAACATAATAAATATTTGCAGTCGGACCAATTTGCATGTAACAAGAGTCACAAAGTAAAGGAACATCAATGTAATGCCTCCAACAGCAAATGTTTGTTGTATTTGATGGGATGGTTTTTGACATCATCTTATTTTTATCTTATCAGTTCACTTTTACATAGTGAGACATTCAAATAATATTTTTTTTATCTATTACTTTCTAGTCCTTTTTTAACAATATGCTAACATTACTCTCTCATCATTAGTGGTGTCAACAACGATCATTTCATAATAACAGTATTAATTACTTTTTATCGAAATATTGTCATCAATAAAATATTGATATACCAATTTTTTATTATTCATTTATTCTTATTTGGATTCATTTTATCTCACTGTGTAATTAACACCCTAGGTAACGGTCATTAAAACTATCTTTCAAAGTGAGTTTGTGATTCGATTTTAATAATTATAATGAATGATACTATATTAATTGTTTTTCCCATTAATAAGACATATTATATGAATATTATGATTATATAATAACTTTATCACAGCTTTCTTATTTTGAAAATTGAAGTAATTGCTTAAACGGTTGCTAACCAACTTTAAGTTATTATAAATCCCAAATGGTAGTTCAAAACGAAAAATATACAAAGAAATTTAAGACGATTTTTAAGCCTATTAGGGTATGTATATGTATGTATATATACATACCCTATTTGTCATAATTTGACGATTTTCATATTTAAGTCTATTTACGTATATATATATATTTATAATGAACATATTACTTTCCTTGGCGCCGCTCTGTTGGGTCAAAAGTTAATCTTTCTTTATTATTTGACGAAATACATTTGAAATTAATAAGGAAACATAAAATAATAACATACTTTTTCTGTTTACACATAATTATTTCTAAAATTTTAGTAGAAATGTCTTATGAATATAAGAAAAGTTCTGACATTTAACCCTATGATGGTAACACCGATCACGTCACTTAATCATTTATGGCGTTATGTGCGTCCATTGCGCTTCTGATTGGTTTTCTGTATTTGAGTGTTGTCTAACGCCGTTGTACTTTTAACATTAGTCTAAATTCGTAATTTATAACTAAAACTTTCCAAACTGTAGTCTTCAGGTAGGTCTAAAATCAATTTACATCATTTTTGTTAGGTATTCATGTGTCGTATTCGTTGATTTGTATGTGGTTTTTGTCATGCATGTAACCTGTTAGAAGTACAGGCGTTGTCTCAGCGGAGATACGGTTATTTACCTATAGTGGATGAAGTGTTTTGTAAAGTGCGATGGTTGTATTTTTATGTAATAATTATTTATGTTATGCTTCATTATTATTTTGATGGGCGCGGCGACCGGCTGTTTGACACACGGGGCGGCCGCGGCTTTGGGTTCAATCGGATGATCAGTCAGTTGTGCTCAACGTGCCGGTGCATTTGGTCGTGCTCAGATCGCTGCTAACGTGTGCTTAACATAGGATGCTAGTATAATGGTATAACAGCCGTGAATTGGTCACTAGCATTGTCTAGTGTATGTGCCTATGTGTAAGTGATTGTGTTCTGTTGCAGGCCGGTAGAATGCTAAAATTCATACGAGGGAAGAACCCGCCGCCTTCCGCTGAGAGATTAAAACTACAATTTGAATTGTTTGCGTTTCGTAAGGTAAGTCCTTTCTTTTTTATGAAAATAAAATTCAGATTTTTCTAAATGATTGTAATGCATGTGAAATGAAAGAACAAAAATTAAATCATAAATTTTTCAATAATATTTATGTTAAAGTTTTAAAAGCAAAAAAAATTTTAGCTATCGAGATATATTATTCATCATATTTATAGACCGATAGTTAGTTAAATTTTTATGTTTTCTAGTATATGTAGAAAAAAAAAGGTTCTGCATAACTTTATCAACAATCTAAATATGTGTTGATAATTGTTATAATTTCATTATAAAAAAAACTATCAGTAATCCATAAAGTGTATTTTTCTCATGTTTTTATTGATCTATAGAAAATGAAACCTTTGTTCTCAATAATTTTGAAGTTTTTATAAATAAATTAATTTCAAATACATGATTTCCAAAACTTAAAAAGTGAGCTGACAGAGTTTGTTAAAAAGCACAGTAAAACACCAATTGCTGATAACTTCAACCTATATTACAAACTGTTTATTTTTCATTAATCTTATCATCATCGGCCCTTACGCTATTTGCTTTAAGATTATATTTTATGGAGTGAGTTTTTATAGTGCAATCTTACTAAGTTTAATCAGGCCATGGCTGTCTTGTTGAAAAAATTTAGTTCAAAATATACTACATGATTGCATTTAATAATTGTTTATAGCAAAGGAGCGAGACAACTTAGGAATTTTTGAATTATATATTAAAACATGTTTTTCTGGGCTTATGACATATATTCCTTAAACTATAAACAATTGAATAAAGCATTATTGCAATGACATTTTCTTCAATATTAATATGTGTTTTGTGTAAACAAGTAGTACTAGAACTATCATTAGGAATAATGATGTTTACATGTCAGCCATTATGTCAAAATAGTCTTG
Source organism: Eumeta japonica (assembly GCA_005406025.1). Classification (NCBI taxonomy): domain Eukaryota; kingdom Metazoa; phylum Arthropoda; class Insecta; order Lepidoptera; family Psychidae; genus Eumeta; species Eumeta japonica. Next base: position 141,563 of record BGZK01001228.1, read on the forward strand.
AGTTTAAAAGGATGAATTATAAGGAATAAAAGTTTGGGAATATATTGAAAGCTATATGAAAGTAAATTAATACTATAGTAGCATATATTTTAGCATAAAATTAAGCAAATTATGGTAATCATTGCATAGAATTGAAAGCTTTCTCTATATAATTTTTATTAATTAAAAAATTGAAGCTAATTGTCAACCACAAACATTTTTTTCATGTCTTGTATTTGAAATCATTTTCATTAATAATATTATTATATTATAAAATTGAAAAAAAAAGAAAACTGATACCAGAATGCTTATACATTAAATGTACCTAAAAACTGATTGTATAGAAGGTTGATAATTGAATAGAAAAATGCTTTTCTTTTATTTTGTTAGTCTGCCTACATTGTTTGAATACAATAGTTTCTGAAAGTTCTGAAATTACAGAACTAAAGCAACCTATAGCCAAATTTTAACAAAATTCTGTGCATTAAGTACTAATACTATGGATGAATTATCACATCTTACACTTTTATGCTATTCAATTACTTCCTGATCTATTTCTTCATGGAATTGCTGAAATGTTAATTGACATGAAATTTCTTAATTATTTTAATTGAATTCTTATCTAATGTCATTTTAATTTGTCTTATGCATTTTATGTATTTTCATCCATTTTAATTGCAGTCTAAATTAGTCATATATAAATGGTGAGTTTAACAGCATTTTCATCTTGACACAATAGTAATCACAAACATATAATAAGTGTTAATTATGTAATTAAAAATAAAGTTTTAATAATCATAGGTGTTAATATTCACATTTTTTTTTAATATTATATATTTAATTCTTTTGGTAGTTATTAATTACCAATATATGACTTCTTGCTTTCTTTGTCACATTGTCTACTCTTAGCGTCTCCTCCACTATACACGTCAATATTGTTTCAAGGACAAATATCTCTCATCCATATAAATTTATTGACTAAATTACTAAACTAGTATTTAAGTAGTAAGATGACTCACTCAATATTAAGATCAAGGCAAAGTTTTCATTGATTGATGTGTCCACTAATTGTCTGCTTATTGTTTTGTTTATGCTACTAAAGAACACACAAATAATTAATTGAGTGCTGTAAGTGTAGCCCCTTCTTATAATAAAAATATGAAAATTTCATAATGTCCATCTTTTTGTTTATTTGTCTTTTTTAACACGCTTTTATAAGCTTGGGTTGAATCTAACTATCTATGTATGTATGTAATGGAATGTTTGAGCTTAATTTTCACCAATTTCAAGAAGTCTGATTAATTTGAAACTTTGCATATGTATCAAGGACCAATGACAATGCAATAATTTGATAACAGTTTCCCATTGTCCTTATTAGGACCACCAGAATTAGTATAAGCTTGGGTATGTATCTATGTATGTAACGGAATCTTTGAGCTTAATCTTTACCAATTTCAAGAAGTCTAATTGATTTGAAACTTTGCATATGTATCAAGGAGCAATGATAATACAATAATTTGATAACAGTTTCCCATTGTCCTTATTAGGACCACCAGAATTAGTATAAGCTTGGGTATGTATCTATGTATGTAACGGAATCTTTGAGCTTAATCTTTACCAATTTCAAGAAGTCTAATTGATTTGAAACTTTGCATATGTATCAAGGACCAATGACAATGCAATAATTTGATAACAGTTTCCCATTGTCCTTATTAGGACCACCAGAATTAGTATAAGCTTGGGTATGTATCTATGTATGTAACGGAATCTTTGAGCTTAATCTTTACCAATTTCAAGAAGTCTAATTGATTTGAAACTTTGCATATGTATCAAGGACCAATGACAATGCAATAATTTGATAACAGTTTCCCATTGTCCTTATTAGGACCACCAGAATTAGTATAAGCTTGGGTATGTATCTATGTATGTAACGGAATCTTTGAGCTTAATCTTTACCAATTTCAAGAAGTCTAATTGATTTGAAACTTTGCATATGTATCAAGGAGCAATGATAATACAATAATTTGATAAGTTTATCCTCTTATCCTGATCAGGATCGCATAATTTTGTCATGTATAGTCTGCGTGAGAGCAAGTGGCTTATTATTGTTACTAAATTCTATTACTGTTTTTAATAGAATTTAGTAACAGTAAAAAGCATTATTAATAATTCAACTATTGTTGTATTGTTAAAAATTACAAATTTTTACCAACAAACCGGACTAAAAAGTGAAATAAATATAGTTCAAAAAAACTAAAAAACATGCTTTTACAGCAAATTAAACTAAAAAGTGAAAAATAATCCTTAATATGAACTCAAAAAAATAATGAACGATGACGAAAAATACTAGTATTATTGTGGAAAAAGCGTGGTTTCTTTATACCAAAAATGTGGTACAAAGCGCCCCACGCTTTTTCCACAATAATACTAGTATTTTTCGTCATTGTTCATTATTTTTTTAAGTTCGTACTGAGGATTATTTTTCACTTTGTAGTTTAATGTGCTTTAAAAGCGTGTTTTTTACTTTTTTAAACTATATTTATTTTATCAATTCTTGATAATAAAAATGTGCAGACACACATCTTTTAACTACCATACAACTCTGTAAAATAGTTATAAAAAAAATCTAACATTATTACAAAAAAAAGTACTAGCTGTTTAAACAAATTTGAGGGATGATATTTTTTTGTGAGTTTCTTTATGTGGGATGTTACTGGATAAATATTAGAAAATGCACTGAAGGTCCTGAAGCGACTTTTTTTTATAAGATATATATTTTATATCTTATTAGTTTTGTAATGTAATGTAAATTTTATGTATCATAATATAAAGCTTTGAAAATTCACATATTTATAGTTTTCAGTAGAAGAAATTAATTACCGGCCTATATTAATATGTGCATGCCTTTGAATTTTAGTATAATAGATAAGATGTTTACCATTGAAATATATACACTGTGCTTTATATTATTTGAGATTAAATATTTCGAACTTGTAATGAGTGACATGGTGCCCGTTTGATTTATGGCTAGCATAGAGGAGCAGCAACTTCTGTCGGCAACCAATACCAGGGGACACAAAAAAGTGAGCTCGTCTATCTGCGCCTGCAAAGAGCTAAAGCAATTTGCTGTTGATTACCAGCAATACCGCAATGCTCACCTGTTTCGGGTCTTGAATTTGTATAATTACAAACTTTGTTTTCTAGCTATGATGGAACCCTGGATGTGGAAATCTAACTACTTTACCCATTTTTTTTGCATGTACTACATAAACTTATGAACAATAGAGAACAGTATTAAAGGATAACAGGTAGATTTATAATCACTGAAGAGATTGTTTATTTAACATCACATCTTTTTGTCAAATTAATTTCAAAAATCTTATAAGGTACAAAATGCAATAATCCACAAGATTTATCAGAATAAAATACTTAATAGAGCGTTTTTAGGCTTCACCGTAGTTCAAAGATATGTTTGATGGAATGAGGACATCTTTCCTAACTAATTTTAACGATCTGATCTAAATGTATCATGTATTGAGTTCGGTAAATATATTGGTTGCTCAAAATCATACAAGATATATGGAAATATTGTAACTAAATTAAGCGCTGTATTAATAGACACGGTGCTTATAAATTTAATATTAAAGTTTGTGCAAAAGCATTCAAATGGAGCCCGTGATTCACAATTTTTGTTGAGAAGTAAATGAGTTTCATTAAATACTTATAACTTTCACACTTAATGTTTAAAAATAATATCCTTGCATTAAAATAGAAGACTTAAGCAAGTAATGTCATTCTACAATGTGTCAAATATTTAATCCAATTTCATGGATGTGGATACCTAACACCTGCAGTCACCCAACGGAAAAGTATGACGTCATGCGCTTTTGGATTTAATCGGACAAATCTCGCGAATGTCGCTCTGTAACAATCCTACTCCGATTTCAACATATAGGAAATTGGACGCCGACTCTATTAGATTACATAATACCAACCCGATGTTTAAACAAACACAATCTACCCGTCCACGGTTAGATATTGTTCAAACGGCGCGTCGGCTCGCACCTCGCGGCCCTGTATCGCGTTTATCGATTAATGCCCGTCTCGATAACGCCGATAACGTCGTAAACCGCCGGCCGATATCGTATCTTTGTTCTTCGGGCCGAATGAGACCGACCGCGCCCGGCCGCGCCCTGGCCCTCTGAATGCTTTATGACGGCACGACGATAACAATTTTACAAGTCTCATGCTTTTTCATTTCGCCGATGGAGGGTAAAAGGTGCCGTTCATTGTACGATGTTTAAAGTGTTACGAACGGAGGGAGAAATAGAGGAGATTCTTTGCGAATAATGAAATGAAGTAATTGAAAATAGATCTTAATTTACTATGTGCACTAGCTAAACTCGTAAAGTGTGAAATAAGTAGTAAAAATTTAACTTGTATAAGGCCAACAATATCTATACATATGTCCATAGAGTTTTCTGTCTATTTGTATGTTTGTGCCCGCTGTAGTGTCCACAATAGCGAGACCGATTCGGATTTTATGATTTGTGATGGATTATGCATACATTGATGCATTTATTTTTTTGTGTCATTCAAATCGTTTAACAAATAAAAAAGATATGTCAATTATGGAGTGAGAGCGCGCTCGACACGACGCGTCCGCAAGTTCGAAAAAAAAGCACTGCTTGGCTGCTTTAACGGCATGCGTTGACCAAACTTCTGATTTCGCTCACACCTTTGTGCCTTTGCGATGTTGATCTGTTTCTTTCTATTATAATACTGAATGTACTGGATATGTGATAGTAAAACTTTTTCGGTTTGATTACATTTCCCAAACCAAATGAAATACATAATATCGTGTTGAGAAGAAAGTCTTTTCGCTTATTAAAGATTTTTTTTAGTATGTTTACCTGTTTATAATAATTATAAGTATGTATAAAATCTTTTGATGGATATCTTTTAGCCATTTTATAGATAGCGCCACAAGCCCATTACTATAAGTGGATCCAACTAAAAATCCTTAAAAAATCAAAAACTAAGCAAACTAGCAAATTATTTTTTCTGTTATAGCTTTTCAAAAAGTGTCCGTTGAGATCAATGCATCGCTGCACTCGATGGAACCACTGAGAGAAACGCTTTACCCCCTCGAACTTTGGTGTCGTTTTGACAGTCTTCGTATAGAGCCACTGCTTTTTTAGCGACCGTAAACCACTTTCTGCGAAAGTTTCTTTTATTTTGGGAAATAAATAAAAATCGGACGGTGCGAGGTCGGAGCTATAAGGCGGGCGAGCCAGTATTTCTGGCTTTGCTGGCAAAATGCAAGCAATTTTTAGTGTACCAGTCTGCGGTGACTGTTTTATCATCTTCTAAAACAATTGTTGCATAATGACTTGTCATTCTGAAGAAGGATCGTGACAGTAAATCCAGCTTTTGTCACCTTTATGACCATGTAGCAGCATTCGATTCACCGCCGGTAAATTTTTGCATGCACCACGGCTTCATTTAACACGAAGGTATTTTTGAGCTTCAGTCAAATTATGAGTATATGGCTTCCTGACTGCTAAATATACATGAAGGATTTTGCACACATGATTCATATCGATGCTTAAGCTTCTCTGAATCTGCTAGAAGGTCACTTTTTTATCAGGCTCTATCATAAGCCGCACAGCACTGATGTCGTCTTCGGTCGTCGCCGCAGAAGAACGTCCCTCACGCAGATCGTCAGTCAATTTAGTGCTGCCACGTTTGAACTATAAACAGTGGCAAGAGATGGAACAACCGAAGTATGTTATAACTTTCTTGTTGGTTTAAACGGCAACGAAATTCATAGAAAATCAATGCACGAAAATTTTCTCTCCCTAAATTGATGTCGACGTTAGATAATTTTCTTTTTGCAGCCAATTTATAGAAACAAATGACAGACGAATACAATATACATAATAAAGTTGAAAAAAAGTTCCATTTTTTATATTTAAACATATTTTATTATTTTACAGTTTCTAAGTGACCAATTCTAAAAATTTTAAGTTCTAACTACGTAGATGACACTTAAAATTGACCTGACTTAATATTTTTGACACAAAAAAAAAATGGGAAAACCAGATTTACCAGTATTTTTTAGATGTCACGACTTCACGCTAGCTAAAGAATGGAATGACCGAAACAGGTGACACGACACGTTAAAGGGGCAAGGTCAGTGCTACAACATGGATTTACTGATTCATCCCAGTCAAATACTCTCAATTTTTGGCGAGTGGCACAAAATGTGTGTGACCTCAAACCTGACCGGTTATTTTTTGTCTACTTTATTCTCATTAATTACTAGCTGTAAAGGTTAAAGGCGATGGCTTGCCCCGGCGGCAAATGTCCATAATGGATAATATATTTCCAATCTCACCATACTTACACACGAAATCGTCTTGTTACTTGTTAAACCGCGTTTCGTCGTTGTTTGTGGAGCTTGGCCATGCTTCGCCCACGATCTGATTCGCATGCGATTGCCCTAGTCAATGCGACCAACTTTTTATCGCTTGCGATCGATTTGAAAAAGTTTTCGTTTTAACAGAGAATCACAAATAAAACCACAGTTCATGAACTTTTCTTTTATACGCATCCATTCGCAGATGAAAACAAAGTTTTCTGATTTCTTATCCAGTTTTTCAGAGAAAAATCGTAAATCCTAACGGTTCAGTGGTACTACTCCTTTTTACAGATAGCATTGCCTTTATCTGTAGCCGAACAATTGAAGCAAGTGTCATTTTTCATACTGAAACCCCATTTAAAACTTAAACCGTACTTGTGCCACACCTTTGATCCATGAACGCGAGTCCTAAGCGAACCACATTCAATATGTATTTCTAATTTGTTTAGAACCTCTTCCACCTTCTCCCTTTAAACTGACGTTTAAAAGTTACTTTTGAAATAAAATTTGCGTCACGTGTCTTCTTTTTAACGGGCATCAGTTTTAATAACCGTTAAAAGGAAGACGACATGGAACGCAAATTTTATTTTAAGTCACTTTTATTTAAAAATTTGTATCGTATGAATATATTTAAATTGTATTGTCTCCATATATTTACGTCTGATACGTTCAGAAGCGTTTAGTAGATACATTTGTATATGCATTAGAATTAAATATATATATGATATTTGAAAGGAATATTGAAAATTTAATCCGCAATTAATTAATCTGCGCTATTTTATACTTTGGTATAGGATAAGCAAACCTGAAAAGTTCTCGTATAGTGTGCGCGGACACAAAACAGGAGGCCGATCTGTGTGGCAATGTGGCGCAGGTCGAGCTTTGGATAGGGCAAAAAATCTCACTACAAGCAAATATAGGTATTTTTCCACTTACTTTTTTTACGGTATAACGGCTAAATCGATTTCAATTTAGTTTAAGAAGAGCTCACGATTCGTGCATAGATTAAAACAATATTATCTCAAAAAAAAAAATTAAAATCTAAATGTTTAGGTACCTACAAGCGTTATTTAGCAACACACAGAATTAACACGCATGCAACAAACTGATACAAGTAGATTTCGATAATAAATCATTATGTTGCGTTGTGATCCTGTGTTCACACATACGTGCATTAAGCTGGCCCATATATCTGGATTATGAATTCACTACTTCTCTTTAATGGGTAAGTTTAATCCGGTAAATTTTGCTGCAAGACTTACATGTATCTTGTCCTTATGGCGTCTCATGAAGTAAGAAAGTTTTTTAGAATGTGATGATATTGGCGAGAAAGCCGACTTATAATGAAATAAGGTAAAAAAAAAGGTAAACCTAGAAATAAAAGATAATAAGCTATTATCTCCTGTAGGGAACATAAAATTTTCTACAAATTTTGTCTTAAACAATATTTTATGCGGTCTAATGTAATTTATAATAAAAACTTGAATATACTTATATTGCTACAAATGAGTACTTAAATCTTGTAATAATTTACGTGAACATATTATAATTTTATGCTGCTTTTACGTATACCACTAAAACAGAGTAGAAGCTTAGCAACAGCAACCGCGGCGCTGGACGTGTCGTGACCGCCACACCCCGCGGCGAGGGCGGCGCTCGGCGTTGGCCCGCTTCGAGCTCGTTCATACCTTCCAGGAATTTTGTGTTTGAAAGTTGCCATGCTACAATCAAAAAAGGGCGTGTGTATATTTGTTATCCAATATTTGCCTCGTTTTGTCTATGGCCTTTGCTCCGGTTTCAAAGTTGTCCCAAGATCCGGGGCCATTCATGGATTACGTCACACGAATTCGATGATTTTCGGGGTTCCTCCCTCCGTCCTTGTCACAGGTGATCACTTGTGTGTGACCCCGCTGCCCTGGTGTGATGTCACATAGTTTGCAATTTTGAATTTAAAAATCATTAAATTAAAACAGAAAATTGTCTATACATTTTGTATTTCTTTGTGTCTAATAATAATAATTGTAATCCTATAGTAATCATATTATACTACAATATTAATATTTTAAAATGATAATACGTTTGAAGGATTAATAGCTGCCATCAGTAACTTAGGGAACCATGACCGCCTTAAATTACCATATGAGGCGCATATGGACTTTGTTAAACACAAACAAAGAATGCCGTTATTTTCTGTGACGTAATAAACAAATTCCCCATGTAGGCATTCCCATGATATTCAAATTTGAATTTGTAAATTTCTCCACTAATATTAATCACCATTAATCAAAACTGTGAAGTTCCTTCTGTCAAAAAAAAATAGCAGAAACAACAAACACTACGAAGAAATGGATCATTACGGTTGATTCCCCTCGAATGTACTGCATTACGCGTCGCAAGATAGTTTTGGGTATTCGCGGACACGACTACGTACGCGGCACATCACTACAACGATGACATTCTATAAATATGAAGCCTTCAACGGCAATTTAAGCGTCATCGGACTCTTTATGTAATTAATTTTTGTTACATCGCAGTTTTCGGCAATAAAACGTTAAATGAATAATTTATTAATTTGAAATATCCTTGAATTTTGCGGGTGATGTTTCATTTGGTCCTATAAAAATTTTGCAGTACAAAAAGAAACTATAATTCCGTAAAAGAATGAATATATTCGTTCAGCCAGATTAGATGTATAATAACAAGTATTGAGAGTGTTACAGTAATATCTAAATAATTTAACCAAACAGAAATAAAACGACCAATTCTTTACTATCCAGGAAGTATTTTTTATGGATGAATTTTTTTTATTCACAAGAACTTCATTTCAGCTGATATTACACATACGGACAAGAGTAGCACAAATTAAAATATAATAACAGTTTCTTTAAAAAATGATAAATTAAAAATAAGTAATATAGCGTCTCGAGATGCGTTTAGAAAAAAATACTATAAATAGTCAAAAATGAATTTATTGTTTATCAAAATATTCTCTGTTAGCATAAATGCACTATTTCAGACGAATAAACTAATTTTGAAAACATTTATGCCACTCCTCCCTGGTGACCTCTGAAACATGTATACATACTCTTTGACAGCCTCTTCTAGTGATGAATATCGTTGACCGCGTAATTGGTTCTTAATTTTTGCGAACCAAATAAATAGACAAGATGTCAGGTCGGGACTGTATACAGGATTGGTAATAAATCTACGTTTTTCTCCTTCAAAAAATTATTTGCCTCTTTGTTCGTATGAGAACTGGAATTGTTATGGTACAAGATGATACGACGTTTACGGTTATCTTTACGGAGTTCGTCAATAACTTCCGGCAAACAAATGGTCGCGTACCAATAACTATTCACGGTACGACAATTCTCCAAAGCAACAGTAGCCCCCGTGTTCCGTTTTATTAAAAAAAGAAGCGATGATCCGCTTAGAGGCACTTCGCTCGCGCGCCTCTGGTTGGTTTTGGCTCATCTCGATAAACGGTCGATTGCGGCTTTGTCTTGGGGTCGTAGCAATAAATCCATATTTCGTCACTTGTTACTATGTTCCACATAAAATTTGACGTCCCTTTCTTGAATTTGATATGGCATGGCACCAAGTGACATGGTCCGTTTTTTGAGCCTCAGTCAAATTGTGCAGGATCCCCCGCGAGTACAGCTTTTTCATACCCAAATGTTTGTATAGGATTGATTGTATTTGACTCATGATTATGCCTAAAGATGGTCGAATCTAATGGTAGGTCATATGGTAGATCAAACAGACAGGTATTTTGATCATTCGGCGCACAGCATCGATGTTTCTGTTGTTGTAGGCGGTGGACGGGCGACCACCACGACATCCGTCACTGAGATTGACACGACCGCGCTTGAATTCTACCAACCAGTTATAAATAGTCGTTTCCGTGATACTCCATCGCCAAAAGCAGTTCAAATTCGAGCGAGGCTCTACTGAGCTCTCAAATTACACTTTAAATCGTAGAAAATCGTACTGCGAAAATATTCACGACTTAAATCCATAGTGATGTAGACACGCAATTTTTAAAGTGACGCCATAATGTAAAAGCAATGACAGTTAGATGAAACAACCTGTATTCTACAGCCAAAGCGTACCGTTTTCAAATATAGTAATTATTTTTTGAATATTGATTGTGCAAGTGGCCAGTTTCAGAAACTTAGTGTGCTCCCACGTATTAAATGCTTTTATCAGTTGCTACAGGACAATAACTCTATTAGTAAACACGTAGATTTTGAGTCATCTCAATTAGAATCGACTGGAACTCGTTCTGCCGAGAGAGAGAAAGAGAGAGATGTACGCCCTGAAACGACTTATCGATAGATACGAGTCGCATCATCTGTCTGTTCGTCTGTTTATTAGTAACAGCTAACCGCATTCCGCGCGCCGCCCGGCACATCATGTGTATTGTGTACTGGACGTAGATACAGCGCTAAGCGATCACATCGCTATAGTTACTACATAAATGATATGATCGTATTGATCCATTGTACCTGTATGTTATTAGACAAACAGTACTTTGGTATACCAAATGGGATATGGGATCAATCCCATATTGTGTATACACAATATGGGATTTTGCATGTTTTATATAATAATGGGTATTATCAGTTACCTAATTAAGGGCATAAGAAAGTATAGCAATTGAGAATTGAATAGTAAAGCTTAATTATTCAGTTCCATAAATATTATTACATTTTAATCTTAGGAGGATCAATTTTTATTGCATACCTTTCATTAAATTTTGGCTTTGATTTTTCTCATGTTATCAGATTAATTTTAACTGGTCATATTAATTTTAGGTATGGATTTTAGTTTATTCTGAAATAACGTTGTATAAAGTTGTTAATTGGTCCATAAATTTATTCAATACTGACTGAACTCTACCAAACTTCTCAGTGTCTATTTTTTTTTTAGAAAATATTGAAATCCGCATGATAACTCAAACTGCCTTTTTAACCTTTACAGTTCATATTGAATGGTAATCGAGTTCAAAGTGATACACAGACTGACATTGTTTTTATAACTGTATAGAAAATAATTAGTCTTAAAATTAACATATATACAGTATAATGCATAAATAAGCGAAGCTATTCTATGGATAACGGGAGACCAGGTTTATTTCAAAGACTTGTTATTTCATTTTCAGAAAGAATTGTTGAAAAATGTACTATGTATACGTGCGCTTGCGCAACTGTCCTTAAACAGAAAAACGTATTAATTTACCTGCTAACTATTTCAAAATATTTATGCGGTACGAGAAAATATCATCATGGAATAATTCCATTATTTAGCATTAATTGAAGTTTCTTCTGCTCAGTTCTATTTTTTACGTGAATTATTCCTCAATAAATTTAAACACGCACGCCCCGCATCCCGCTGTCAGTCTTGGACATCGACCGGTCTTGTTCTTGATTTCAATTGCAATTTTACTATCAATTCCGTTACCGTTCTCGATGCCGAATTTGGTCCTCTCTCGTACGTTAGTGTTCGCAATAACCGATCGGCATAAAAAAAAAAATCAAGCATTTGTTATATGTTCGCAGGGCGTAGTTAAGGGTTATTAAAACAATTAAGTTTATATTTATTGTATTGTAAGGTTTATCTTATTTCTCTGTCAAATAAAGCGTTTGTAATTTCACCGCTTAGTCTTCGTTGATGTCGAAATCGCCAATGTTGGTGGTATTCAACCAATGTAAATACGTCATTGGCGTATTAAATTTTTATATTTTTTCCTTTTAATGTGTTTAAACGTTGTTTTTTCCCGTGGAAAGAGGATATTTTCCGGCTGTAAATTGTAGCGCATTCTCAATGAGGAAATTATTGTTTTTAATAGAGGATAATGAAAATATTTATGAATTAGTTTGTATGTAGTATTCTTTGAGTTTAACAAAAGTTAATAATATCGATACCCAGACAAAAAATATTTTGACCTTGTTAAAATACCGAATTTATTAAAAGTACAAGGGATCGTAACCGAAAAATTCGAGTAATTTCCTTTTTGTTGGAAGCAGATGCTTATCTGCCTTGATATATATTTTGATTTACGACCTACCCAATTAACCACTCGTGCCCGCATTTTCCATGCGCTTGCAAAAGTTGTATTTACACGGTCGGCGCGTCGTCGTCACCGCCCGAACTCGAGAGCGCCATCTCTATCTCGATGTCGTTTGCCTCGTTACGGATCAGTTGCGATCACCATTCCATGGCTGTCGCGGGCCGTCCGTCCGCGGGTTAAATTCGACCGCGAGACAGGCCGCGACGCAGACGCCGCACTAGCATCGGCGCACCCGTCGATGGGCCCGATCGCTTTTTAAATAATATTACACGCGGAACGGAGGCGCGGCCAATGGACGCGCCGCGCCGCCCGTTGATTAACGCCCGCGGTATTTTAATTCGAGACTATATAAAAACGAACACGTGCCCGAACAGCGTCGGCCGGAATCGATCGAGCCGAGTTGCCAGCGACCACGATGGAAAAAAAAAATAACTACCGATAGATAACGTTCTTTTTTTACTGAAGTAGGTACACGTTTATATCGTGCACCTACCTACCTAACTACCTGCATACCCGGCGCCCACCTCGGCGCTGCGATGAAATCATGTCGGACAAAATGGCGGAATAAAAATGGTGCGCGGCCGGCACGCGGACGGTGTGTGAATAATGTATAACTTACGTGTATCCAAATCGCAACAACAACAAAAAAAAAAAGATAATGGGGCCAATCGTAAAGTTTTATCGGTTGTCAGGACGTCCGAGACCGGTTCTCGAATTAGCGGCCGCCGGCGCGCGGCCGATGCACCGCCGGCAGTTTCAGTTTTTAAACCTCTCACTCTCTCGCCTCTGCCAACTTCTTAATCCGTCCGAACGGATTCGCATTGCTTTCGAAAAAAGCGATTCGAAACGGCCGCGAAACCGTCGAGGTCATGTAATTCACGTCCGACATTGCGGTCTTTTTACATATATACATACATATTTGCAAAAGGTTCTTGAAATACAGATACATAACGACATTCGGTCAGATTGTTACGCTTTCAAAGTGATCTTAAATGCCAGAATGATGAGGTGTGATCACATTTTAAAATTAGCGAGATTCGCATTCAAATTTGTCTCGATGTAGATTAAGATGACTTAATATTTAGCCTTAGATCGAGGAAAACAATGAACGGTTCGGTTTTTATTATTGCATATAATTTGTTTACTGATACTTTCCAGCATTTCTGTATCTGGTCACGATGAAAATGCTGCGTGTATTCAAATTCATTTTGCTCATACATGTGTCGTTTTATAAAATGTATTTTCAAGTATGTAATAATTATATATTTGTCTGAAAATCCCATAAGTGTAACTGATACAGGTTTTTTTTTCCGGTAGATACCAAATGTTCTGACATGATAAGATATTTGAGAAACTTTTTAATTGATTCACATTACGCCATAGTTTTTATCTGTTTATTGTATTACTATGGATTCCAATATTATTAACATCCTTACGAAAATATCTATTCTGAGAGGCTAACTCCAAAACAACTTGAAGCATAACGAGGAAAATCTGACCCCTCGACCGCCTACAAAAGAAGCTCTCGAAGAATAGTAAAAACAACTAATGGCCTCCGACACAAGTACGCGCATAGGCGCATAATATCAGAAGCAGAAGAGAACCCCGACAACGAACGGGCTGGAGGCGCGCGCTCGTTAGCCGGGGGCACAGCATCTTAACCTCCATTAGCGAGTGGCGCGCTCATTGTCTGAATTCGACTTCCCGCGGGCCGAGACCGAGCCGCGCTGTCCGCGTGTCGTCACCGGTCCGATGTATGTAATAGCCAAACGCAGACGCGTGGGCCGTTTCCTCGTTTAGAGGCTGCGCTTACGTCGTTGCAGTCCATAGGTAGTTATGACCGAATCGGCGCATATAAATAATCATACATAATACGGTGAACGAACAAGAGACGCTGCAGACTTAACGTTTAATACGATGATCGGGTCGCCGCTGAACACGGGCGTGCGTCGCGCTCGCGATCTCGATAATTCTCACAAACGTGGAAACCGCAGTCAAAACCATCGAATGGCGGACGGCGGGCGGAGAGAGACTCGCCGTGAGCGGATTCATCTGTTTAGTCCTTTGTGCTGTCTGTGATGACGTGTAAAGTACGCATTTTATCTATTCTATGGCGCGTGCATTCACTGGATATATATTCAATAAATTTCGTCATAGCGTTGTTCTAGTTGCTCGTTCGAAGTTCTTGGAGTGTCGTAACTTGCAGTCGATGTGAGGCCGGCGGGCCGATTCACATTTCGCTCGCAAATTGGCGATCAACGCATATATTTTTTATTTTATGAAATTATAATAAACTGTAAATATTTAAATAAATAAGGAAATCAGTGATGAGTGATCGTGTGCGAGCGAAACGCGAGTCAAATGATTGTCGTCGTGTATACAAATTATTATTCCGATTTTCTTATAGAACATTAAGCAGAAATGAATACTATATTTTTTAACCTTTCCTGTTTTATATTGGTTAATTAGCAGTATGCTAATTATGTAGCAGGTCTCGTCAAATAATAATATAATGAAGTAGCCTACGTTACAATTAATATTATATATATATTAACAATTATTAAGTACGTATATTATTGCATAAATCTAAACGAAAATTAAACTAGCATTTCTTTTCTAGAGCAGCAAATTATGTAAAGTCAATGAATGTGTTTAAAAGAATCTGCATCTAAAGGACAAATTGATACCTATCGCAATGCTTTTGTCACGACCCACGGCGATAAATCGTCGTCCCGCACCATTGACCAATTCCAACGCACTCTACATAAATAATATGTTATAACATTTTAACCATAATACGCATTTTTTTCTATTCTCAAATGCCGCGGGCCCCTCGACCCGGGATTTTCTCCAACTATTTGCATAAACCGCACGCATTCTTTACGTGCCCGCCCCGCCCCGCCTCGCCGGACCGGTTGATGTGGGAGGCTGTGCTTCCTCTGACTTTGTTTTTCGTATAATGCCACTCTAACACTTTGTATACTAACAATTTTACCTTATTTAAAAGCGAAATTTGCCCTTTGTATCTTATGTTTATTTGAAATTTTGTTTTATCACGACTTATAAGTCGTGCACGTCATTCCATTTCGAAATTGAACTTCAAATGTCACTTTACCATACGCACAACTATTGTAGAATTGAAGGAAGTTAACAACAATATTTAAACAGTATTTTTAATGGAAAACTTATAAAGATGTAAAATATTTATGACGCCTGAAAATCAAAATAATTATATTCCAACCGAATTTAACATAAAATAAATCAATACCCTAAGCAATACGCGTTTTAATGAAAGTTTTTTACCAATGAAACATTCATTATTTTACTGATAATACACTCGCACGCGAACTTGTTCTCACGCGCTACGACTGTATACCCGATCGTTAATTATCACGTCGTCGTTTGTACCTCACGTTATTTTCAGCGCCGGCTCTCTCACGATAATCTCCGGTTAAGTCTTGTGATACGTTGACTCGCCTTCGGCTCTCTGAAACGGCTAGTTTACGATGTTTGTGTTGTTACACCTTAAAAATCTAAACCGGAGGCCACGACGGCATTAAACCTGTCATCACAAGATAACGAGAGATTATTATCTTCATTGAGAGCGTGTATATGGCAGCCGATCGGAGTCAGCTATCTCGTGCCCGACAATAGTCCGACTCTCTCCGGGCCAACAATGGTTTTCGTTATACGGCACGGGCGCTTCGACTGCGGGTGATGAAGTGACCATGAGTGCCGTTATCGAATTATAAAACGTGCCATAGATGCAACCGTTTTCCTTCTAGCGGTCATATTGTAAAGTACGTAGTTTGGTTAATGTCGTTTTACCTTCACAGCGGCTGTTCTGAATGACTTTCTCGCTTGTATTAAACGTAAACGTAAGCGAGAAATTCCCTTTTTTTTCATAGATTCGTCCAAGTGAATTAATTTATGCATATGCATTTTTCGTTACGAAATTTATGGAAAATAATATTAATTCGAGCGCATATTCATAATCGTAATATTGATTAAATCATCGACATACTATTCAATTATAGACTATAAGTACCCACTTGTGTCGAAATTTTAGGTACGTGTAACCAACAACAAAATTATGTATTCCCTACGAATAGATACATTGAGGCCGTTGAAGTACGCTATTAAGTCCAAAACAGGAATGTGTAGAAAATTAGGAAATTTATTGTAAATTCTAGGCTCGTTTGTTAATATTCCCGCCTCATTATTTGGATATTACTTGCCATGTAGGCTCGCTTTTGTAAATCGACGCGTTCACCGTATTGTGGTTGCTTAAACAATCGTCGAGCATTATTTTAACAGTCGAGCTCTTGGGTATGAAACATTTCTACGTGAAATTAAAAGTTAATAAAAAAAAATCGGAATTCATTTCAATTACCAAACGATCAATTTGATATAGAATTTGAAATAACACATCGATTTTATGAAACTAAAATTTTAACGGTTACCGATATACCTCACGATTAAATGGAGCCATATTTAAAAAAAAAACATATTACTCCCGAATCATAAGCTTCACGGCGTACTTAACGTATCGATGTGCAAGCATCAGCGTCGGACGCGCGTTCCCCTGATGCGCGTGAATCGCCGACTAACTCCCCTCGACGCGGCCGCCTCCGCGCGGGCTCGTCCCCGACGTCCGTTCTCGGGCAGCGGCGGCAATTAGAAGGCCGTCTCTTACAAATTCTTATCATTAATCAGTCGTTTATTAATCTCCGGCCGCTTTCTTTGCGGGACAATCGCTCTCGGACCGTCCGTATAAAGCGGAAGTCATCGTGGATAATTTGAAATAGTAAGTTACGTATTGTATACGACTTCAAAATGTCTATACACGAAACGATATGTCTAAGTTTTAAAACGGTGTAGATTATGAATTCTTTCATTACAAGCGGTCGCTTTCTTTAAATATGGATCGCCTACGGAACATGATAAACCGACTCCGATGTATTACATGTAGGGAACACAGAAAGTTTCTGAAATGAATGGGAAAAAATTACTGTACTGGTCAAAAATTAATTTATTATTTCTCAAAATGTTCTCCGTTGGCATAAACGCACTTTTTCAGACGATTAACTAATTTTGAAAATATTTGTGCTACTCCTCCCTGGTTACCTCGGAAACATTTTTTCATAATCTTCGACAGCACTTTCGGGTGATGAAAATCGTTAACTGCGTAACAGGTTTTTAATTTTTGCGAACAATAAAAAAGTCACAACTTATATATATAGTTATGAAGAAACGCAATTCGAAAAATTACGTGTGTCCATCACTATCATCGTTCATCATCTTTCATCACATCACTGAGATTGAAGACACTTCATCACACGACCAAACAAAAACCATTGTAGCGTCATCCACAATGTAAAAACGATTGACAGTTAGATGAAACAAATTGTATCTACAAGCAGTCCCATTTTCAAATATTTTTAAATGTTGTTTATGTAAGTGGCCAGTTCCAGAAACTTATAGTGCGCCCCACGTATTAGCAACTGTCCCTTTTAACTGTTATAAGTTACCGTTTTTGTCGATTTTGAAACACTTAACAGTTGAATTATGGAATTCTGAAAACATCTCATTCCTGTAACAAAAAAGAGCTAAGTTTCAGCCTCACTTTTACATACAGTCAAATTTAGGTTTCCTATTGCTGCGTCTAATTCCAGAGTGGTGCTACACCACGGGTAGAGTATCTAAGTTTTTTTTGTAAATCATAATTTGTTAAGTAGAAACAAAATATCTACAGAAAGAAAAGTTTTTTTTTTGTCCCTTTTTAAATATTTAATTCTCATAGTAAATCGGTTTTAAGAAATGTAAATGTTTTTTGTCTTCATATATAATGATGTGTATGATAGATGAAATAATAACGCGAAAAGTGATTAATTATATTGTATATCAAAGAATAGGATGTTCTAGCATTACTGTTTAGTTGTAGTATTATTTTTTTATTCGCCTCTACTCTGTTTTTATTGTTAAGACAGACGATTCATTGTTATACGTCATTTTACGGCATTGTTTATTAATACATATAAGGATAGCAAAAGTATATACTTGACGCACATCAAAATTCGCGATTAATTAAACCCAACCCCACCACCAGCTTGTGGACCTATCGCACTTTATATTTCACATGCAACAGGAGTAATTTTTATATAACGTCAAAAAGTGTATTTCCCAAATGCTTTCCATGTACCGTCAAATACAAAGATGTGGTCGAAGAAAGCGTGAGCTCATTCCACGTTCTAAATCGATATATCAATGCTATAGTATCGTTTGGCTCGCCTTTTTTGTTGACGCAGAACGCCTCGTCGCTGGCAGTCGCATTCTTTCGGGCCGATTCGTTACTTTGGCGGGACAGTAGAAAGTGAAGGTTGCATCTGGTGAGACAGGTATTCAGCCGATTCTGTCTTTCCTCGATATATATATATATATATATATATATGCATATTTCATCCATGGTGGTTGGTAGCGCGTCTGTTAAGGATTTTAATAGTACTCGTAGCACGCTGTGGATGTGATTGTCTGACTTTTCCTGGGATGTGCTGTATTGGCATGAAACGTATGTAGAAATTATCTATTTAATCAATTGGAGATTAAGATAAATAAGAATTTTAACACTTGCTTAGGTGTTCAATATTTGGCAATCCTCTCGAGTCTTGATCGAATTAGTTGGATGAGGTTTCATAGTGGAAGAGCAGATTCGACGAGGATTAGCAGTGAAACGAATGTGCATGCATTTCATGCTGCTTGTCGCTGGCAAGTGTCTAATTATGAATTTACGCGAAGTGATACGTTACACAATAGAATAGTTAACTAATTAAACACATAAATTTCATACCACGCATAAAAACATATCTCAACGTGTTGTTGCATTTTTTTTTTTAATAAAGTTATAGATACAACTTCCATTTATAAATGGCTTTAATATATTATAGAATCGACCTGTTATGCATACATTCATACTCTACCTGTAAGTGAATACTCTTGTCTGTTTTATACAACTACCTTTCACGTAGATGTTTTTTTTTAAACCATATTTCTTGAATTTGCTTGTTTGGTAGAAAAGTTGTACATAGTTCAATAATAATATATGTAATTTAATTTATGTGAAATACAGAATCCCTATTTACTATTTTTCAATTCCGAGTAATGTAATTATCGCACTATTTTGTATTTCCTTCTAATACGATTACATTTTTTCGTTGACGGTACCGACAATTTTCGAATATTCACTAATTTCCAAAAGTGCATTTGCAAATATGATATAAATGCCTTCTAATCATAAATAGTTAGCGTAATGATAACCCAGCGTAGGAAAAACGGGTTTTAATTTCAGTTGTAATCCGCTGATTGCTCTTGAAGTCGTGCATAATGATTTAGCAATTTTCGTTCGATTCAATGTTGGATGAAAACATTATAACAAAAATTCACAAGAGTTATTAAAGAAATAAATTTATTAATTTTTTAATATCAACAAAAGATCCAAGTTCCTCAGAGCGAGTAAGGGCTCCGACCTAAATGCCTCTCTGACGGCAGAGACTATTGCTCTCCAATACAAGACGAATTTTCAGGCATAGGATTGTCTCCTCCGCCACAACTATTGTTTACTATTTATTATCCTATTCCCCATTAAATCATAGTTATTGTAATACTATAGAACGGCATCTTGCAGCTCTTTGTCGTTCGCTTATAAGGCACTGTGTCGCTGTGCCGTTTGGAATGTACATGTCATGATGCGGCATAGGAAGCGAAGAAGCCATAATCGGCCCGTCCGTATGCTGTATCAGACCGGCGCGCGGAAGCCCCGTTCGCGTTGCGTCGGCGACAACTAAATATCGATTATTTTTATCGCAATGCTCCCGAGTCTAATTGGCCGCAATACTGACAGTGTAACTGAGAATAATTACGGTGAGGGAGTGAGACTCCTAGATTAAGGGCGTCGCCTTCGGATCGATCAGTGGCTACCCCGTTCGATCTTGACTACGCGTGAATTGACCTACCAGTTTTTAGTTTAACGCCCGTATGAATAAACGTCGCTCGTACGATGCGCCATATCGAGACGAAATGTGAGAGCGAGACATGTATTATTTTCCATAGCGAAACACTAAAACTGTCTTGGGAGTGGAAAGACACTATCATGATGGGAGGCCGCACTTATAGTACAACGCACGTAACTCTGCCACTCTGAATGACGCAATGCGCAGGTATAACGCTCCCCAACCGTTACTTCTCACCCTCTTTTCTATTTTGCGTCATTGCGACGCTTTCGTTACTAATTTCACAGCAGCAGTTTGTTGCCTTGCTTAGCTCGCTTTATTAGTACGAGCCTCGGTCACGGGAAACCATTCGGTCCATCCGTCGCGGAGCACGTCAAATCGTCAATTTCGGAAGTCGTCACCGTATCGATGACGGCGGGCATCAGCGGCCCCGACTCGCACTAGACCGGCGTGCATGGCCCGCGGTACGAGCCCCTTACCGTTTAGAATAGAAAGGTCGCGGGAACACACCTGCCTCAGCAGTGGAGTGACAAAAACCTAACGCAACGAAGTAGCATTGCTTGAATCAGATAAACTGGCTTTCTGATAACTTTCAAACAATATGTACAATATATCATGCCTTTTCACTTTAAAATGCAGTGAATATTCTTTCGATGAAGAAAACAATGTGTACCTACTGAGAACATTTAGTAACAAAGGATTTTCTAATGAAAAAGACCTGCGACGTTCTGCGTAAGTAAAGGCGCGTGCGATTAATTGGAGCATTTTACGATGGCTTTGGGCACGCGGCTTTAGGCAGAGGTCGACAACCCTCGGGTTCACGATTAGTTGGGAGTTTAATTTACGAGTTTCACTTTGCTGCTCAGAAATTCGTGGAATTTCTACCTGTTGAAATAGTTTTGATCCCACGAAGAAAGCACTAAATTCTGTGGTTGCAACTATTCATCTTTGACAATAATAACAAAACATTATTCAATTATAAGTAGAGTATGTACTATTTGTAAGAATTCTTGGTTTACTATAAATTTGTCGCGCTATTTTGTTTTTGAAACCCAGGAAAACTTCCTCGTTTGTGCTTTTAAGTTTGTTTTTCTTAGTCCGTTTTCGGATTATTCCACAGTATATTGACGTCATGTGTCTCGTCTTAAAAATTGGTCTTTCGACAAGTTGAAAAGTCACAATCCACACGTTACACAACATTCTAGGCGGCTCTTGTACTTAAAAAGTTTAACGACCCCTGACGAAGACACAACACTTTCATTACTCGTCTGTCGCGCCGGCGCACGGCGGCGCTCGAGTACGTCTTTACGACCGGCACTCGCCGGCGAAATGGCGAACCTTCTCTCAGGATAGCCATCTTCTTTCATCCAGTGTCTATACTACATTATGGCATTGCCTCGCAATGTGCGACTGTATAATTTTATATAAGGTATCTACTATCACGAGCTCCACTTCGCCATTCGTGGTGTGATGTCATACTTTTGTTAACATTTTACGCATGACTGTTACATCCAATTATAAATATTCGTGCGGTTTTAATGGTGAACAAATAAAGACAAATAGCTGTACCTACGCGACTCTATTAATATTAAAATGTGAATGTATTTTTTAGTTTGTCCTTTCACGCAGTATTTGGTCAAAGTGGTTTTTGCATAAATGTAGTTTATAAGTCAAAGTTCGACGTAAGTAATTTTTATCCAGGGCAAATGTATGATATTACACATGTATAAGGTCGGGTAAAGAGTTTTTTATTATTTTATATACAAATTCAAGGTAATTTTTCATCATTTTATTTACATTTAATTATGTGTGTGTGTGTGTGTGTGTGTGTGTGTGTGTGTGTGTGTAAGTATATGTATTTATATACATAATCCAATTGCTATAGAAATTTTGGGACTTCTGAACAAAAAGCTGCGACAAGTAGAGATCCGAATTGATGATTTTTCCCGGCGGCAAAAGCTCATAATTAATAATGGCCTTTCAATCCCACCATACAAGTAGCATAACTTATTGCGAGTTAATCTGGGTTTCACTATAGTCTGTGGAGCTCGCTTGCCTTTTGACCATGATCCTTTTCGAACGTTCTCATCGTAGATAATCCATTTTTCATCACCAGTAATCGATCTTTTCAAAAACGGTTCGGTTTCATTACGTTTCAATAGAGTATCGCAATATGTACACTATTCATTAGATTTCTTTCAGTGAACTCGTGTGGGACCCAAATGTCGCGGTTTTTTTTATATCCAACTGCTTCAATTGGGTCAAAACTGTTTTATGGTCAATCTTCAGCTCTTCAGCTATATCTTAAAAACTGATCTTGCTCTACTTTTTTCTAAATGGCATCTTCTTTATCCATAACAGGTTGACCATAACAAGATTCATCTTTGACACCAAAATTACCGTACTGAAAACACTTAAACCAGTTTTGTGCTACTCTTACCGACACTGCATTAGGTCCATAAATGCCATAAGTTTTTTTTCACGGCTTGTGTCGCATTTTTCTCTTTTTTGTAATAAAACTTCAAAACGTATCAAGTTTCTACGTTAGATTCAGTTATTTTGGTAGAAAGAAAAACGATAGAAAAATGGCGGGACACCGTTTTTACTTTTTATTTATCTATTTTTTTTAAATGTCATCTATTTAATGGTATCAAAGCTAGCCACATACAAACAGCACAACCTAAGAGATTTTACTGCAGCTTTATAAAATACGAAAAACCTTTTTCCCCGACCGAATATAATAGATATAGGTACTCATTTTATGACTAACTTGCTTTGATTCGATTCCCGTTTGTAATAAATAATAATTTGTTTTGTACTTAGTAATGACCCATGTGTGTACAAGGTTTTTGCATTAATTACTACTTTTAGTATGTGTATACTGTATAGTTACATTTAAGCATCCATGATCCCTTTGATTACATAATAATTTATAAACGATTAGTTCAGAAATAGACAAAAATCAGTTGATATAGAATACTGTGTTAAGGTATATTATATTGTATACATAAAACCCAACAATTTTATCAAACGATTTATTTATTTATTTTTTAAATAAATATTCTCAATTTGTAGAGTTATTATTTTAAATGCTATTTTAGTGTAATAAAAGCGCGCTGCATACTACACAAGGATAAAATATATATTGACATGTGCATTAGGTATCCTAAATAGAAAGCATCAATTTGAAACGTGTATTAGGGTGTATGTATAGCTTTGCAATCTTTTATATGCATACCAACCGCTACGCAATTGGCTGATCTTTAGAAAACTATTCATATAATATTTACGAAAAATCTTCACTTAAGAGAGCAGTATTCGTGTCAGTCGTCTATTTTTAAGACAATAAACACTTTTACATGTTCATGTAGATAGCCGAAATAAAATAAAAAATAGCACGTATGCATCGCGTGAAACAATACGAAGAAACACGTCCACGGACATCACTATTTTCGTGATCCAGTCACCGCCGATCTAGCGATAGCGCTATTGCGGTTGCGTCAGCGCCCGCCGAGGACCGACTGCTTTATTCTGTGACTTAAAGCTCTTTTGCTGTCCACACTATCCAAAGACGGGATTAGTTGTCCGAGGGCAGTAGTATTAATGTTTATCTAAATGTACGGTCGGCAGATCCCCGTCAGAAACTAGGGTTTTCTTTTTCAATGTAAAAAAGGCAAAGTAAGAAATAAAGTCAAATAGTTACATTTAACATTTTAGAAAAAATGTTATTTTTCTTTTATTTTTTATAATTAGATATAAAATAGTGAATCGTACAAAAATACTCAATAATAAATTAAAAGAGAGAGAAACTCGCATAGAGGGGCATAACGGGTATTCATCATGTTTCGATTTCCAAGCCACCTCCTACACCAGCCGCGTTAAGAAACTTCGTTCCAAAATACGATGGTTGTCTTGATTTATATGAAAAAAAAAACCAAACCAATCATAAGATATAGATAGAGTGCCAACGAAGTTATTTCTATACTGAACCATCTTATTACAGGGTACTTGAAAATATAGAATGGGAAGAATAAGGTGACAAAGAAATGCAAGCGCATCATTGATCTCTATGTACGTCCACGCGAGCCGAGAGTCGTTGATAATGATAAATTCTTGTGTTAATTTGCTGGTAATTCATCACTCCTTACAATTAGATTCGCTATTTTTTCTTCGAATAAACATGTCGCCTTGACTCAATGCGGCTTAAACCTCAGATTGATTCCCGAAGAGGTCGACGGCCTTCGAAGTCAAATATTTTTCATGATTTTTGGCAAACGTTATCAATAAGTATTAAGCACAAGTGATCGTTTCATGCGATGCTAGAACATCTCAAATACAACAATAATCATCGAAACATCTTAAATGCGATATCCTTATAATAATAACATTATCCGCAGTATCCGAATGATGTACCCGCAGTTGAGATGCGAAACGTGCGACGTCTTATAAATAACTTCCGTGAACACAGCCAACTACGAATAAAGTGTACCTATTAATGGAGTGCACACATTGTGCTACCAAGAGCGAACTTGGTGTACCTAATGTCATTATTCCCTTGTTGTACAATAACGTTGTGTCCGAGCATAAACGCCCCCGTGATCGATGCGATATTTGTAAAATTTTCAGTTAATATTTTATCAATTTTATTCGCTATATCATTACATTTATATGAATTTTTAGCGTACATTGTAAGCTTTCCATTTCATGAATATACTCGTAATGAGTACCTCTTACACAGTAGACACGCCTCCTATAATTTAAGTCACAAATTCGGTCATGATTAGGAGTCGACCTCGATATTATCTAGTTCGAAATAACGTATAGTTAAAAAATTTGGTTGCCTGTAAAGTCGGTATACGGGCGAAAGTTTTACGTGACAACGACTTTGAATGGTAAAATCATTTTAATGTGAATATTCATTCGTATAGTAGGAAGAAGGATGAAATAATAGTAACAATTTAAAACATTTATTTATACAAAGAATTATATTTAAAACATTAATTTATACAAAGAATCTCGCACTGAATTTCATATTAACAAAATTTTATTTTTACCTTTACACATACATACGTATTTATATACAAATATACATACAATAACTTGCAATACATTTGCAAGCTATGCATAATTCTCTAGCGCGCGGCAGACCGATCATAGTTGAGTGGGAGAGACGCAGGATTCGGCGGGCCTCTCGTTCGGTGACTCATCGTTACGTTACCGAGCGTTACACTTTTCATAAGTGACTCCCAGCCGCAACCTAATTTAAGACGTTGTCACGTCAAAAAAAAGTGAGCAGCGTGATCGTCGATGTGAATCGAAAGTAGTTCTATTCTATACGTCGATAGGTCTCCTATTCAGTGAAATATTTTTTTCAGATAAACGTTAAAACCTTAAAATGAACCTATTTTACAACTTATCATTATTTTAAATACATGATTCGTAACGAGTAACGCATCAAGCTTAACCGGCAACGACAAAATCTATGATAACTCGTAGAAATATCGCACAAGACGGAACAGCGAGCGCATCCCGGACCTTGTGCCGAAATCGACCATTCCCGGGACCCCGTCTGCCGCCGATGATGAACGCCGTCGGTGAATTATCGGCGGGCGGACGTTATCGCTATCTCGCCGGCCGATACCGAGCGTCCGCCGCGTGTACCCTCGCGTTGTATCGTTCGAAATGTCGATGTAGGAAATGTATCATGAATTTCACTAAAGCCGTACGAATCGAATATATGTATATAGAACATTTGCGATTTTTAAGTATTTTAAGTTTGATAATCGCATTTTTAGTGATTAAAAAAAAATTGTTACGATCTATGGATTTTTTATTACATTTCAAAAACTGAACGATTTTAACAATAAAGGCACATAAAATCGAAAATATGCGTACGAAATTTTGTTTTTCTGATATTTGATTCGATAACCTAGACTATCCGTCATAGCTGGCTTTGGTGTAGACACAACCTGCTGATCCTGCTCCACTTTTATATAAACATTCAAATTTAAAGTTCTCCTCACAGGATATTAATTTGTTAGGCATACTCAGCGAATTTCAATAGTATCTGCATAAGCAAAACAGCTTAGAACGGAAACGATCCATAAATAGTTTTATTTTCGGTTTTACTTATGATGTAAATATCAACCATGTCACAATTTCTGAGCTAATGAACTAGCAGGTACGCGTCTGTGCTGTATCCGTGTATTTATAACCTCCTCAAATTAATTGTTAACCGATCTTGTTATAGGGCCAGTTCAACGATCAGTATATCTATGTATGTTTTTTATTTCCATTACCTCTCTTAATAATGTTTTTTTTGTATCCATTAATTTGTTTTTAAGGATAGTGGCATGTATATTTTGCTTTAGAGTTTTCATATAGGGTTGATGGCTATTTTACGTTTAACGGACACCGTTAGACTATTGACAGTTCGTCAAGCGTTACTTAGCCATCATCAACTCGCTTAAATTATCATCTCCTTTTAACAAAAAAGTCAATTTTAAAATAAAATTTGCATTCCACGTCCTCCTTTTAACGACTGTTAAAAGGAGGACGTGGAACGCAAAATTAATTTTAAAACAAAACTGACTTTTTGTTAAAAGTCAGTTTAAAAGTAACAACGGTGGAAGAGGCCCTTACTCGTATAAAGATACCAGCGGACGGTCGATAGATGCGATACGTTAACAAGAGTGCATGAAAAAATTAAATTCGTTTTAAGCCTTATATTGCTGCATAAATATTTCTCCTCGATTGTTTGTTTGAATGCGTTATGACAGTCTTGTCGCTTCTATAAGATATGCTGAGGCGCATTGTTCAAGGTCGACTCGAGTGTGGAGCGGCGCGCGCAGGTATTTTTTTTATCTCTCTGATAATTTTTGAAAGGGTTTCGCTGTTTTGTGTACTTGTTAACCGACGTTTGTGTTACGAGCGATTATTTTCCAATTCACTAACGAAATACTTGTACTGTTCTAAAACATTTTGTATTCAAGGTAGCGTTTGCCCGAGGTTTGGCGCGTATTACAAACTCTTTTTGAATCCACGTCCTCGTCCCGGCTCCAGTTTCGTTTTCGATTTCGATCTCAGTTTTATTCGGTTCCGACCTCGATGATTTTTTTTTCATGCGAAATAAATAAAGTATCCTCTATGTTTCTCAATAACAAATTAGTGTACCTGATTTGTTATTGAGAAACATACCGAATTATACCAAATTTCATTTTAATGACCGCGAAAACGCATTTCTCCATTTATAGTGTTTTAAGTTGGTTATAAGTTTTATAAGGATACTCGAACTAGATTCAGTTACTATATGTGTACGTACGTGTGAAGCGAAAAACTTTGCTTTTTGGAAATTAATAAATCAATAGGTAGATTTAGCCATTTTCAAATGATGCTCTTACCAAGAAACAGCATTTTATTTTTATTATGTAGATATATTTATTTACTTATCGGCTTTAATAACCTTTATACATTAAATAAATTCATAATTATGCATAGTGAAGTCGAATTAAACCGTATAATACCTGACCACATATTTTTTTTTGTATTTGCATTTTTGTGCATCTAATCTTACTGGCAGATGTCTCAAATCATAATAATTACGTCTAAACATCCACGCATAGTTTCATAGGCAATTACGGATGGATGAGCTATTAATTTCTATCCCTATATTACATGTTTATATTTTGACGCAGTAGAAACAGGTAGAGGATATCTATAACGTTAATATTCAGAAATAAGATTAATTGAATATAAACCTTTTCATCGAATGTAATCATAAAAATAAATAAGTATTAACTATTTTAACTCCGAACATACAACGGAATAATCAAATAAATATATAATTTAACGACGAATACACGGGTGAATGCATTCGAGATGAATCCGTTTAATATTTACATCACAAAAAATACTTGTCATAAATACCATTAAGTATCGATAGAGTAATGATCTACGACAACCGATCGCATATACATACGGCCACGCACACGGCTTGCATGAGAACGCGCGCACTGTGCGGTGCGACAAAGCGCGGCGGCGCGGGCGTTCCGGCCGATGCGCCGCGCGTGCCCCACTTCGCGGGCGCCGCACACGAGCCGGACTATCGGTTTCCTTTGCACTTTCGCTGATTGGATTTCGAGGGATTACAATATGGCAACCATCGGCACGCTGTAAGATCTGATCTGGCCCGCGAGACATTTTGAAAAATTTCGTGTCTCATATCTATCGCTAAAAATTATGAACACTACTTTAAAATGCACTACTTCTTGAACTCGGTCCGCGAACGTATTTGCACACTAAAGCTTGGCCCACAACATGTCAAAGGTCGCCCGTACCTGCTTACTTTAGAGTAACCGTCCACGAAAGTGCCCGCGCCTTCGTACGCCTGGAGTTTTTAAATCCTCTTGTCGCCATCCGAATTCGATAAAATAAAGCCTCGATGTCGCTCCGAGCTTGACGCAATATTGCCGTTCAAAGCTCGTGCAAAACCGTCCCTTAACCCATTTGGTCATCCACTCATCCGGCCATCCGACCTACCGGCCATGCGCTCATAAACCCCTTTGGTCATTCATCCATCCGAACGTCAACCCATTCGATTATCTGAGCTTTATCTCGATACATCACTAAAAACCACATCCACATTTTTTGAAATTGTGGAGATGGGCGAATACGGACGCACACATAAAATTTCTACTCGCGATTTTATAGTAAGTACTGATAATGTTGAAAAAATTTAATGTCATAGAAAATTTATATGCGAAGGGGATATAAGTAAAATTTTCGCTTCGTAATTTTCACAACTAGAAAATAAATTAAATTATGAAAATGTGTCCACAATTTTTTTTAATAAAGTAAAATCCGTTAAAAAGCGTTTATTACTTTTAAACATCAATTTTCTGAAATTTCGATAAATAAACGAATTAAGTAACCAAAAGTGACTCAGAGAGCCTTTAAACCGGAACACATATGGAATTACATCATGATCACGGGCGATTTGACCAATAGCGCTTAAGCAAGACCGTTCCCTCTGCCACAGCACGTCAAGACGTCGGCGCCGCATCCGTAGATAACGGTCACCGGCAGCTCCGGCCCGTACTGCAGCCTCTCGACCTGAAACGTATTATCGGAGGATGCGCTTCAGCTGTGCTGTGATTAAAACCCGGCGCAACGACAACGAAAATAATATAAATAACATATATATTATTTTTTCCCGAATTCGTCTCGCATAGATTGCTATATTAAAATTTTCAAGTGCGATAACAAGAAATATAAGAGATATCTGTGTATGGGATTGGTGTAGCCATAATCGTTATGTAGCTGACTTCCTATTGCTCAAATATCTGCATTAGTGAATTTATTTATAACTTAATCATATTTGTGAAAATGGCGGAAATTAATTTCTATCCCTCATTCTTCACTTACTTTTATCTGCTGGCTTAACTTCTATTTTATATCAATACTACTTTTGTTCCTGTTAACTAGAAAATAATAATATACTTGTAAGACTTTTTTGATAGCTCGAGCTATTCGCACTCGTATTCATTCCTGTCGTTGAATTTGTGATCGGAATATCGAATTATAGTTCTGAGCACTGGATTTCAAATATTGATTCAGTACATATTATCAACCCAAAGGCCATAGAAATTCATTGCGTGACGATGAGAAATTCAATTTCTTCGCCATTTATACCCTAACAATTGATGTAAACCCATCGAATTCCAATTATGGATTCTAGTGTTTTCTAGTAATTTCATGGATCAGGTTATAAAATACAACTCATATAATTATTTGGAAAAAAATGTTTATTTGGCGCATGCCGCCTGCCCGTGTCATTTACTCTATTAGTATTATTTCTTTTTTATTATCTGGCAATATTAAATAATCCTGTCTTTTAAGAGTTCATAAAATAAAATGTATCTTATGCAACCAAAAGTTAACTGTTTAACAGAAAAATTGTTATTCGAATCTAATCTAGGTATATTACTATACTCCGTCATAGTTAAGGCACAAATTTTATGACGGTGAATCGATGATACCACCTTTAAAACACGTTGCTCAGCGTGCCGATTAGGGGGTACTCATCTACAAAAACTCATGTCCAGATGTTGATTACATTCATTATTTATATACGTTTTATTGTCATATATAACTAGTTTAAATTATCGAGCGAAAGACAGTTTTATAACATTACAAAAAAAAACCTTTGTTAGAAATGAGAGCGGGGCGTTATCGACTTGTCTTTTACAGTGGGAGGATCAGAAAAGGATCGCCCTCTGTTCTTCTGTGCGTTCACGTACTTAAAGATAATTGCTGTTAGCCGAACAAGCTACAAAAACAATTTTTTTGATGTGATTATATTCGATTACATAACTAAACATAAATAAATGTTCCAAATCGACGATTTAAAAAAAAAAAAATTAAGTATCAAGTTCATTTTTGTCACTAAAAGCATGCCTCATATTTTAGCATAATAATTTTAACAAAATATCTAACACCTTCTCTCTTGCCTGATTTCGTGTAGGACTTCTGATTCCAGTCGTGAATTAAAAGCGTGTCGCATGATACTACTAATATCGTCGTTGTGTAGTCATCGTCATCACAGAGTGTATCATGACAATCAAATATAACTGCAGATCAATTCTGTAAGCTTCAAACAATTGGGTCGGCATGGTTATGACGTCAAAATTTGGTCAACAGAGGGCGTGCAGCGGCAACCCTTCTTACTCATACCTAATAATTTACAATATAAAATTTTTATTCAATGTAAAATTATTGTATAATAAATAAGAATGTGAGATACGAAAAGGAATTAACAAATAAACTAAAGTTATATAAATAAAATCAACGCAAATTAGACGAATGTAATCTACCTCGAAATGTAGTTGTATATTTTTAATCCAATATAGGAACAAAGACAAATTTTGATACGGTTTTCAATATTCAATTACAACGTTTTCAGATATGACATTTGTCTTGAATGACGACTTTCATCATGAATTTTGCATTACATTACTATGACGAACTTTTGTGGGCACATTGAAATTTTCATATTTTTTTACCATAAGCCTAAAAAACAATGAACATCGTTTAGACAACCAGCTTTGTCCTGGAGCACAATAACTGTGAAGAACGAACTTTTTCTTTTAACCTGACTTCTACAATCCGACGAAATTCCTCACGTAATTTTGACACCGTATCGATGCCGACCGATTCGCCGTAAGTTTACAGAATTGGTCTGCTGCGAGTCGCATATCGGAACGCGTGGGCCGCGTGCGGCGATGAACACGCCCTTGGTCCTCTCGCGGCCCGATGCCGCAGTCGTGTAGCCCTTTCTACTGTGACCCGCGATATTCACCACTCTGTGGTCTGTTTGTAGTGATTCGATTGCGTGACGGTTATTTAAGACATGAATGTGCGATCCGAGCTATTGCTGACGGTTGTTTTTGTGTATGGCAAATACGTTATTCGCGTACATTATATTAGCGTATTGATTTAATAGCATAACGAGTGAATTATCAAATCCTTGCAAAGGAAATTGTACAAAAGGTAATGTTTTGTTAATGCAAATTGTATACTTTCTTCGTTATTTAGTTTTATTTCGAACCTCACAAAATGTCTATTGCATTGTTTTGATTTAACATCTGACTCCTGTTTATATTAACAGAAGTCGGATATTCAAATCGGCCGAGCAGCGGCAACGTTTTCCTAATAAACTAAATGCGGAAAGCTTTAATAGTTTATTTTAAGATCGACAACTTTTAACGGCTGTTTTACTGCAAAATTTATTGCCCACGTCTCGTAAAGTATCGTATAATCAACAAAAAGTTGTTTTTTCAGGGTTCCACACTCAAAGGGTGACAATGGGGAAACTTATTAATTAAGTTTGTATCATTTGTCCGTCCTTTGGTCTGTCATGTTACTTTCGAAGAGCTGTATCGTTCGAATTATAATAGGTAGCCTATTAAAGCTACTTATGATGTCCACACTATTTTTATTATAATGGAGGACATTCTAATAAATAATGAATATCATAAAAAGTTTAACAATTAAAGAGAAGGGTTCCCATACAAGAAATGTGATTTTTCTAATTTTTTTAATTTTTGTTATAATTCTATCGTAACATGCAACTGTTAAACTGGGTGTTTAGTACAAACTCTAAAATGAAACACCTAATAATGAATATTGATCAAGTGGAAGTTGTGTTCTTGTTAAGAATCCCAGGCTAAATATTTTTTTTAATACATAACACAAATAATTATATTTTTTGGGTGGTGCAGAACCCTCAGTTAGCGAATCGGACTCGCCCAAGCTGCGTACTACAAAAACGCAAAAGGAAAAGTATTCACTCTATTCGATGGTCATTGAATGTTTTACACAATTTATAGCTTCTTAATAGGTCGATATTATTATTGAGATTGAGGACTGAGAAAAAAGAAATCAAAACTTATACTCCTTCTGTTTTGCAATACTTCAACTGTATCTGTCGCGACTATCGCACGAATGTAAACACGAGACCTAAGCTTTCGATTCGCAAGCTCCGTGTTCTCCCGCCGGTATGTATAGAACGGCAAAGGCTATGCCGGTCTCGACTTACAACGTGTTTATATAGTTTATAGTGTCCGACGTTAACCCTTCGCCCGGCGGCCGTTTCGCGCCGACGCACGAGGGGCCGTAAAAGCGGACGGGCCGTTAGCCGCGAGAGCGCCTCCGTAACGAGGGTCGACGCCGCCCGCCCGCCGGAGCCCGAACCGCCCTGAAATAGACGCGTCCGCTCGCCCGATCGGTTTATACGAGTCGCGTCGGGCGGCGCACGTCCGCCGGGCCGACGCCCCGGCCTGCCGGACGAGTGGACGGCGTCTCTGATGTGCCGATCGTTGTTTCCAAACTTGAGACATTTCTTAGAAAGAAAAGTTATAGTCTTAAGAGGTGCGTTGTCATGGGCAGTAGTATGGTTCTGTACGATTCTGTACAACTTTATGTTGAAGGGGGGAATTCGCGTCAAAAACGGGTTCGGAAACCTCTTCACAAACTTACTACATAAGCTCCAAAAAAAACTCATTCTTAGAAATATTTTTTTGGAATTCATACTTTGATTACAAGCGGGACTATAATTCAAACACAAGAATCTAGACTTCGAATTTACATTCAAACTGCTCTCTTTTTGAATTATTTACCTAGTGACTATAGTATTGAACAATAATAGATTGAAACGTTTTCGTTGTAATCAAATTCTGATTACTATGATACGTTCATAATAGTTAATTAAAAATTTGATTTGAAAATACAATCGAAATACACTTCAAAGTTCTAAATTGCATAAATATATCATATTAAAGATTCTTAAATAACTGATAATTGAAAGTGAGGCCGCCTTTAAAAAAAAAAACAACAAAAGATTGTAAAGGTCATAATTTTATAAACAATCGATAAATTTCTTCCCAGGCTTAGGACTAAGAGAAAATCACCAGACTCGGCAGTCTGCCAGATTATTTTTAAAGTGTTTTACACCCAATTAATAAATAGGAAGTAATTATAAAATGCATGAGTATCTTAGAAGATATTAAAGAAAACATACGAAGATCGACTTCCCTCCCTTTTCTACCAAACTGCAATACTTAAAATTCAAATAAATAATACATAATGTGAAGCTTAATTTTGAGAAGATTTTTAATTTCCATTAATTATCGAAAATACTCCATTTGTAGTATGCAACGCTCTCACGCGACTCCGAATCGCACTTGACCGGTTTTTTTTTTTAAGGAAAGTCATTACAAATACAAAACGAACGACAACGAAACCGGATGCAAATCACAAACAAAATGATCGAATTATATAACTACATTTAAGAAGGCGGTAGCGCTCGAGCCAAGCAATCCGAAACGGTCCCCTGCAGCGCTAGCGATGCAGTTGCACATTCGCCTGAACAAAAAACTGCACACATAATACGTAACGGAGTGGCGGGCGCGCACACCACGTACCCACGGCCGCGTTCACTTTTGATTGGCACCGTGTCACCGCGCGAGCGGGATTCGCGGAAGGTGACATCACCCACTGCCGCATAATGTAATAATAATTTGAATCGATTCTGGGGCCTATTTGTGTATATAGTATCTCATATTTATGTGTAGTATCACGTCACATTCTGTATATAGTAAGTGGACGATTACTCATAACTCGGTGCAGTTCTGTTTCGAATTTGATACCGAAGGTGACATCGAGAGATATTTATTAGTTTATCAGAATACAGCAAAAAGAAGGCATACTCACGCGGTACAGGATTCTTATATGATAAAATCTAGTTCGTATCGTTAGGAGTGAACAATTTAAGGAGTTAGGGATTGTAAAATCCAGTTTTTAGCATTTCTTGGCCAAAGGATAAAATCGTGACGGGAAAGACTATATATAGATTGCTGCTACTGAAAACACTCCAGTCCATAGAGTGCGCGAAAAACGTTCATACTTCATACGTCACATTATGAATAATGATATGAAAACCTACCCCTATTTTTTTATTTTGTGATTTCATTACAAAACTAAACTAGAATTTATCAGAACCTTTGAAAAAAAGCTACTACTTTTAAGGCTGTGTGTGATTATACGGAAGTACGAATACCGAACTCTCACCGTAATGACTCCGGTTTGATGTTTTTGAAATTAGTATTCTAAGAATAAAACGGCGTTATTCAAATCTAAACACATGCCGCGAGCACATCTACAGTTGTGTACAGCAGGGCTATGGTAGGGGATGCCACAAAGGAAACTATCAGAGGCGCACGAGCCGAATGCGAACGACGGGCTTTGTAATATGAGTCACGCGCATGCGCGCCGGCCGAGCCGAAGACCTCGGCTTAACTGGCGGTGCCTCGGTATATCGATAATTTGCTACAGACGGAATAGGTTGTAGAGAAATGTTATTCCACGTCCAACCACAACAAAATTTGAATTCAAGAAAACTCTCAGAATACCCCTTAATTATTATAATTATAATAAGTAGCAGAAAAAATAATACTAAATGTGAACCATCAAAATTAATTATAAAACGAATATTTGCCGTTATCCTTAAAAATGTCATGTACCTGTAATTTTTTATTGCATTTTTCATGATAGGTATATAAAAACAACTATTGCTTAACATATTAAACTCCTATCGATACATTACTCATAGAAGTGACTATATCCGCATCGTATAGATTAGAACGATAATGCATGTGTATGTACATATTGTTATTTAGCTGATAATTCGCATTACGAGTACCGTGAGCGCTCCGCTGATAAACGTCTTTCTTAGAAACAGTACCTACTCATACCGGACGAGTTTAGGTATTCCTGGAAGTGAAATCGCAGGTATTTACACTTTTCAATTTAGTATAATATATATGTAAGTAAACAAGAACGTGCAAGTGAAATTATTGTATTTCAAAAATATACCTGAAAATCCTAATTACGTTATACTCTTTAATAATATTTGCGAAAAACTACAAACTGATCCTGAAGTAATTACTACGAGCAATCCCAGCGATGTGATAGGCGCGCCGCCCGAAACCAGTCACCGTCTGCGTACGCGCAACCCACTCTTCAATGGGCATAGATCTGATAGGGTTGTTAGATTCACAATTAGTATTTTTTCATATATACTGCTGTAATAAAATTACTATCTAATTAATAATTCGTTTTTCAGTTGGCATTATCTAAAAACTTACATATGTTACTCATATTTGTTATTTTACATCTAATGCATTATTAGGTGTAAAATAACTTTAGGATTTGATCTAAATGTATTTATATTTTAGGGTTTTATTTTATTAGTATTTATATTTTAAATTATACGCTAATGACGTTATAGTCGAGATAAAACTACAAAAATTCAAATAGTATAAACCTATTGTTTATGCTATTTATATTTTTTATGCGTTTTCAATTACTCCTATTTATGATTTCAAAACATTTTTATTGTGTTTGCTGCAAAACGTTAATACGAAAACAATCATATCCTGTCATTTAAGATTCTGTCGGTAAGCACATTTTGCAATTTGGGCAACCCTACGTGCCACGGGCAAAGACATCGATTACAAACAGCATTTACATAACGCTACGTCGAACGCCTGTAATAGCGTGCGCGCCGTTATACAGATTATTAGCGGATATTAAAAATAATATGTACAGTTAAGTCAAACATTGTGTTTGTGTACCGCGTACATTGAGTGTGATCTTTTTTTCATAACTGTTAGTCTTATAACTTCGTATGCTGTCGTATCAAAATCAACCCATATGTGTCCACTTACATAAATTTAATATACATGTGACTACAAAGCAATACTGAAATAAATGGGACGTTATGATTTGCCAGGTTCTATCAATAAAATCATCGTGTTGCCTCGTGTTTTTAGTTCTCAACTACAGAAGTACAACCTCCGACAATAATCTATCAGACTGAAAGGGTTGAGCACATCACGCTATTTCAATGCGAGATGGAGACTATTTACAGACACCATTCCTATTTATTAGAATCTCACAATTCTCCAGCAGTCAAAATCTCAACCATTACCCTTTTATTCAGAGTATATTTATCTCTATGAGCCGTCTCGCCGCCTCCACCTCCCCACTCGCGCCTAGCGCTATCGGCTAGCTGTCGCCCGCAGCTCCGTCCGCGTGGACATGGAATGCATTGTGGGATTTTTTGCACAGCTTTCTCTCCTGCTTCCTGTCTTAATCCCTTCCCTCTGCCGTTATTTGAGTTTTACTATAATGTTCACCGATGTATATTATTACGCAATAAATAAGTAATTGAAACGGTACCCCAGTTTAGCAATAGATTTTTAGAAATGTATTTTTTTTATTATCATATTAAAAACCTTTGTTATTGTAATGTAAAAGAATTTTTTTTTCTCTAGTACAACTGTAGTCTCTATTAAACGAAAAAAGCTTATCTAATTCGGTTCTTAATTTTGCTTGTTGTTAAAACAAACAAGTTAAATTTTCAAATCCGTAATTTGTCGAATGCAACCCCATATTTGATAAAATGTTTCCAATGTATAGACACCGGTGTTACAATTTTGTAATATATACCAATAATTAAGTGTTTGAGCGACTTAAAAAAAAGGAGATTCTTAATTCCAATGTATTTTTTTAATGTTGTTACCAGCTAAAAGAAGACATACAATTAAGAGAAAAGCAATTTATTTATTTTTATTAACTTCAGTTTTCTATATTCTCTTCAATAAGAAATAACCAAAAATAACATCTATAAACATGAATACAAAAAGTATACCGAGATTCAACCACGTCTGGCACCGATTCCTAAACAACAAATTTTATTTTAATAGGTCTTTGAAAGCGGTTCTTTTTATTATGCGAGGTGATTTTTATCATAAGATTTAAGCTTAAAAAATGCATTATAATAGATCCAATACTTCATGGGTGATCTTCGAACAGTCAAACAGGCAGACAAACATTTAAAATCGGCGATCTGGAACCGGGGACGTTTAAACATCCCTTCTATTGCGGTGGCCCAATGCTGTGACGACGCCACGCTAGACCGGGTGACGTTCTTGTCCCTCGGTTAAGAAGACCGCCAAATCACAACTTGCCGAGTTCGAGTCTGGCCACCGGCGAATTGATTGATGAGGTTCTAACTTGAATGAATTGAAAACATTTGCACCGTACCTCAGGTACCACGTTGCGCAATCGATCCCAGGACATTATCGCTAGCGTGACGGGTCAAATCCGAAGCCCTTCAATATGAAGAAAAAAGTCACAAACGGAATCATTTCATTCTCTGACGGTATTTATTCAAATCGAAAAAACACCATGGACGCTGGCCAGTGCGCTGTATAGAACCTCCTTTTGTTCCGATGACCCTTTGTTATCATTCGACGCGGTGCAATTTCAATGTGAAAGCCGCTTTAATTGTTTAAAAAATAATTTACGCAAGGCGGGAGAACAAACGGGCCTGAATGGTGTTAGTGTCTTATCACAACGGATAGACCGTTCGTTGCTAGTTCCAAGTTACCGTATTGTAAGCAGATGAATCCGTGTACTATGTAAATTGATTACGATTTTTTTATATTCATTAATCTGTAATATCGTGCATCCTGGTACGGGTTTGCTTACCTACACGATTATATTTAAAAGCGCATTGCAAAATAACTAAGTGTATAACTAAAATTAAAGGATGTCGCGGACAATGCGGTAATATTATTGACTAAAAAAGGTTTGTAGGCTGCTTCTGTCGGTGTCGATACATGCACCAAATTAAAAAGTACCAAGAATAAGAGTTTGAAAATACAATTGCCCATTTTTCAGCGAGTATCTGTGTCTCTAACGAGAACATTGTTGTTTAGTTTTTTTTTTTTATATATATAGCATAGTCAAGAGGCAAACGAGCAGGGAAGCCGTCAGGGAATAGCAACTCATGCACAACACCTGAAAAGTCTCCAGTGCGTTTCCGGCCTTTTATGAGGGAATAGGATATCTAAAGGAGAGGAATCTGGAAGGGCGAGAGTGGGCTACCGGAACTCTCACTCACTAGACGAAATGAAACAGTGAAAGCTGCTACTTGACGTTGTTATTTTGCGAGAATGTTTAATTGCACCACTCGCATCGGCCCATTTTTGTATTGTAGCCAAGATGGCAACAGTATGACTACCATAGTAATTTGATTTGTGAATCACTAATAATCTGCTCGACCCTTGGGCTTTACTAACATTTCTAATGAAAGTTTAATAGTTTGTGAACACCGTATCAGCTTCAATAATATATCTAATGAAAATGTGTTCGATGTCCGGAGCTGTACGCTGGATGCATTAATCAGGTAACAGTATGTGTTTTCTGCATATTAATAATTGTTCCCGAATACAACGGAAGGAGAAAAAGGCGTATATATCGTCGTAGCGGAAACTGCGCGTACGCCGCGCTATTGCCCGTCTCGCCTTTGCCGGAAACGTACGTATTAAATAAATAATATTAAGTGATGCCCTGCGGTAAATGGCGGCTGACAAGACTATATAATTTTTGCGACCATCTGCACGCGTGGATGCAATAAATTATTCAATCATCGTTCAATCGATTCCCCATTCAACAAGTACCGAATAAACAGTATAAGTATCTAACTATATTATTTACTAAGATAGTGTGTGAAATAGTACAATACAATTACAAAGCTTAATATCATTACGGCTTTGAATTTATTGAAAATTGACAATTTATTAAATTTTGAAAGGAAAACAAGATTTTCCTGTTAATTTTTCCCGGCACGTGATTTTCGTAGAAATTCTCTAGACTATGAGCGTTAGTCATTCTTAAGCGATATGTGACTGCAATTGATAATACACTCGGATATAGTGTTTGAATAATCCTATTATTATTTTAAATCTTTAGAATAAATGAACCTTTAACTTTGAAATTATATTTCTAACTAACTAAACTAAATATTTCTAGTATTCCTGTTTTACAGTCACCAAATTTAACGTGACATCGCTCACTTCTAATTGTTAACTCATATAAATGTTTTTGAGGAGGTGGTTTCAGCGGAAACATTATTTGCCAAAGCATTATTTGACCGCTCCTTATTAAATAAACACTATATACTGTACTCCGGGTTCCGCAAGTTAATGACGTCACGTGAACCAAAAACTCTACCTACTCTGCTTTTGTATTCAGTACGCAATAACCGCGTGAGGCGTAACAAATTATCAACTACCATATGCGAACAAGCTAATATTAATTCACAATATAATAATCCCTAAATTACAATTAGATCGGGGAAGGTTAAATGTAT
This sequence comes from Eumeta japonica, assembly GCA_005406025.1. Taxonomy (NCBI): domain Eukaryota; kingdom Metazoa; phylum Arthropoda; class Insecta; order Lepidoptera; family Psychidae; genus Eumeta; species Eumeta japonica. Next base: position 181,822 of record BGZK01001228.1, read on the forward strand.
GATTTCAGGACGTTTAGTGAAATATAAATGATTTTCCAACAATCCTTTATCGTAAAGGAGTTTGTCAAACATCAGTCTAATATATATTTCAGCAGTGGTGTAAACTAGTAACTCTATAATAATGAATTTGTGTCGACCTACTTATTCAGCTATTAGGTATCGTCTTGTGAAACTGCGCTCTGTGACTTATTTATAATCTACCATATAAGATGATATAATTATGACCTTTAGAAGGCAGTAGATAAACATATTATTTCTGAAGAAAGCTTTTTCGGGTTCCGAGCCAAAATGGCAAAAACTATAAAATGTAGTATGTTTTTGGGGGGGGCAATCCATACATGTAACGTGTGGCACATATTTCTACAGTTCTTTTAAAAACTTAAAACTACTAAAGTTTCTAAGCAATTTTTTATTAAGTCAATATTTTTGGAATAATCGCTCCGAAAATAGCGTAAATTGTGTAACCTCCCACCCTATCCTTTATTTTTTAAAACCGTATATCCAAAAATATGAAAAAAACTTACAAAGGTAACGCCTAGTAAATTTTCTCAACGAAAATTATTTTAAACATGATAGGATATACCGTTGTTGAATTATTGCCGGAAAACGGCGCTTCTCAACAAAAGGACGTAAGTACCGTGAAGATACGCTCTTTTGCTGATGCACTTTAGATTAAATTAGTTTTATAGTAATAGTCCACATATCTATTTATTTTTCAAGTTATAGGCGTCTTAAGGGGTTATAACTATTCTGTGCAAGGAGAATGGATAGTTTTTTCCATTTGCTGTTTATTTCTTTGTAATGACGGTTACGGGACCCTATACTCAGCATAATCCGACATGCTCTTGGCCAGTTTTTTTTTTAATATATTTATAGTATCTATTTCTTAAACATTTTCCTTCATACTATATAAATTAAAACCTCATTGAATTTAAATAAACTAAGTGAATCTCCAATTAATAAAAAAAACATTAAATTGAAACGACAAATATCTAACCCAAGGATTAAGTAGGTAATCCTGTATATGTATACATGCTTTAATCCTCGTCTCTAAGTCACGTGAGACGTTTTGTTCACAGAATGTAAGTGACGTGCTTTATAGAGCGGTCACATCTGTGACCGATCAACGACAACATAATTGATTATTCCCCGTACCTAATGGTCCTACTGACATCTGAATAAATACAAATAGTGACTTGTCCGTCGGTTAAATCTTGTGCGGCGGCGAATGTCACGTATTTCATATCGCGCCAAACGGCTTCCCGAGAGCCCCTTATTGTTTGTGCACCCTCGACACGATGTCCGATAGTGGCGAACCGCTCTCGTGGGCGAGCGCGCGCCCGCCGGCATTCGCCCGTAGCCAACGACCTCTTGTGACCGTCTCGAAACTAGTTTCCTCCTCGCTTGCCGCAGTTTCGTCAGGGTGGCCGTTCGGTAATGTAACTGAAAATGCCGGAAAATGTTCATGAAGTTTGTTAGATAACGAAGCTTCTCAATTGTATGGGATTGTAACTGATTCACTCGTATGACATACTCGGAATGCTTTTTAAATTACTAACTCTTGTTATTGCGTTTTTTGTTTTTTTTTTTTTTTAACGGGGTTGAATTATTGATAACGAAAAGTTTTTGCGATTGCCATAAAAGTTATTAAAAACAAAATACGGTCTCTGTTTTATAAAAATTAGTAAATCGATCTATAAGACCAGCTATTTTTTTTTTTTGTAAGACTGGCCACCCTACCCTGACTTTACAAAGGAAATTGTTTGCAAAATTCGCCGACAAACTCTTCCCGATTTCACTTATGAAAGTTCTACACTCCTATTTGAAATACCACACCTACGGCACAAAGCGCGGGGACTCATTGTTTATAAGTTCAGTGATTATTCAGGTTTTAATTGTGAAAACTTAATCTTCCAGCCATTGTAAATAATAAATTGCGCATTATTACGCAGCACTAGGCTTAATATTTTTTAGATCACCACACCCATAATGCTATAAAGGAAACCATGAAGATGAGTTTTCGGTATCTGCGTGTTGTGATTATCTCCGTAAATTATCTTGTTATTATATTTCATATTCTGGTTGTTGTAAAACTCATTTGTTCGCATCCACTCTGTAATTACATTTTCCTTTTAAATAAAATATGGTCAATTTATGAACTCTATTTTTTCTTTAATAAATAACAATCTATTAAATATCTATTAACCGCACATAATAAATCATGATGAAGTTATACTTCCTAATATAACAACAATTTATCATTATACCTTTATCTTTTATATTGTGGTAATTATTATCGAGCACTATGTTATGTCTGAAGATAAATGTATATAATCATATTTATTTATATAGCGTAAGCTCGTATAAGCATTATGACAATACTTAACGTATTCAATTATTTAATGAAATTTATTATTGTTTAGTATAAACAGAAAATTTCAATATAATTAAGTGTGCTAAATAAATAATGGCTATTGATAACATAATTTTTTTTGCGTTTTCGTTTGGTCCGCAACAAAAAATACATGTAAGTGAAATTGCCCTGAGTTGCTTTCTCGAGTTTTGGCGGAGGCAATGCCACCGAAAAAATTCTAGATATGTACATATATATATAACAAATGTTTCACGCTGGGTTTTTTACACCTTATTAAATTACAGTGAAAATAGAATTCTAGGTAAAAAAAATCATAAATTTATTTTTTCAATATGTCTAATTACAATATCATAAGACCTTAAAATCTATAAAGAAAATACCTTTAGCGCATGTGTTGGATGACAAATGTCAATCACAATGTAATGTAATGCTTCTTCATTTACTAGTCCACATACTATTTTTTTTTTCATTTGTCTAGATGCTATTCCTTTTATCCACCATATTGATACCTACCTCACAGTGCTGTAAATATTAATCTCAAAATAAGTATCGTACAACCGTAAACGTCACCCGATTGTGTTTCTTTGATTTGCTTAAAACGACCTAACCCGGTGAATGCCGTACTTCTTATTTGTGAAACATATCTTTTCAATATTGTACATTCAGTATATTAACTCGGGGAAAAAGATTTTTCGTATTTTATAAAAAGTTGCAGTAATTTTTTTTTAGTTATGCTATTTGTATCTGACTAATTCCGATACCGTGAAACAGATGACATCTAAAAAAAGTAAACATAGTGTGTGTCTCATTTTTCTATTGATTTTATGTCCACCAAAATGAGTGAATCTAACTTAGAAATATGATGTATTATTATCTAGATATTTTGTATTAATGTAATACGAAATCGATGACATTTTGGAAAAAGTAGAGCAAGATCGGCATATTAATTCTTAAGATATAGCGGAAGAGCTGGACATTGACCATGAAATAGTTTTGTCTCATTTGAAAAAAGCTGGATATACAAAAAAAAAGCGCGACATTTGGGTCCCACACGAGCTCATTGAAAGAAATCTAATAAATCGTGTACTAACTTGCGATACTCTATTGAAACGTAATGAAATTAAATCGTTTTTTGAAAAGATTGATTACTGGTAATGAAAAATGACACTACGACATGAACATGCGAAAAAAATCGTGGTCAGAAAGTAAGCAAGCTCCAAAAAACCCGTCTTACGCAATAAGTTATGCTACGTGTATGGTGGGATTGGAAGGCCATTATTAATTATGAGCTTTTACCGCCGGGAAAAACCATCAATTCGGATCTCTACTGCCGACAGCTGATGAGACTCAAGCAAGAAGTAGAGGAAAAACGGCAGAAATTGACCAACAGAAAGGATGTAGTTTTTCACCATGATAACACCAGACCACACGCATTTTAGCAACTCAACAAATGTTTTGAGAGTTTGGTTGGAAAGTGATAATGCATCCCCCATATAGACCTGACTTTGCATCCTCAGATTTTCACCTGTTTCAGTCTCTTCAGAATTCTTTAGGCAGTGTTCGGTTAACGTCAAGAGAGAACTTTCAAAACTACTTCGTCTCAGTTTTTTTTGTCGGAAGTTCCTAAATTTTTACAGCAATGTGATTATGTCACTTTCTACAAATTGGCAACAAGTTGAACAAATTGGCACATATACATTATAATTAAATGTAAATAAAATATAATGAAAAATTATCTTGAATTATATATAGAATTCGAAAAAAGTTTCCCCCGATCTTATATAGAAAGATATAGATTATGGAGTGCAAAAATACTTGCTTGGCCCCCATTGTCATAACATGCAAACTATAAACGATGTTTCATATTATTATTTATTTTACTGTAATTTTAAATCAAAATGATTATGTTTTATTGTATTATTATTACGCAAATATTAATTGATCTAATTTCATTTTAATAATATACATTTCTAAAATCAAAACGACTTAAGTTTTTATATAATTTTGAACGGAAGCGCAATGGATCGATCACCTCTTAAATTTTCTAGTCCTCAGCGAAACCGATTTAATGCGTAAACTGAAAATTTGTACAATCAATATAAAATTTTAAACAATAAAGACGTTTATAGATATAAGGATGGAAAGATATAAGATATAGATATAAGAAAGGAACACATTTGTTTTGCGCATCGCTAATAAACAGTTTTGATTTACAAGCCTCATATGCTAGAGAGTTAATACCTCCTCGATTCGAAACCACAATAGGGCCCCGCGCGTGGTATTAGTTCGATGTGTATTCAAATCAACATTAAGTCACGGCGCTCGTCTAACGGCCCGTGGACCGGTTCGCGTCGAACTGAACTCGCCTCGATGGGGGTACAGCTGTACCGGCCGACCGCGACTTCGCTGCAAAACTGTGACCAAGCGACGCCTATTTTCAATAAGACAACTCAAATCATGTTCGTTTATTTACAGAAAAGAAGTATATTGAATCGGGTTTTGCGAAACTAATTAATTTCTATTTTTTTCCTATCAAGACCGCACGGTACTCACAAATTATCGCACCGAAATTTGTGAATGTATTTATGGTTGTCTATGGCCGTCATGTGATGGAGCGTCGCAGTAGTGTAGTCCCGTATTTTATTCGGAAATATAAAAGTTCCATGTACTTAATTTACTCTACTCAATAATAAAGTTGATATAATAATCGATAAGAAACAGTAAAAAAATCATCCACCTTAATAATGTTTCCATACAAAATAAAATATGTTCCCGTGAAACGTCCAACATTTTAACGCATAACCATAAATTTCATCTCTACTTTAACGGCGTATAATCACACGGTGCCTCTGTGGTAATTATGGTATCTCATAGATAAAATATGTAGAATTAGATAATAAATATAACTGTAAATTGTTCCCAATAAGATACAACTTGTTTGTTGTACAGTAGATTTTTTCATACGTTTACATATGTTTGAAGATTCTTACCAACCTTGCTTCTTCTGAGTTCCGTTTTACTTCCATTTCAAATTA